>BDMV01000002.1:18759173-19349880 GCA_008326285.1 Oryza officinalis | reverse complement strand
TGGCCCCTCGCCATCATCCATGTTCATCTGTACACTTGGATCCTTCGGATGAACATACGGAACCATAGCTAGAGGCCACCCACGTTGCAATGCATTCTCCACATACCATCTCCACATCCCAGAGTTTTGAACCGGCATTAGTTCCCAATAAAAACCCTCTGTTGCCCGACTTACTACAACATAGATTGTAATGTCACTAGTCTGTGGATCAACTCCCAAGCCCCGCATCAACCATTTTTTTATAGAAGGTACACTCCTCTCAGCTGGCCTATCAATTCCCCTTGCTGTTACAATAAATTCTGACAGATCTACCCCAGTTGGCCCATAACGGACGTTTCCTTGACCATGGTATAGTTGAAATATAAGTTTACTGGACATATCTGTAAAGTTAATTACTAGACCATTATTTTACATAATAAACGACTACAGTGTAATATCTTCTTTGCAACGTACCTAAATTTTTATATATTCTATTGCAATGTTACTCAACAACATTTAAAACTACAAACCTAATAACTACAAATACTACAGATCTACTAATTTACCTACATCTAACAATATATATTTATATAGTACCACAGGTAAAACCCTATTTCATACAATGCATTTATCCAACCAAAGTTCTATAAAAATACAAGTGATATCCTAGTTAACATCATATATTTAGTCACGTGTATAATCTACGAATATTACCTGAAATCGAAGATTGAAACCGGCAGGGCTTCGCCTCTTCTTTTCTTCTCCTCCCCTTCTCCTTTTTTTTTAATGTGGAGGGGTGAGGGAGAGAATGGATTGGGTTCAGGAGGCCGGCTGGGATTTATAGGCGGCTAGGCCTGCCGCCCTTGCAGAGGGCGGCAAGGGGCCGCCTGCAAAATGGCCTTGCCGCCCTCTGCCAGGGCGGCAAGGGGGCAAAGCGCAAACTGGCCATCTCCTCCTTGACGGCCGTCCCGCGCCGTCCTACGCGCGTGTGCCACGTCGGCTTGCCGCCCTTGCGAAGGGCGGCAGGGTCTATTTTTGCAAATTTTTTCGGCGCTATAATATTTCTGTAAATATTAAAAAAAAATTCTAAAAATAAAAAAAATTCCCTAACAATGACCCTGGTTGACCCGTTGAAGTAATGATGTGCTCAGATGAGTGGCACTCCAAATAGAGGTAATAATGAAGCTCTTATGGTATTTGGTAGAGCCCAAAATATTTTTCAGAATTTTCTGTTATTGGGTTGGTACTGTTAATTTTAAAGTATTAATTAAAGTTTATGTCGAATATATGTTTGTTACTCTCTTCGTTTCATACTATAAGTCGTTTGACTTTTTTCTTAGTCAAACTTTTTTAAGTTTGATTAAATTTGTAGCAATATATAGTAACATTTTCAATATAAAACCTCAATGTTAAATTTAATGAAACTAATTTCGTGTTGTAAATATTGCTAATTTTTTGATAAGTTTAATTAAATCTAAAAAACTTTGACTAAAAAAATCAAACGACAAGTATTTGTTGTGCCGGTTCCATACTTCCATTAATTGGGTTGTTTGGTGCTCTCTACCTGCACTACATATGCATGGTGGTGTGTACCCTATGCATACTAGAACAAATTAGCGTGAATTCTTCACCCAACTTTTTCAACTCACATATTTTTTTTTCGCGCGCACGTTTTTCAAACTGCTAAATAATGTTTTTTTAAAAAAGTTTTTATATGAAAGTTGCTTTAAAAATCATATTAATCTATTTTTCAAAAAAATTAGTAAATATTTAATTAATCATGTGTTAATGAGTCGCTTCGTTTTTCGTGCGAAGGGAATTTCTTCCCAACACACAGCCGAACAAAGCCTAGTAATCTAGCTTACAATGCATCTACCGATTTAATCGCCCGCCGTCGCCCGCACCGAACGACGGTTTTTTTCTCACCGCTTTTCGTTTTTATCATCACATAATTTTTCTTTTGGTATGTTTATATACTGGAAATTTATACACGTCTAAATTTTACGCTACTAAAAATCTGCGCAACTAAATTTTATAGACCCAGAGTTTGTAAGAAGAAAGTTTGTATACTGGATTGAAATTAGGATTTGGATTTTTTTCATACAAAATGTTTTTATACATAAAGTTTATATGTATATAATTTACAATATATTCTTTCTATCCCATAATATAATACACGGTCTTGGTACGGTCTTCAAAACTAATATTTGAGTTATAATATCTTATATACTATAAGTTTAATTGTACCAACAAAATTATAACCATATCTAATGATATTATTTTTCAGCAAATAAAACTCAATTCATATTCTATACTAACTATGGTCAAATGTTTTAAAAGTTAAATATGAAGACAAAATTTGTCACAGGACACCCAAAATTTATGTAATTGGTTAGGAAACACCGTAAAATCACGTTGTTGCTGATGGACACCACAAAATTCGTGTAATTTGCCGTAGGACACCCGAGACAATATTTTATCATTTCTTGACAAAAAGAGGAGAGAGAAATTTCAAAAAGACAAAATGTCCTTAGCCTTATCTAACTCTATGGTGGCCGGCAACAGCGGCAGCAGATCCAACGGCGCTTGGCGAGTGGCGCTGAGAAGTGGGTGATTTCGCCGAGGATGAAGTCGCTTGACGCCACTTGACGCCGCTGGGGATTAGATAAGGCTGAGGGCGATTTTGTCTTTTTGAGATTTGCTTGTCCTCTTTTTGATCAGAAATGATAAAATATTATCTCGGGTGTCCTACAACAAATTTCACGAATTTTGTGGTATTCATCAGCAGCGACACGATTTTGCGATGTCTTTTAGCCAATTACACAATTTTGGATGTCCTAGGACAAATTTTACCAAATATTAAAATACATGCGTACCTTATATTATGGTATGGGTGAAATATCTATTTTCTATGTATAAATTCTATGCAAATGAACATTATTTGAGTGGATTAGAATTTTTTGAATATTTTCTTTCAAATTTTTTAAACTTATTTTTAATTGATTTGAAATCTATGAAGTTGGACCGTGGGAAGGGGAGCCGGAGGAAGCGGGCCATGCCTGATCGCACGCCAGGCCCGTCCCTGGGGGCGGGGCGGCCGCAGTGGTCCCCCGGCTGAGAGTAGGTCAGCCTGGTGCAGAGCTGCTGTGGCAGACGCGGTGCAACGCAGTGCATGCTATAGAGTTGCAATCATACAAACTAAATTATAAGCTTTCCGATAATCCTAAAGCGCTACAGATTAATACTGTCGTTAATCATAGAATTAAAGCAAGCCATGCATTAAAGGATCAATCGATAAACTATGCATGGTTGCAATCATACAAACTAAATTATATGCTACATCACAGTAAGGCCGAGCGTTTAGCTGATATTTTTAGCGGCATATGAAACGGGATAAGTTATTAACACATTATTAATTAAATATTAATTGTTAGTAAGATTTTTTGAGTAATCCAAAATTTTTATAGGTTTTGTAATTTACGAGTTCGATCATCATATATACATTTTTTCAATTATCAGTCTATTCTTGATATCATGTGATCGAGAAAATGGGAAAGTATCATCGGACGGAAAAAAGAAAAAATAAACAGTTAGACAAGCGCAATGAATATTTTTTATGAAAATATATATGGATTAATTTTTATATTTTTATATTAAAGGCCACCGCTGTTAGTTTTGTCTTGTGCCACCAAAACCTCGTGAACGGCCCTGTCGCACGCCACAACCACTCCCCCCGGTAAGCGTCCCCGCTTCAACCTGCTATAACGTCATTTGCTAAGTCCAGACGTGCACACATGTCACTGAGCGCATATTTTTTTCATTGAAAAACACAATACGAACACACACGCTCAAAACACAATCTCACTCATCACTGTGCATACAAGTACACCCTACTTCTATTAACATCTTCGAAAGACTAAGATGACATATTTTAAGATTAACAAAGTCACCACGAATATATCTCGCTATCGATAAGTACGTCATGTATCACTAATAAATAATTAACCGTAAATACGAGCACACCCATGTCAAGTTTAAAAATTGGATGGGCTAATTCCACCACGAAAGACCTAACTTTTAACTACGCTTATCTCATAAAATTTTACAATAGTTAAATATTGTATATATCCATGGAGGTAATTAAATACTGTATATAGTAGTACTGTATATTTATATATATATATTTAAATAACCAGAAATAACCACATTTAGTACTCACCACATTAAATATTTAATAACAGAAATAAATAACCAGTTGAGAGTATTACTAAATGTTGTACAGTATACATAAGGTTCAAATATATATAATTACAATTACGCATATGGAGGTAATTAAAAAAGTAAAAATATTGACGACATATACAAGTCCAGTCGCCGTTGCCGCTGATACATCCAGGAAGGTGGTCTTGTGTATATATGTAACATACATGATACATGTAACACGAGCAGTACGTAATAGCAAGTTTAACGTCGCCATTCCTCCAAGGTTGGTGTTTCCACTCCGATATTCTTCATATCTATCATGTTTGCTGTTTAACATAAAGTAGTGCTCAATTACTAATTAATTAATCCTAACTAGAGAGTACATAATAAACACATGTACACAAAGTCCAGTTTCAACTATATTTACACTAAAAATAAATCCAATCCCTTAAGGCCTTGTTTGGATGGGCCTCAATCATGTCCCATTAAAAAAAAACAAAAGTCCATTTACTCTCCCAAACTAATTTATTAGATTACTTAACCCTTTAAACTATTTTTTGACTCATGTTACACTTATTTTACTCTAATATTTCTCTTTTATGTTATGTTTTATACAAGTTGAATTCTAAGCTGCACCTTTTAGAGCCATAGATGAGTTCATTATCTAAATTCAAAAATATTTTTAAATTTTTTTATGAATATTTACTTGAACTTTATAATGTTAGTCTTTTGATTGGTTTTAGATATGTTCCAACCTATGTAAACAGTGAGAAAAATTCTATAAAAAATATTGAGACGTAAGTTGTAATGCATATATCATCATATCAAAATTTCAGTGGAAAATATGACTTATATAGAGCGAATGAAAAGGAGAAATAGTGTACAGGGTAAAGTGAACCATTTTCAATAATTCATGGTGTAAAATAAGCCAAAAATAGTTTAGAGAGTTAATTGCTCCGATGAAATAATTCGAGGGAGTAAAATAAATTTTTCTCTTAAAAAAATTAATGTATACTTGCAATTTAGAAGCCATGCATGCCAAAATATGACACACACATATTTACACACATCCGTGGTGTCATGAAGTCAATTGATAAATTCTTGCAAATTTGTGTTGAATTCCTTCCGTTTTGAAATGATGTCTTTATTTGTGTTAAATAGGGTTTTCCGTGTTTTGTGGACTTCAACTCCTCCTCATGTAATACCTTGAAATTAAATGAGGTTAACAATCTAGAATTGTAGGTAACTCATTTGTCGCCAAAATCTTTGAGGGGGAACAACTATCTAGCTTGCATGGTATGCGCCCAAAGGATGTTGCGCCGAGACTCTACACATTCTCCAGAAGAAAAATAGAACATTGAAGCAGGCCATTGAACAGGACACGTGATACAAGGCCTCAACCTCTCCCCTAACCGGGTCATGAATGTCAAGCTCCTAGACCAATTGGTTACCCTACATCTCCTTACCAACGAATGGGATGAAATCACCTAGAAGCTCATAAACACGGAGAGTACACAATAGAACCCACTTATAAAGTGCAATTCTTTGGTGCCATCAACACGAATTATAAGATTATCATCTTGAAGCCCTAGACACTGAAGAAATGCAAGATCATCCCTTGGCAACCATGCAAAACAGAGTGTGGATGTCTGATAGACTAGCAACCCACGGCTATCCATACAGTATCTACTACTCGCTCTATCGGCACACCCAAAGACGCCCTCCAACCTCCTAGCGAAATGTATATACACTGAGGAAAAATGGAAAATGCTATCAACATGGACCTTCTTCGAGCAGATCAAACCGGCAATATGGAGCATAGCTACGGAAGTTCATGAGTGGTGGATGGTGTTGGCCGCAAGTAAGGGGCTACCCAAAAAAGGAGTCTGCGCCCACATGTTACTATTGGCATGAAATATTTGGAAGGAGAGAAACAGAAAATGTCGCAACACAAGGAACTTTCGGCGATAGCCCTAATAGCGAAAATTGAGGAGGCTAAAACCTAGGCTCTAGAAGGACTGAACGAGCAAAAATGACTTTTATAGCTTATCCCTTAGCTTTATCTTTTTTTCTATGAACTGTTCTTACAATACCTTTTACTCTTATATTCAATGAAATTAGCATACTATTTAGTACCAGTTCGTTAAAAAAAATTATCTGGCTGTTATAGCTGATAAACACCTCCGAGGAACATTCAATAAATTTAAATACTTATTAATGCAATATCGATACTACTGTTCTTGAAAGCAATGCCTAAACAAGAATTTGATCTGATGTCCCAATCACATTCATATATAACGTATCTTTAGAAGGATTTAGCTCTTTAATGCACCTTATCTATCTACTGCTCTAGATAACATCTTAATAGCTGAAGATAAAATAAGGGTCGTCGTGAATAATTTAGTATCTTAAAATGGAAATGTTTCCTGTTTAGTTTTGAAGAGCATATGTCCACCATATATACCTAAAATAGAAACATGTCCATGTCCAATCACCAACAGTACAAGATCAAGACCTCTGTTTATAGATATAAACACTAGTACAAAACCGGGCATCCAAATTAACCCATTTGTGATGATGGCCGGTGGCTCGTCACAAAGGTACTCACCTGTGATGGGTCGAAAAATGCCTCGTCACAAAGTCACCGCGAGCGGCACTGAACTGAGGCCTCAGGTTGAACCCATCACCGATGATCCTCATCGTTGATGGGGTTTGGCCGCGGCCCGTCAAATGTCATCTTTCATGGGCTGCAGCCAAATTCTGTTACCGATGAAGGTCATCGATGATGGGTTCAACGGTATGACCTGACAAAGATGATAGTCAAGACCGTCACCGACTAGGGTCATTTGGTGACGGCCGCCACTCATGGATGACCCTTAAGGCCTTGTTTGGATAGCACACACTATAAATACCCCAAGATCTCCGTGGATTTGTTATCCAACCCAGTGTATTGTTTACACCTCGGGTGGAAGTGCAAGAGGGGCGAAGTTTTGCTCTTGTATTTGAAGAAAAAAATTTAAAAGAAGCTCCCTAGGTAATAATTAATAAGTCTTGACTACAAATTTTGTAAAAACAAATATTATATTTATTTTTTGTTCATAATTTTCAAATGGACATGAGTTGGATGTATGGAACTGATCGAGTGAGCCCAGAGTATAGGAGGGGCGTTGCAGATTTCTTAAATGCTCCAGAGCAAGAGAAGAGCAAAAGAAAACTATCAATATATTACTAGTCCATTGCGCTGATTGCAACAATGAGAAGATGTCTGCCGATCGAGCATGGATACACACTCATCCGATCTGTCGAGGATTCACGAAGGATTACACATATTGGACTATGAATGGAGAGCAAGAGTTGCTGAGTATTTTAGAGGAAGCGAGCGGTGGTGATAACGAGGAACGAGATGAAGATTATATGTTTGTCCCTTCCCTGTTGGGTGGTGATCGGGTGGATGTCAACAATGATACTCTTAGTGCAACGCTACGTGATGTTGAGGACCTAGCTTTGAGAGAGACTATGAGAAGTTCACTAGGTTGTTGAGTGATTTCGAGACACCTCTGAACGCCGACTGTGGCAAAGCACACGAAGTTATCTGTTATCTTGGATCTGATGAAGCTTAAGATAAGTAATGGATGAGCACACAACAGTTTCACATAACTGTTTGGTCTGTTGAAGGACATGCTTTTTTCGGAGGAGAACACATTGCCCAAGACAATGTATGAAGCTAAATAAGTGTTGTGCCATTGTCGTTGGAGATCCGAAGAATTCACACATGTTCAAACGGCTGCATATTGTTCTACAAAGAATACGCCGATCTAGATGTATATCCGGTATGTAATGCTTCTCGATACAAGCGAAAGAGCAGTTTTGAAGAAGGGAAAAAGTCAAAGAGGGGTGGTCCTGCCAAGGTTTGGTGGTATCTCCCTATCGTCGATTGTTTCAAGTGAATTGTTGTCAATCCCAAGGAAGCAAAGTTAGTTCATCGGCATGCAACAGATTATAAGACTGATGGTATGCTGAGGCACCATGTAGATTCGATGCAATGGAGGAATATCGATAAGATATAACATGAATTCGCAGCTGACCCGAGAAATCTGAGGCTCTATTTGTGTACGGATGGCACGAATCCTTTCAGAGATATGAGTAGTCATCATAGAACCTGGCTAGTTCTCATCACAAACTATAACCTACCACCATGGTTGTGCTTCAAAAGAAAGTCATTATGTTGTGTGGCTAAGACAGCCTGACAATGATATTAATGTATTCTTAGATCTGGTTATCGATGATCTAGAAATATTATAGAGAGATGGTTTGCAAATCTAGGATGCATACGGGCGAGAGAACTTCAATCTTCATGCCCTATTATTCGACACCATTAATGACTACCCGACACTTGGAAACCTATAAGGCCAAACTGTAGAAGGAAAGAAAGCTTGCTCAGACTGTAAGGCCAATACACACAGTAAGTGGCTAAATAATTCCCGAAACAAAGTTTACATGGGTCATAGGAGGTGGCTCCCTATCCGTCACAAGTATAGAAGAATGAAGGATAGTTTCAATGGTAAGAGAGAGATTAAGACTGCTCTAGAGGCTTTGACCGGAGATGAGGTGTATGAGATGGTGAAGAACATGCCTAATGAGTTTGGGAAGAAGAGGAAGAAAGCTAGCAGGACAAAGGATAAGAGTATGTGGGAAAAAATCTATATTCTGGCAACTACCATACTGGAAGGTTCATGAGATCCATCATTGCATTGATTTGATGTATGTAGAGAAAAATATGTGTGAGAGTCTGATCGGGTTACTCCTGAATATTCCTGGGAAGACAAAGGTTGGCTTGAATTCACGTCAATATTTACATGATATGAATATTCGGAGTGAACTCGCACCAATGACTGATCCGAACACAGGTAGAGTATACCTCACTCAAGCTTGCCACACTTTGTCGAAGGATGAGAAGATCCAAATGTTATCTTGCTTGGAGGGTATTAAAGTTCCCTTCGAATATTCATCCAGGATCAGTAAGTTTGTTTCCTTGGACGACCTAAAACTGGTGGGAATGAAGTCTCATGATTGCCATGTACTAATCACATAGCTCCTACCAATTTCTATTAGAAATATTTTACAAATCCAGGTTCGTCACATGATTATGAGTTTGTGCGCCTTCTTTGATGCCATTGGTTAGAAGGTTATTGATTCAAAAGGATTTATGCCCTGCAAGCATATATTGTCAAGACTCTCTGTCACCTAGAGATGTATTTTCCTCCATCTTTCTTTGATATGATGTCCCATCTCCATGTCCATCTTGTCAAGCAAACAAAAGTATGAGGGCCTGCTTTCCTTAGGGAGATGTACATGTTAGAAAGATACATGGGAATACTCAAGGCATATGTCCGGAATAGAGCGAAACTGGAAGGGAGCATTATTGAAGGTTACACGACTAGGGAGCCAGTCGGAGTTCCAAGGTCTCATCATGTAGGAAGGATCTGCGATGTAGACACGATAGGAAGAAAAAGATGTGTCTCAGACCAACTCACATAAGCCCAAGCCCATTTCACTGTCCTCCAACATATGATCAAAGTTACACCCTACTTTGAAGAGCACCTAGCTAAGCTTCGAACAAAAAACACTGGCCGACTTGATGTCTAGATCAACAAAGAGCATAATTCTCGTATGACAAGAGCACAGTACAAAACAGTGGGGTCCTGTTGGCGTAGAATTTCGACCCGCCCAGCGACAAAGCGGGTTCCACGTTTCCACGGCGGCCTGGGAGATCTGCTTAACTCCAGTGCAGGTCCAACGGTTTGCCTAGGTGCGTATAGGGCGTGCCAGTTGATTTGATCTACAATCAACAATAATAAACAAGTAAACCATGTGAGAAACGATGGCTGATCGGCCGATAGGCCGATGTTGCATCGTAGGAACCTAGCCGATAGGTCAAAGCTATATCGGCTTACTTGAGGTAATAATATGATGGAATTGATAAAATAGATCTAATCCCATCGGCCCATGTTAATGTGTTTATAGCAAATTACTGGAATCGGCCGATGAGGGTTGCATAAAGATAAATACACTAGCTAATACTCTAGTGCGAACTTATACAAGTCAATCGGCCAATATAAATACACCAATCACAAAGAGATCCTGAGAATACCCTGTAACCAATATACTTATATTCACCAATCCGCCTGCATAAGTGGCAAATACATGCAAGAACATAGATGATCACATGCATTAGATAAGACCGGCTGAAACCCCGGTGCTATCCTTAATTACGATCAAAAAACAGGCTTTGAGTTAAGCCTCGAAACACGACTAAGGTCGATAGCAACTCAAAGTGTAGATCGAGAATTAACACAAAGAAAATCAAGTCGTCGATCGCTTTTGGGGATGGTAGATGCCTTAGGTAATCTAGACGAGCAAGCTAGTTCGACCATCGTCGGCAATAAACCCTAAAACGAGTTAATTGCTGGTGAGATAGAATTAGAAAGCCACATCGAGATTAGCTAACACATGGTAAACGACGATCACATCGCCAGGGCTTAACGTGCCTAAAGCGAAACGCTAGCCCCGACGATATAGATCATCGGGAACGAGTTCTTACCTCTGCTCTAGGGAAGCAAGAACTCGCCGAGAATTAACCTCTTGCGAGGGTTGGCGATGCGCCGAAAGTAGATTAAACTGTGTTTGTTTTGTTGTGATTGATTGAGAGCTTCTATGTACAAACTACCGGGATATTTATACCCGAGATTACAACATGGTCCGTGTAGGACACGATCTTATCTCTAACTAACAAATAAGTCTTTGCGGCAGACTCTTGCCAAAAATTAGATCTAAACCTACCTAATTTACAAGATATAATTGCCTAAAACCGAGCCTTATCTCTATTTGGCAACCACCTTGAAGTTTATCTCGAGCCCAGACCAAGCCCATGCTAACTCTATCAACTTCCTGGCTCTATCAGTCGATGGCTGTATTGAATTCGTATCGGCCGATACACCCTTTCTGCTATAGCCTCTTTTGGTCCGATACGCTCATCGAGTCCGATAGAAGACCTGGTTCGACTCCAACTTGGCCCTTCTTCTCTGCGTCGGTTTACTTTTTCCTCTCTGGGTAGATTACGAAAATCTGCTGTTAACACATGCCCCCCAATTCCGCTTCATTATATAATGTGGCGGAATTAGCTCCGAGAAACCCATCGACTTCTTCGCTAGGGTTTGTCTGAAAACCGCGCAGATCCAGATTTGTAGCCCTCCGGCGCCGATTTCCTCGTGCATTTCTTCATTAGCCACCTGCGCCTCCCGACTCCGGCGACTCCTTGACGTCCCATCGACATCGACCCCTTCATGAGCAATCACATCGATGGCCTCTCTGCCGTTCTACGCTTCTGAGATCCCCGTGGTGAGTCAATCCTTTCTGAGTCCACATTTTCGTTCTCCCGCCGAGCTTTTTCAAACTAGGGTTCCTGCTCTTGCCCCCCGTGTTTTATCTCTAATCATTATTCTCACGCCATAGGTCTTCAAGAACCAGATCCTGATTCCCACCAATGACAAGTCACATCGGTTCCTGCTAGGCCCCATGGGCAACCTCGACCCAACCTGGCTGATAAACGCAGAGACAAACAGGATCCCCTTTAAAGAAGTGAAGCCCAATGTTGCCTCATGGAAGCATACCTTCAGATCTTGGCCGTCCAAGCTCAATGGCTACAGGACTTGGTACAAGAGGATTGCTGCGGCCAAGCAAGTCCATTGGGATGAGATAGGAATCGGCCAGTGCATTGCTCTGTCTTTGGCCGATACCAAGAAGAACGAGCCCCTGATGTCAGCAGCCACCTACTTCTGGTCCAGCACCTTGAACGCCTTTCTGTTCCGGCAAGGTCTGATGACCCCAACACTGATAGATGTCAAGATGCTGACAGGACTAGATATACACTCTGAGATAAATCCCTTCAACCTCCTCATCAATAGCAGTCACAAGCTGAAGACCAAGAAAATTGGAGGTTGGTCTGGATACATATCTGAACATATGGAACAGGGATCTGTGTCAGAGAGAGAACATGTGGCTTTCCTAACTCTGTGGTTAGAGAGGTTCGTCTTCTGTGGGTCAACCTGCGGCCCTACTTTGAATTGCCAACATCTAGCCCAGGCCTTGGTTGGAAAGAAACAAATTCCTCTAGGCCGATATCTCCTTGGAGTTGTCTATCGGCTGCTTTATTCTGCCACTTAGGATCTGATACTAAAACGGACAGTGGCACACGGAGGCCCATGGTGGTTTATCCAACTGTGGTTAACAATCCATACCAACACCATGGTCGATCGGCCTCCATTATCAGACTCAGCCTTTCCATCGGACTACATTGATAATGAAGATCCCTCAACAAGGAGATGCATGTCCTTCGGAGAAGCAGCTTCAATTTATCCCGGAGCAGAGCAATCGGCTGAAGACATGTCCACTTGGTTCACCCAATTCTACACTGGCCCTCCATCGGCCAAGATGGACATGTTTGTATATACTTCAGACTCCGAATTTGAGCTCCCTGCCGATCTAACGCTGGGTCAACTGAATGATGACATGGTCTCCAGAGAAATCTTCATGATCGGCATCACTCCCTGCCTGCTCCCAGTAGGCATTTTCCAAGGCAGAAGCACCAATCTATCATATGAGTTCTACAACCCCATGGTGGCTGCCAGGCAATGTGGGTTAGGACAACTCCCAATCAGCCTACACTTCCATCGGCTTCTAGAGAGTAGGGGCACAGTCCCATCGGCCCTGGTCATGAGCAAAGCTCTGGAGATTAGGGTACCAAATCTGGGCGATTGCGACCGATTATGGTTGAGCCCTTTTATACACATCAGTTTCCAATCTTGGTGGCAGGAATGGGCTTCTCACATCTTCCATCAGTCGGCCAGGTTCTATCTGACAGAACTCGTCGATAACATCAGCCCTCAGGTTCCTGACGCCCCAATGCCATCCATCAGCAACAGTGGGCAGAAAATCTCTTATGCTATAGCCCTGGCTCCATCGGGAAGAACTATTCTGGAGTCCATTATCGGCCTCACTACCCCAAAAGTATCATCACTGCTCCAAGGGCCGATAACCAAAGAGACTCCTAAGAGGAAGACGCCAGTAAGAGAAAAAGCTCAGAAAACCACCAAGAAGTCCAAGACTGATGATCAAGCCGGAGTTGATGAACTAGACCCCTCCATGGAAGAATTCCTCGATGAACAAGTAATGGAGGAAGAGGTCGATGCAGCAGCTGCCGATCTGCCCGAAGAAGAAGATCCATCGGCCGACACCGCTAAAGAACCATCGGCCAAGACCACTACACTCCCACCGGCCAATGACCAAGCCGATACTGCCCAACCAAGGAGGACCAGACATGCAGTCCGTAAGGTTAATAGAATCCCTTTCCTGAATTTATATAATCTCCTCCTGCTGGTATGTCATAACTTGATATCCTTTTCAGGTCGTTGCATCGTCTTTGCTGAAAGAAAGAACTCAATCGGCCCCTTTGGCAAAAACTAAGAAGGCAACCTTGCAAAGGCGTGAGCAAGCCAAGGCCCGATTGAGAACACCGTCTCCTTCTCCACCACCCTCTCCGATTGCTTCGGTAAGAGTTAATCTTTATATTACTCCTTTGGTAACACAGATCTGACCATCATTTTCCTGCCTTTCTTCAACCACGAGCTCTATCACCTGCACCGCATCGGCCGACCCCCTCGCCTACTGTTTTAAGACAACAAAAGAAGGCCGATGCAAGCACAGCCGATGCCCCATCACAGGTAAACCAGATCACTTTGATTCCTTTATCAATTCCTTGTTTGACTAGGCTAACCATGCCCTATATTGATGTTTGCAGAACTTAGCCAATATGTTCTCTTTCGATATCGGCCAATTTCTTGATGACGAGGACAAAGAGCCACCCATCACAGCCAAGGCGTCGATTTTTGATGAACTAAAGAACCGGCTGTCCGATATTGCCAATCGGCTGGAGTCATCACTGGAATTCTTGGTAGAGGATTGCACTCCCATCAGGGTCAGGGTACGAGAAATTCAAGATCAACTGCCCGAAGACCTGATGAAGACCCTGACACCGGCCATCTTCTTGAAACAATACCAATTCAAGCTCCATAAGGCAAAAGAAAGACTCGCGGAGCGACGGGAACGTGAAAGACTGGAATTGGCCTTATCTGCCAGCAAAGCTCAAGTCAATTCTGACAAAACCAGATTGGATGAGCTGGCTGTTGAGCCGATTATCCTAAACAACAGGCTTGAAGAACTCCGCCGTCTCGAAGCAGACTTGGTACTGAAGCTGGAAGCCACGCACAAAGAAATCCAAGAAGTTGAAGCCGGAATAGCTGCATCACCCAAGGCCATCGAAGACCAAACAGCGAAGCTGAAGGCATCAGCCAAGTACCTTGTCACCCTGAGCAAATCTTTGAAGCCAATTCCAGGGTCGACGGCCGATGACGCCCAAGAAATAGAAGACATTGATCAAATCCGTCGCAAGGCCATTGCAGCTATTGAAAACTTTATAGGGTGATGTAACATATTTTATGTCTTCATAGTTTGTAAACATAAATCTCATCGGCCAAGCAGCCGAATTTGATCTGAACAATCCTGAAGAAGTCCAAGCTTGAAAAAAATTTTAAAGTCCATAATCTTGAATCCTTGAATCAATCTGACAAACTTGAAAAACTCGATAAACCTTCGTGCTTGTATTTGAAAAACTTGATAAACCTTCGTGCTTGTATATATATATGCCCCCCAAATTTTAGAAGATGAGGGCTCATGTTGTAAAATTTGAACTAAGGACGATACTATATATCGGCCATCTAGAGGCGATGCGTTGTACATCGGCTGTAATCATAAATCGGCTGGAGAGCCGATCATGAGTCTATCCATACGCTCAGATAATATTTCTTTAAGTATTTGCTGTTAAGAGCCCTACCATAGATTTCTCCATCCAATCCTTTTAGCAAATAAGCATTATGAGGAACACATCGATGAATCTGAAAAGGACCTTCCCAATTAGGTGACCACTTGCCGAACTTGTTATCTCTGGAACCGATCGGCAGTATTAATTTCCATACAAGATCCTCTTCCTCAAACGACTTGGCAACAACCTTTTTGTTATAATGAAGAGCCACCCGATCTTTATCGCGCTTTATTTTTTCTAAGGCCCGCAGACGAACGTGTGCCAAATCATCTAACTTATCAATCATAAGATTATGGTACTCATCGGCTGTCAAGTCGTCTTGCAAAGCAATCCTTCTTGAGCCGATGTTGGTCTCCCATGGCAGCACAGCTTCATGACCATAAACCAACTGATACGGCGGCACTTGAGTTGCACCATGACAAGCCATCCGATACGCCCAAAGGGAATCGGCCAGCGTGGTATGCCACCGTCTCGGCTGGTCATCGATTTTTCTCTTGATCAACTTAATTAAAGTCTTGTTAGCAGCTTCTGCCTGCCCATTAACCTGCGCATAATATGGAGAAGAATTCAACAGCTTGATGCCCATGCTGTCGGCAAACTCAATAAACTCATCGGACATGAAGATTGATCCCTGATCTGTAGTCAATGTCTGTGGTAGTCCAAACCGATATCTTATATGCTCCTTGACAAATTGAATTGCATCCTTGGAATCAACCTTCTTAAGGGGAACGGCCTCAACCCACTTTGTGAAGTAGTCTGTAGCCACTAGTATATATTTGTGTCCCTTGCTTGATGGCGGGTTTATCTGGCCGATCATATATATTCCCCATCCACGAAATGGTCACGGCTTTATGATTGGATGCATAGCCGATGCCGGTGCTCTCTGAATTGCTCCAAATTTCTGACAATCTTGACATTCTTTATAATACTTGAAACAATCCTCTAGTATTGTCGGCCAAAAATATCCAACGCGCTTTAAAAGCCATCTCATTTTATGGGCCGATTGATGTGTTCCACAAATCCCTTCATGGACCTCACTCATAACAACTTTGGCTTCTTCGAGACTCAAGCATTTGAGCAAGACACCATCAATCGTCCGATAATATAGATCATCGTCCAGTAAGACATAATGTAAAACTTTATACTTCATTCTTCGTGACGCCGATTGAGAAGGGTTTCTCAAATACTCGATGATATCAAACCTTCAATCATCGGCATCCACGGTAGCAATTTGAATCTGAACATCTTTGGCCATCGGCCTATATCCTGATGCCCCCTGAGCTAAATCATTGGCCTCGAAGTTCTGCTTCCTGGGTATATGCCTCATCGTCACAATCTTGAAGGCTTGTAGCAACTCCTTGCACTCTTCATTGTAAACTCTGAGAATATCATTCTTGCATTCATACTCCCCAGAAAGTTGATTAATGACCAACTGTGAATCACTAATGATCTCTACGGAATCAGCCTCGACCTCTTGCAATAACTGCAAACCTTTGAGAACAGCTTCATACTCTGCTTGATTATTAGTATAATAAGGCTTGATAGTAAAGGCAAACTCGAAGCTTGCCCCCCGAGGGGATATGATGACTAGGTCGATGCCGCACCCATGTCTGCAAACAGACTCATCAAAATACAATGTCCATGGCACAATATCTAAATATGTAATTGAATCATCTCTATGCTGAACAATAAAATCGGCCAGGGCTTGTCCCTTGATCGCTTTGGCCGATTCATACCGTAGGTCAAACTCTGTTAGGGCAAAAATCCACTTCCCAATTCTCCCTTTCAACACGGGGGCCGATAACATGTATTTCATCACATCGGCCTTACTTACCACAATGCACTCATTGGAAAGTAAATAATGCCTCAATTTAGTACATGAAAAATATAAGCACAAACATAGTTTCTCCACTGGCGTGTACCTTGTTTCGGCGTCTAGCAACCTCCTGCTGAGATAGAAAATAGCCTGTCCTTTACCATCAATTTCTTGAACCAAGACTGAGCCGATAGACTTCTCATCGGCCAATAGGTACAGCCTAAACGGAACTCCCTTCTGTGGAGGAATTAGAACTGGTGGGGAGCTCAAATACTCTTTGATGTCGTCCAGCGCCTTTTGCTGCTTGTCACCCCATGTAAACTCTCGATTGTCTCTTATCTTCAACAATGGAGTGAACGGCTCTATTCTTCCTGAGAGGTTCGATATAAAGCGCCGGACAAAGTTGATCTTGCCGAGCAGAGATTGTAACTTGGTCTTGTTCGTCGGAGGCTTGATCTTCTTTATAGCGTCGATATTCTTCTGTGTAATCTCAATTCCTCTTTCGTGGACCAAGAAACCCAAAAACTGACCAGCCGATAAGCCAAAGGCACACTTGTTAGGGTTCATTTTGAGACCATACTTCCTTGCTCTTTCTAGTACTTTGCGTAAATCAGCCAAGTGCATATCGTACTCTTTTGACTTCACGACGACATCATCGATGTACACTTCAATCAAAGAGCCGATAAGATCATGAAAAATATAATTCATGGCCCTCTGATAAGTAGCTCCAGCGTTTTTCAAACCGAACGTCATGACAACCCATTCGTATAGGCCGATTGCCCCTGGACACCTAAAAGCTATCTTGCGAATATCTTCCTCAGCCATAAAAATCTGATTGTAACCTGCGTTCCCGTCCATAAAGTTGATAATCTTGTGTCCAGATGCAGCATCAACTAGCAAATCGGCCAACGGCATAGGGTACTCGTCCTTTGGTGTTGCTTTGTTTAGATCTCTGAAATCAATACACACTCTGAGCTTGCCATTTTTCTTCATCACTGGAACTATGTTGGAGACCCACTCTGCGTATCGGTAGGGTCTGATAAAGTTGGCATCGTAAAGTCTTGTGATCTCTGCCTTGATAGCTTCATGCATATCGGCTTTAAATCTCCTAGGAGCTTGTTTAAATGGCCGATAGCCTGGTTTGATAGGTAACCGATGTTCTATGATCGATCGGCTTAATCCTGGCATCTCATGATATTCCCATGCAAAACAATCCACGAATTCTTTCAAAAGATTTATCAAATTATTCTTATAATCCTTTGACAGGTTAGTACTTACATCCGTCGGCCTAGGCCTATCACCTATTCCTATATCAACCTCTTCAAGTTCATCGGCCGATGTAAAGCCTTGTCCCAATTTGCCATCTAACTCATCTACCGCATCGTCTGTGTAGGGACTAGCTTGTTTATCTTGGGCAGTGGATGTCCCATATTTGCTAAAGCAACTGCTTGCCTTGATCTTCCATAGGTTCTATGTTGCAGTCAGTTACCTTTAAGAAATCGGCCTCTCAAACTCGTCCGGACAGGCAGTCGATTCCTTCCATCTCCCAAACCGCAAGATCGGCATTAGCCACATGCACTGACCTATCGGCCTGCACGATCTCGACTTGGTCCCCTTGCCACTAAATAAGGCATTGATGCATTGTTGAAGGGACGCAACAATTTGCGTGGATCCAATCTCGTCCCAACAACAAGCTATAGGAACCTTTTCCATCGAAGACAAAAAAGGTGGTAGGTATTGTCTTGTTTCCCACTGTGAGCTCCACGTTCAACACTCCTTTTGCCTCAGTTGCGTTGCCGCCAAAATCCTTTAACACCATATTAGTCTTGACGAGGTCCTCAGGTACTTTTCCAAGCTTCCTGAAAGTTGTATATGGCATCAAATTGACCGCCGCGCCGCCGTCGACCAGCATCTTCGTCATCGGCCGCCCCATTGATGAAGCCCTTGATGTATAACGGCCGGAGGTGCCTGTGGCTGGTATCAGTTGGCTTGTCGAACACGGCTTGGTCTGGTGACAACTGCAGCCTAGCCGAAGATTGCTCCGTCTCGTTGTCAGCTACTGCTTCATCGGCCATCCGTACGCTGTATTATGCTGGTAATATGAAAACCATGTTAATAGAAGCCGATGCTACGCCTTTACCTTTTGCAGACGCAGCAGCTCGTGCTGATTTCGAGGTGCCCTCATCGGCCTTGACCACCGTAGATTTTATCCTCCACTCTTTTTTAGTCCTGGTGGGTCGATGGGCGGTTGTCGCTTGCTGCTCCTAGACCTGCTCCTTCTTCCTCAGCCTCTATACCCGTCGTTTCTGGGTCTTGGTAAACACATCGCTTGGGCACCACTGAGGATTCTGGGGTTGATCGTCGTCTTCGTCGTGACGATCTTGGTGCATCGGCCCCAGCCTTTTGTGCATAGATTTTCTTTGCTTGGCTGGCCGATGCGCTTGCCTGCTTGAGCTGCCCTGATGAGGGTCTTCTGTATCATTGCACGCAGGACACTCTTGAATTGTTGGCAACCTCATTCCTTCGTTCCAACAAAAGCGGAAGAACTCATACTCCCAATGAGGGTCATAGGATCTGTCTTGGTCAGAGTACTCTTGTGCTTGCTCCTCCCGTCTTCGCTGGTACTTTCTGATCAGGCCTTGTGAGGTCTGATGAGGCTGCTTGTTGGTCCGACAAGCATCGCTATCGGCCCTGTCCACCCGCATCATGTTGACTGGGAACGGGTGTCCTTCTATCTTCATCGGCCGCTTGGCTTCATCAATCTTGATCCTGCCTTGCTCGATGGCTGATTGGATTTGCTGCCGGAAGATCTTGCATTCATTGGTGTGATGCGAATATGTGTTGTGCCACTTGCAATATCTTCTCTTTTTGATTTCTTCGGCCGATGGGAGTACATGACCTACTGGCAGCTGAATCTGTTTTTCTTGCAAGAGTAGATCAAATATTTTATCGGCCTTGTTGATGTCGAAGTCGTACTTATCCTCCTTGTTGCCCTTCTTGGCCCATTGGCACGTTGTCGGCTTCTTCATCCGGGCCCACTCGGCCAAGTCGACGTTGGCGTCATCTTCATCATCTTCGTCGGAGGTGTACGGATAGACAGTATTGATTTTCTTCGCGAACTTCTTCGCCTCCTGAAATCTTTGCTCATGGGCCGATACCCTCTGCGCTAGCTGAGCTAGGCTATCAAATTCCTGTGACGAGAACCTTTCTCGTATCGGCCCCAGTAGTCCCTGGAACGCCAAATCGGCCAATTGAGAATCGATCAAGCTGAGGCTATAGCACCTGTTTCTTATGTCCCTGAATCGTTGAATGTATTCCGGGACTGATTCGTCAACCCTTTGCCTGATGGCGGTGAGATCGGACAACTTCATCTCTTGTACGCCGTTATAGAAGTATCTATGAAATTGTTTCTCCAGGTTAACCCAACCTCTGATGGAGTTGCAGGGTAAAGAGGAAAACCATGTAACGCTGACCCTGACAAGGAGAGAGGGAAAAATCTCACCATCAACGCCTCCACAGCCGATGCCTCACCACACTGAGCTAGGAACCGGCTTACATGTTCATAAGTGGAGACATTATCCTGCCCAGAAAATTTGGAGAAGTCTGGGATCTTGTACCGATTCGGCAACGGCACTCTATCGAACTCCTTGGGGTATGGGTGCCGATACACTGTGGAACTCTCCTTGGGCTTCAAGCCGAATTGATCACGCATTACTTCGGCTATCATATCGGCCCAGTACCCTGGGGTGAATCCTGCAGGTTGGTGAGGAAGCTCTTGATGGTAGGGCTGCTGAAAGCCTTCCGGCCGATGCTGCCTGGGGGAGAACGGCTGGAAGTGGTGGTTCAAGTTTTGTGCTTCAAATTGCCCGATAGCATACTGCTGGTAGCCTTGCGGCGCATTGTAGGCAGCTGCTTGTGAAGGGTTGCTTGCTTGAGCGAACTGAGGTTGTCCAGCCGATGGTTGATTGACTGGAGCTTGCTGTATCGGCTCGGCCACCGTCTGTTTCCCCCTCGTCCATTGGGCGTACTGCTCCTCCGTGATGTGCTGGGGGCTTCCTCCCGCTTGCTTGGTTAAGACCAACGGCATGGTTGACGCTGGCTGGGCCGATGGAGGTGGAATCGGTGCTGTCGGCTGTGGAGCCGTACTCAGATCGTTCCTCAAGGTCCGATAAGCAGGGAACTTGTTGTCTGGTAAGAAAATCGGCCTTTGAGGTTTGTACTGGTGAATGGAGCCGTCTAGGATTGATTTGACCGTATTGGTCAATGTGTTCACTAGGATCCCCGATTGGTTGACCAATGCGGAGTGAACCGCGGAGTCGATGTGGTCCTGCAGCGTCAGCGCGGCGCTGTCTTCAGTCTTCACGGCATAGTCTTGTGTCGCCGCCGACATGCTGGCTCCGTCTCCAGGGCTCGGCATCACCATCTTAGATTTTTGGATGAGGGTGCCTTGCCGAGTCCTAGAATATGTTTGTAGGTACATGTTTTAAAACTGCTCGACCAGCTTGTTCATCTCAGCTTTTTGTTCCTCATTGAGCTGGTCGGCGGTCACAGTGACGATGTTCTCCTCTAAGATCTTGCTCTGCTTCGACATCCTGCAGTGGTTTGCTTGTTGCTGCGAAGCTTGCATTCTTGCTGGCTGGGTCAAACCGGGCGTGCCAAAAGCATGTTGGCGTAGAATTTTGACCCGCCCAGCGACAAAGCGGGTTCCACGTTTCCACGGCGGCCTAGGAGATCTGCTTAACTCCAGTGTAGGTCTAACGGCTTGCCTAGGTGCGTATAGGGCGTGCTAGTTAATTTGATCTACAATCAACAATAATAAACAAGTAAACCATGTGAGAAACGATGGCCGATCGGCCAATAGGCCGATGTTGCATCGTAGGAGCCTAGTCGATAGGGCAAAGCTATATCAGCTTACTTGAGGTAATAATATGATGGAATTGATAAAATAGATCTAATCCCATCGGCCCATGTTAATGTGTTTATAGCAAATTACTGGAATCGGCCGATGAGGGTTGCATAAAGATAAATACACTAGCTAATACTCTAGTGCGAACTTATACAAGTCAATCGGCCAATATAAATACACCAATCACAGAGAGATCCTGAGAATACCCTGTAACCAATATACTTATATTCACCAAATCCGCCTGCATAAGTGGCAAATACATGCAAGAACATAGATGATCACATGCATTAGGTAAGACCGGCTGAAACCCCGGTGCTATCCTTAATTACGATCAAAAAACAGGTTTTGAGTTAAGCCTCGAAACACGACTAAGGTCGATAGCAACTCAAAGTGTAGATCGAGAATTAACACAAAGAAAATCAAGTCATCGATCGCTTTTGGGGATGGTAGATGCCTTAGGTAATCTAGACGAGCAAGCTAGTTCGACCATTGTCGGCAATAAACCCTAAAACGAGTTAACCGCTGGCGAGATAGAATTAGAAAGCCACATCGAGATTAGCTAACACATGGTAAACGACGATCACATCGCCGGGGCTTAACGTGCCTAAAGCGACACGCTAGCCCCGACGATGTAGATCGTCAGGAACAAGTTCTTACCTCTGCTCTAGGGAAGCAAGAACTCGCCGAGAATTAACCTCTTGCGAGGGTTGGCGATGCGCCGAAAGTAGATTAAACTGTGTTTGTTTTGTTGTGATTGATTGAGAGCTTCTATGTACAAACTACCGGGATATTTATACCCGAGATTACAACATGGTCCGTGTAGGACACGATCTTATCTCTAACTAACAAATAAGTCTTTGCGGCAGACTTTTGCCAAAAATTAGATCTAACCCTACCTAATTTACAAGATACAATTGCCTAAAACCGAGCCTTATCTCTATTTGGCAACCACCTTGAAGTTTATCTCAAGCCCAGACCAAGCCTATGCTAACTCTATCAACTTCCTGGCTCTATCGGCCGATGGCTGTATTGAATCCGTATCGGCCGATACACCCTTTCTGCTATAGCCTCTTTTGGTCCGATACGCTCACCGAGTCCGATAGAAGACCTGGTCCGACTCCAACTTGGCCCTTCTTCTCTGCGTCGGTTTTCTTTTTCCTCTCTGGGTAGATTACGAAAATCTGCTGTTAACAGGTCCGTACAAAGGCATTTTAGGATCAACTTGGGAAAAACTCAGACTACGACCACATAGAGTAGATATGGGAGTTGAACTATGTCAAGTTCAAAGTGTCGTTATTTCGTGGTCGCTGGTTCAATCTACGTGGAGGAGTTAAGGTCAATAAGTAAGGTTTCAGAACTGTTGATCTAACTAAGGTGGGTTTCATGAATGAGCCATTTTTTCTTGAGAAACAAGTTGTACAAGTATTGTACATTAATGACCCTGCAAACAAAAAGCTACACATTGTTAGGGAGGGCAAGAGAAAAATAGTCAAAGTCGACGACGTCGTTGATGAGCACAATAACAAAAAACACCTCCATGTGGGCCAACACATTGAACAAGATGACCTTACCAAAGAAGACGTGGCGTATGTACGATCCGATCACTAGGAAGAGATGTTTATGTATCAATTCCATGTATGATTCTGAATCGCTCAAAATATTGCTAATTAATCACTATGCTAATTCTTCTTAAGTTTGTGCGCTAACTGATACAATTTGAGGAATCGAACTATTGGGACCTGCAAGTTTTTTAGGCTTGGAATTTATGTTGTTGCGATTGTATGTGAATTGTATTTATGCATGTGAATGTCAAATGTGTGGGAATATGGGGATTATTCATGGATTGCTAGGAATACTGAGAATTTTTCGTAACGGGTGTGGGTAACATTTGCCTAAGGCTAGCCAATAAAATAGATTTTTTTTGAAAAACCACATCGGTGTCAAGTCGCAAAAGAAAGCTGTCACTGATGATATGCATCTTTCTTGGGTGTAATTTTCAAGCCATCACCGATGATCATCCGTCACTGACGCTAAAACACCCTGTCAAGGGTGAGAGCGTCACCTTTGTCGGGTGGAAATTGAAGCCTATCACCGATGACATGTCTGTGATGGGCTTTTAGAAGTCTGACGCTCTAGGAAAACCTTATCGATGATGGGTGGAAGTTGGGGCCCGATAAAAATATCTATCATCGGTGACGGGTCATTACTACAAAATCTCTCATAGGTATCGGCTCATAGGTGTTGGTTCATTTAAAACCGACACCTATGAACCTTTTTTCATCTGCATGTAATGAAAAAATATAAAACCGACACCTTTAAGCACTATAGGTATCGGTTATAGAGAAAAACTAACACCAATACTATAGGTACCGATTTTTTTAAAAAAATTGACACCTATAATATATTGTAGGTGTCAGTTTTCTATAGAAACGACACCTATAATATATTATAAGTGTTGGTTTTTTTAAAAAAATTAGCACCCATAAAAACCGACCGAGCTGAGCCCTCACCGAGCCGATCGAGCCCCCACCTCATAAGAAACTCCGTCCACTCGCACATTATCCTCTTCCCATCCTTCTCTCTTTCTCGCACCTTCCTCTCCCCCTTCTCCAGTGTACCCATTCTTGATCCCTCCCATCCTCGATCTCTGGAGCTCCCCTTCCCCCCTCCTCCATCCGTCCTCCTCCTCTTCGTCTGTGCGCACCTCCTCCTCCTCTCAAGAAGCTCACGGATGACAGCAGCCACCGTGGCCAGGAGCGGCGAGGAGGTGCCCCACCACCGCCACTCCTCCGCAGTCATCTCGTCGCCGGCGTTGGGGCCGGTGATGGCCGGGACGTCTTCCTCCTCAGCTTCTTCACCCGCCGGCTCCGCGGTGGGGCGCGGAGGCGGTTACGGCCGCGGCTGGAGGAGGTGGGGGTGAGGGGGCAGGAGGTGGCAGGGGAGTCGCCGCGAGCCAGAGGTGGCGGTGGAGCCACCGTGAGCGGCCAACGGCTGAGGGCGCGGTTGCCTGGCGGAGGATTTTGGGATTTTTTATTTGGATGAACTTGTTTTTATCAAATGAGGATTGTGGTTTGAGGATTTGTGGATTGTATGTTGTGAGTTGTGATTTGGGGATGTGGATTAATTTGCATCTGGGGCAATGGGGAGCAACTCGATGCATTCGAGCTGATGTATTCAGGCTTTTTTTTGTATCGCATGTGCCTCTAAGTTGTCGCTCGTGGAATCGGCACCTTTGACATGGGACTATAGGCGCCCCCAAATTAGTACCGGTTGGAAAACTAGCATAGCACCTATAGCCGGTTCTCAACCGGTACCAATAAAAGATTCTTTAGTAGTAGCTACTCGCTCGACATAGATGAGTTCTTCACATCATTGACCACTAATCAGTGATCACACACTTTGCTAACAATGATGAGGGTTTCAACCCGTTACGGATGACTGGTTCCGTAGTAGTGAGATGTTTTGGTGTTGAGAGTTACATAGAAGATGACTGGTTCCGTAGTAGTGAGATGTTTTGGTGTTGAGAGTTACATAGAAGGTCAAGTGTGAAAAGTGTACTTACACAAGTGGATCTCCGGCTTAGCAGCAGCTGTCGCATCAATAATGACAGCAACTTTGTCGTAGTCCAGTGCTACAGCATCAAAGGCTGTCTGTCGAATGCAATTTGGTGTTTGAACCCCTGAAATTCAAAAGCAAATTAATAAATGTATAAGCAGTAACATGATGATGTGCAATGTGGTACTGAAGTACTAACTCTCAAGCACAAAAGAAATGCAAGGTATGATAAATAATTTGTTCAAGATAGGGTCTTTCAATGGATACAAATGTATATTTTATTTTTTAATAATAAAATCTATTTCTGATCTTTGCTTCAAAGAAGTTACGTCAATTATTATATTATTATAAAAGTTGTAGGATGAATGACCGTAAATTATAAAATCATAGCTTAATTAAATATATTTTTTTGTGCTTACCAACAATAACCAAATTCTTGATTCCAGAGGTCTTGAGGACAGAATCAAGGTGCGTTGCAATGAAAGCACTGAACCTTGTCTTCACCAACTTGTAATCCCCATCTTCGATAGTAAGCCCATCAGCGAGCTCAGCACCTTTGGAACCTTCCACCCCTAGGCCCTTGCCACTAGAATAGAAGTGCCTGCGAAAAAGTTCAACGTCTCTTCCAGAAGGGTCATGCTCTCTGACCACCTGCATGTATGCAGTTCATCTTCATCAGTCAGTTCTTCAGCCCACCAGAGCCCCTAATTTATAAAGCATAATGTACAAGGAAAAAATAAAGAGAGGCTATTTTCGCACCTTGAACTTTTATTGAAGCAAAAAAACAACTATAATTCTTTAAACTTCTTAAACATCTAAACCAAACAATATTCATCTCATAACTTTACATGACATTCGATCTACATCCCTTCATCTAAATCGAACTATTTTGGTCTATGTGACATTTATTTGCCAATCTATTCAACTAAAAAAAAAAGTGGTGATCGAGCTCCACATGCCATTCTCCCAGCTATTTGTCATATTCCAATATGCCTTTTGTAAATGTTTATTCTGTTATACATCTTCTCTACGTTTTGGCACGGTGCTTCTCCTCTTTTGATTTATTCTCTCTCCAATTTTGACTCATCTCCCCAGGTTGTGTGTGCATGAGTGCAACCTTTTTTTGATGGAATTAAGAAGTGCAACAAGTTACCGTTGTCATCTCCCTTTCATTGTGAGTGCAACCTTTTTTTTTCTTTTACAAGTACAACATGTCGTTCTCCTCTCCCTTTCGTTTAACTGTTCTTTTGCACACATGTGGTTTGGTTTTGTTTGTCATCTGGTACATGTTTTATTTTTTCCTGTTTTATCCCTTTCTTGTCACTTTTAGATCAGAAGATCCAAAAGGGAGGCAGTCAGAGTCAGGCAGATAGATGTATGGTGGCAGCCTATGGCCTCTCCGTGACTTGAACTGGTGGCTGAAAAGTGAACAAACAGAGGATTTAACCACCATCTGAAGCTGAACTGCTGCTAAGTGTTGTAGACACAAATAATGGTTGTTCTGATTCGAGTAAGTTCAGAAGCGACTTTGCAGAGCAGGACGGTTTTATAGATGCTAAGGAGAAAGGGAAAAAAAATAATATGACGCCCCTCATTAGTTGAATAGTATGTGAGGAATGGTTAGATGGGTGGAGGTAAGGTGGGAGAAATTTAGGGCACCTTAGAATCAAATGATTTTGTGGGGGAATTTTATATGATTCAAATCCAATAGAAAATTTTTCTATTTGATACAAAAGATTTGAGCTTTTCAAATCCTATGAAATTCCTATGGAATGGCTCATTGCATATATATTTTAAAGGAAACTTTAGCAAAAGCTTCAACCTCTTAACAAATTTTCTTTGAGTTTATTTCTCTTATCTAAATCCTGCATTTTTCCTGGAGCCTAATCAAACGACAATTCCTGTATGTTTTCTGTATTTTGATTATCGTCTGTTTTATATTTATATTCTTATCAAAATCATATTTTTTTTATTTTCTTGTTTAAATCCTGCATTTCAAAGAGCCCTAAACGAGGAGTTTGCTTGGAGGGCTCTATCCCTTATATTTTGGATAAAATTTGAATATTCCAATCCTTAGATTATGCGACGACGAAGGTAGTAATTCTGAAATGAACGAGATGACCTTTTGGTAATTGGCACAAGAACTTATAATCTGGTTCTATCCTGTTATACAAACGTTGCATAAGACCTTGTGGGAGAGGGAACTAAATTTTAACACGGTGTAAGATTCCTCTTGGATTGGATAAAAAGATCAGTATAGCTTCTTGCATCGAACCGATAAATCATTCAACCACCAGTCTATAAATCATAAGGTGAAAAAAAAGAGGCATATTAAGAACGATAATATTGGTATACAATTGCAACAAGATGTGTACATTAAGTTAAAATACATGGCTTGTTCTCAAGTGATCAATAAAAACATGCAACATGTGGTAGCTCATAATAGGACCCATCGGTTAATAAACAATGCATTTCTCTGAGCATACCAGCTTAGATGCTAGTTGAGAAAATAATATGCAGAAGCTAGATGAGAAAATAAACTATAGACTAGTATCTGAGCATACTAGCTTCCCGAGATTCTATCACAGAGGGGCCTATTAAATTTTTGAGACGTAATTACTTTGTTCTAAAATATAAAAAATTTTAGATAAATATGACTCATTCTGATTTAATATATTACATCACTCATCATGCTACACGCTAGACTCGATCCCAAGTTAAAGGAACTAACCCAGACGATGAAGATACCACGATATGCCTCGCGACGGCGACTGCTTCGGTGACGATGGGTAGAACGGCCTCACCGGCCAATAGCGCAGCGCTGCTCGTCGCCGGATCCACGAAATCCTTCTGCAGCAACCCACCAACTCGAGCAGAAAAACCATTAGATTTTAACCACATAGCATATCTCTACTATTATTATGTAAGTGCAGCCATCCTTCTTTGCTTCTCTCCTCCACGTACGTCTGGAAAAAACCATTCTACCAAAAACAGTACACCCAAAACTGACAAACCGAGAAAAAAAATGTGGACAGAAAAATTGAACCACTTAAAACTAATTATTAACCCGTCCCTGTTGTAACGCACGGCTACGTGACGATCGAGCCAACGTACATACAGTGGTAATAGCTAGCAGCTAGCATGTATACCCCTGATCGTTTAAGTACATGTATACCTGCATATCGATGACGAGCATGGCCGTCTCACTCCACTCGTCGCCGGAGCCGAACACCGGCGCCATGGATATCACCACGATTCGCACGGCCGGACAGCTCGTTCTACTCGGGATTAATTCTTGTGATGTACTAGTGAACTAGCTAGCACTGCCTGATCGAGAGAAGATGCCAGCACTGGCTGGCCTCCTTTTATTGTTGGATAGGAGCATGGAGCTAGCTAGGTAGTACGTATACCCTCCGTTTTTTTAATATATAACGCCGTTGATTTTTTGAGATACTTTTACCATTCGTTTTATTTAAAAAAATTATATAATTATCATTTATTTTCTTGTGACTTGATTTATTATCAAATGTTCTTTAAGCATAACATAAATATTTTTATATTCACACAAAAATTTTGAATAAGACGAATGATCAAACGTTGATAAAGAAAACAATGGCGTCATATATTAAAAAACAGAGAAAGTAGCAGCTAAGCAGACATATGACACGACATGACATAGACGGTGAGGCAGCGACCCTAGAGGTGAGTGATCGATGGTAGGTACGTCTAATTCTCATACGCTAGAGGACAAGCTAGGGCCGACTAGTCTCATGGTAGCGACGCGCCCCTGACTTTTTCTCAATTAGGACGGCGTTGCCAACCCTAGACTACAACGTGCCGAAATTTTAACAAATTGATCTTTTAAAAAATTTATTTAAAAAATGAACCATAACAACAGTATCCAAATTGATGGCGCTAAATTATGATGTCTCAGCGTTATTATGGTTGACACTGAGCTTTTGTCTGAGGTGGCACAAATTTGTGCATACTCATGAAGCCAATCCTAACATAGTGGTAGAAGTCTTCAACTCAAGCTTTATACAGCTGGTTTCGATCTCTGTCACCCCTAAAACCATCATTTTCTTCTCGGTTTTTTCTTTTTATTTTTTGTCTCTCTTTATTTATTTATTTAATTTTTGGTTTTCTCTTTCTCTTTTTCTTTCTCTCTTTATTTATCTATTTTTTATTTTCTCTTTGTCTCTTAATATTATTTTTAAAATGATATGTTTTATTTGCAAATGTCTATTAGTTTGAATTTGAAAAAATCTATTAAAAGTAATATATTATATGGCAAATTTGGGAACTTAAATTTTATATTATTTAGATTAGTATCTACAAATGGACATCCTCGCTGAAAATTTGAAAAGAGCTTATAATATATATACTTCTTTCATATTGGCACTCGAAGTCAAATTCAAAATAAAACAAATTTAAAAATGAAACATATCATTTTGTAAAAGAATAAGAGTGAGTAGTCAAGAGAAAAAAAAATTATTTTCTCTTACTCTCCTAATATTATATAGAAATTTATATAAACTAATCTAAATATTGTATAATTTAAGTTTTCAAATCTGCAATATAATATGCTTCATTTCATTTTTTTCAATTTGAAATAAATCATATCATTTTTTAAAATAATATTATGAGGAAGAGAAAAAGAAAAATACAAAAATATGTAGAAGAGGGATACGTGGGATCGAACCTGGCAGGCTGGCACCCAAGGGCTTACAGATGAAGAATTAAATTTGAAAATATATTGTTCATTTATTTTTTTCTCAAAAATATTTGGGATGTATTTTTTTTTATAAATATACCGTCGATATCGCTGAGTCGTTATGCGAAAGTGACGAGGGCATGACAACAGAGGTGGTCTCGCACGACGACGACGTGAGACCAAGCAGTCTCGCATAACCATCTAGTGAGACCAAACTCATGGCCAAATCAAATTGACTAATCAGTGATTAATTATCCTAATTAGCGATTAATTAATAATTAATCGCTAATCCACAGCTTACTGCTCATGGAAAAATAATTAATCATTAACTTTTATTAATTAATTGCTAATATCAGGATAATTAATCACTAATTAATCAATTTCCAAAACGCTGTCGCTGGTTGGTTAATGCGAGACCGCTTCCTCACTGCGTGAGATCGAGCGGTCTCGCGCCGTCGCCGCGTGAGATCGTCCGCGGTGTCACGTCGTCGTCACTTTCACGTAACGGTTTAGCGATATTGACGATATATTTGTGCAAACATAATTGCATCCTGAATATTTCTGAGAAAAAAATAAATGAGCAGTATACTTTCAAATTTAATTCTTCATACGAAGACGTCAACCACCACGTTATCACGTTTTTGCTTAAAGGTAATTCATGCATGTGCAACTATTGGATCCGTGGAGATCTCAGCTAGCGCCAAGTCATTTAGCTTTGAGCTATGATGACTTGACAAATTCATGTCACCTCGGATCATAGCTCAGCACCAACATTGATGGAGCTAAGATGAGCCAAAGGTTCATTTTGCAATAAGATTTTGTCAGGCTTCATTTTTCAAATAAGTTTCTTAAAAAAAGTCATTTGTCAAAATTTTGGTACAACGTGGCCGGTAGCCCCACTACAGAAACCATTTCTAGAGGGACAGCTGCAATGCATTTGCAGAGGTGGTTCAGGTAACGGCCTCACATAAAAAGTAAGTGAAAAATGATGCAGAGGAGAACGTGCCGCCCCAGATGGCCCTCCTTAAAGCGGCCGTCGTTGTTGGAAGAATCGATTTTTAGAGATGATTAAACTGACCGTTTCTAGTCTCCAGAAATATGTTTCCACAGACAACCAGTGACACAGGCCCCACCTGACCTAGCATATACTGCACGGGCAAATTCCCTGAGGCCATGTACAATGGGTAACTCAGGCTCGTGCCTTCGCTCACACCGTCGAGCTCCCGTCCCGGAGCTGCATCTCTCGAGGGAGGCATAATTCCCAGCAGGGCAACGCGCGTCTTTGGGTTCTTCGGTTCCTTTTCACTGAGCCACAACTCATGGCTATGTGTTGTGCGACCCCGTTTCCCTCCTCATATTTTTCCTTCTTGTCTCTCTCTTGCCTCGGCTGCTGTCAAGGACTCCTTCCTCCGCGCACGCCTCGCCGAGGCCGATGCAGCCACACTGCGAACCCATGTTTGCTGCTGCACTGCAGACCCACATCCAAATCTAGATCGGGAAGGAAGAAAGAAGGGCAAGCAAATCCAGATTGAAGAGGAGGAAGAAAGAAAAGCAAGAAACGGTAGGTACCATCGAATCCGGCCACCACATGCTCTCTCCATCCGCCATCCTCCGGTTTGGGCATAGTATTCGCACCCCTACTCACGGCTGGGGATGACGAGGAGGGAGGGGAGGAAGGCGGCAAGGGAGGGGAGGTAGTGCGGGCTCGCGTCGTCGGGGCCGGCTGCCACGATCTGGCGACGAGTAAGGAGGAAGGGGAGACAGGCGGCTAGGGAGAGTGAGGAAGGAGGCGGCGGCGGTGGTTGTTGCGGAGGGCGAGGAGGGAGGGGAAGCAGGTGGTTGCGGAGGAGGGAGGCGATGGGGTCAGAGCGGTGAAGAAAAAGAGAAGAGGAGGGGAGAAGCCAGTGGATGCTCTGTGGGCTTGGTAGGGGCTCGGTTAGAGTATCTTTTATTGGAAGATGAGTGTCCCATGAATACGTCAGCCTATATGACCCATGTGAGGACATTAATAGACGTAGCCTCCATTGGGGATGTCCTTATGAACCACACACCTGTGCATTGTATTCTAGGAGAACATCATCAAAAGTCGTCTTTATTAGTGCCCAAACTCCACGCCGTTGGAGCAAGATAGCTACTCTACTTAACAAATCAAAAGTACTCTACCTAAAGCAGGGGAGAAGAGGGCATCGATCTGTCAGTTGGGAAAGGGAGATCGTTCTTAAATTTTTTATAACTGATTTTAATTCGTGTTTACATATATGATTTTTGTCCTATTGATTTTAGTTTACCAGAAGGGTTTCAAATTTCGTACCTACCTTGGACCCTCAATTTAGTATTCATTAATTAGTAATTTTGAAATGTATTCAATATACGAGTAAAACGTTAATATTTCTAACTACTTTTAAAAAATATGTAATTTTCCGTTCGTCACCACTTGGCTTTGTCCGTCGTTGGCAGTCCGCATGCTGTACGTTCCTCATCCACGACCGCAACGCATTCAATCAAATCTTTTGTTCTGCCGTTGTCCGTGTCACCAGCCACGGGAGGTGCTTCATCCGGCTGGTTTTGATGGCGCACATGTGAGCAACTGGGCCGTCCGGTTGCTACCGAGCCACCACTGAAAATAAAGCCAGCCATGAACTTCCCTAGGCCTTGAGCCCATGCACCAGTTAGCCACGTCCACAAGTCACAGTACACACGCATGACCTGGCCTCCTACATCTTTGGGCGTGTTCACATGCACATACAAGTGTCGTAGATGACAAATTCGGATGTCGAATAAAGAGGTACCATCAAACCATTAATCAAAATATGCCCATGTGACATACACACATGGCTGCATCAACCGAGCCAACATGCATGCTACAGTATATCATGGTACTGTGTAGCAGCAGGTACTTTCATGTGCATATATATATATATATATATATATATATATATATATATATATATATGTATTGCATGTATTATTTTTTAGTTTAGGCCCTTTTATTACCAAAGTTTGAGTTGATTAAATTTAATTGTTTGGACGAGATGTGTTCCGACATGATGCGCGGCCTTGTTAAGGTCCAATTTCAATTTAAAACTAGATAGCAACGTGAGACACACAAGATTCGATTCGTAGTTTTTTTCAGAGTTTAATTCTGATTCTATTCTCCCTGGTCCTCTACTCCCCTCTCATTTTCTTTGGCTAAGGTGTGGCATGCCACCATCTCCCTCCACTATTGAACAACCACCCCCTCTCTTCTTTCACACCGTCGTCTTACTTGGTCTTCTGCTGAAGATGATCTCTCTATTTCCTCAACTTCCTCGCATTTTTTTTCTTCTTGATTGCATTCGATATGGTAAGAATGTGGTGTACGACTCTAAAGCATTGGAACAGGTTTGTCCTAAGTTAAATTTTTTTAAGTTTGATCAAGTTTATTAAAAAATATAATAACTTTTATAGCACCAAATTAGTTCCATTAAATTCACCATTGGTTATATCTTTATAGAATATTTATTTTATGTTGAAAATATTGCTATATTATTTTATAAGAAAATTGCTATACATACGAGTGGTATGTACAACCTATGTCCAACCAGCGCTTAGCTGCTAATTGACCTGGCCCACATGGAGAGAAGCTGGTCTGTGTGGAGTGCTACGATTGGCAGATGAGGTGGGTTGGACGGGCGTCAGATGTATAGCAACATTTATTTTATAAACTTGTCAAACTTGGTGATTTATAATATGAAACGAATGGAGTAGGTAATAGATATTATATTACTAGATCCATTTTAGTATGCGAGAAAATTCTTTTATAATATCTTAGTTGACGTTGGAGCTGGTAGACAAGAAATAGTCTACTTTGAATAAGTTAATTGATAGGTCCACAGAGTATGTTTTCTTAAAGGGCTCATATCACGAAAAAAATTAAATCCTAATCATCAATGTTTATCTAATATATGTTATAATTTTAGTTTACCCATTGTAACGCATGGACACCTTTTCTAGTATAATACAAATAATGGCTTGTGCAATGACTCGTGTCAACTAATATGTCAGTGTTACGGTAAGGTATACATTCTATACTTGGACTCGTAACACCCGAAAATACTGCATACCTAATGTTATACAAAAAATATATTCAAATATGGGAATAAGATGGGTCAGAAAGAAAACTCCTTAGAAGACATTATAGTCCGATCCGGGAAAGACAAGGTTTCCTCTGCCTATATCCTACGAGGGTTTTCTGAGTTCTATTTGGAGAGAAAGTTGTCTAATTGTATAAATATAAAGTCTCCCAGGAGAGAAGGGCATCAAATTACAAGCCATAGCCACAAGCCACATCCATAGACGGTCGGGAGGAAGATAATCGTTAGCTAGCGACTAGAAGTCATCGGGTAGTTCTCCGCAGATCCTAGTCGACAAGTTAGACTAACTAATTTGCTTTCCATTGTAATCCATGTGGTACATCTTGGAGATATACATATAAACAGAAGTAGGGCTATTACTCATATAAACAGAAGTAGGGCTATTACTCATTTTGAGGGTCCAAAGCAGTATAAACATTTTGCCACATGTCTCCTTACTGCAATCTCGCATATAGCTCCTCCCTTCGGCAAACTGCTCCTATGGCAACGGCGAGTCCCATTCCTCCTTCCTCCGGGCAGGTTAGCTCTTTCTCCACCCCTCCCCTCCCCCTAACCCACACCGTGCCACCGCCTTGGCCAGGTTAGCTCTTTCTCCACCCTCCCCCCAACCACACCATGCCGCTGCCCCAGGCTCATCGGCACTGAAAGGCGTCAACATGCTGGCGCGGCCCCGCCTAGCCGGCCTCCTCCCTCACCTTCCCTTCGCCTCACTTTGCCCCTGCCACCATCACCGGCCCACCACCCATTGTCGACCCCGTGACTTCGGCGATGCTGCCCACCCTTGTCTGCCACCCACCAACAGTGTGCCACCTCCCAAACCATCCCTTTGAACCCGATCCCCCACTTCCCTCTCTTAGCACCACCCTCCTCCCACCCTACCCCGAATCCCTAACCCTAGCTTGTCGCTAAGCTGTCGGAAATCGTGCACGACTTCCTCTCCTAACGCGTGCACGCTAATTAGGAATCTTACTAAGCGGTGCCTTTTTGTCGCCGCTTCAACTACACCATGAGCAACATCTCCAATTTCCAATTATGTTTGTCTGACCAACAGTGGCATGCGCCTTTTATCTACTTGTATCACCAACAATAGCCTAGGGCTCCACAAAGAAGCCTTGATCGAGAGGGCTGCTGGCGCTACGCGTTCTTATAGACCTCATTCATCTTGGTGCTCTCTACATGGGCGCACAGACCCGGTGGCGCCTAAGACGGAGCTTCATTCGCCTCGGCCCTAGGGATGCATCAAATGGGGTCGCGGATTGGATGGTGCTCAAAGGCAGCCTCCACCTCTCTAGGCCATGTCCAACACATCTTCCCCAATCCCCATCCATGCTACATCATGCCGCCGCCGCCTCCTCTACGTCTTCCTCATGGACAAGAGCCAAGGTGACGGTGGTGAACTTCTCAGCTGCATGGATCAAGGTAGGGTCTTGGGGAAGTCATCGCTGGAGTGGAAAGCCAAGAGGTGGGCCTCAGCAGTGAGACCGTGAGGGTGGCAGGGATTTAGTTGATTAGTTGAAGCATCTTCGCTTTTTTTTTCCTCGTTCATTTCTCTTTTTTTGATGACCAAGAGACTGGGGGTGTTCTGTGCATGTGCAAGGTGCTTCGGGAGCCTTCATTCCCTTGATCTAAAGGTTCTCTTTTCTCCTTATTGTTTTGTCCTCTCCTTGATCCGACTGTCCATTATTTATTACTTACGTGGCTCATTGTCGTTTCATTCCGAGATTCACTTTTCACTTAGGGAAATAATAAGCATCTCTAGACTTTTTTAATAGATTAAGAATAAAGAGAAAATGACTTTAATGTTTCCTCATTAAATAATGAGGGATGGTTGGAGACAGAAGTGTAGTTAGGGTAACATAGGAAAAACATTAAATGAAGCTATTTGAAATATTTTTTGGCTCTTAGGTGCCATTGTACCTAGTATATCAAATTTTTATTCATCTTACTATTTACCTACACATAATAAAATCCCGTAAGAAAATATTTATTCCTTGGCAATTGAAACAAAACTAAGTAGGACTTAAATACTCTTTAATAGATAAAAATAATAGGATTTGAAAATTCAATAGTGACATCTATTCTAGTTAAATTGGCACTTTCTCCATCATGATCTTCGGAAGAGACATGAGCAAAGATTTATCTTAGATAATTTGTTTGTGAAATGTATGTCTATTTAAATCGCATATAAAAATTATGGTCGAATTTCCACTGTAAATCTAGATTTTTTTATAAGAGCAGCTAAGCCTTATTTGGTCATCAGATATGCAATTGTTCATAGTCATAATCACGGGCAGAGACAAGCATAGGGCAATGAGAGCTTGAGCGGTTTGTCTTCTTAATCCCATGTAAATTTTAAAAAAATTATGAAAAATTTGAAAAGATTCAACAAATTGCATTGGTCGAGTCCTAATCTTTATAAATTATTGTCTCCGCCACTCATAATGGAGAAACCCTTTACAAATGGGATATATGAAAAACTGAGGCCTTAGTCACTAGTGCAGATCCTCTCATCTGTGACGGGCTGTAATATAACTGGATTTTGCGGTCCGTCACAAAGAAAACATCTCAAACGGGCCTAAAAAGAGGCCGATTGAGATATGGTCGGAGAGACATGTTAAATGTGCATAGAACTGAAGCCCGTCACGGATGACACATAACTGTGACGGGCCTAAACTAGAGCCCGATTGAGATAGCCTTAAATATCTCAATCGGGCCGTAGTTGGAGCCCGTCACAGATGACAATCATCTGTGACGGGCCCCGAATTAAGGCTCGATTGAGATAACCTTAAATATCTCATCGGGCTGTAATTGCAGCCCGTCACAGATGACAATCATCTGTGACGGGCGCCATCTTGATGCCCGTTTGAGATATCTACAAAGCCCGTCACGGATGGCACTCCTCTGTGACGGGCTTTTTTTAGGCCCGATAAAGATACCTGATATGCCCGATAGTTAGTGCACACTATAAATATCCGCAACCGCCAGATTATCTGTATCCCACTATTCACAAATCTGGTGGGAGGTTGGAGGGGGCAAAAATTTTTTTTTCCCAAAGAAAACAGTAAATTCATAAAGGTAAATAACAAATAATAATCATTAATTTAGAAAATTCATCAATTCTTATGAATTTAGGAGTATTTATCTTATAAGATGTTTCTCTGATTCTTTTTTCATTTCTGTAGAGATGGATCGAAGTTGGATGTATGCGAAATCTGTGAAACGTCATAGTCAAGAGTATAGAAATGGGGTATTAAATTTTATTAACTTCGCGGAGGAGGATAGGAAAAGAAGAAACAGCGATTACATGTGTTGTCCATGTGCAGATTGCAAGAATGAAAATATGTTTGATAGCCGAATGGACGTACACGCTCATCTGATACAACGAGGATTCATGGAGGGCTACACATGTTGGGTTAAGCATGGAGAGCAGGAATCAGGAAGTGATGCTGCTGCAAATAGTACTGGTGCACAAAATCACGAAGATGAAGATGAGCATGACATGTTTGTACCTTCTCCACTAGGCGGTGAAATGGTTGATGTTGATCATGATCTGCTGCAAGACATGTTACGTGACGTTGAGGATCCAGCTTACAACGAGAGAGATTCCGTAAAGTTCAGCAGGTTGGTCAGTGACTCGCAGACGCCTCTGTACGCCGGATGCAAAGCAAAGCAGACCAAATTATCAGCTACCTTGGACCTAATGAAGCTGAAGGCAAGTAGTGGATGGACAGACAAGAGTTTCACAGAGCTTTTGGGAATTTTGAAGGCCATGCTGCCTGATGGGAACACATTGCCCGAGACAACATATGAAGCAAAGCAGGTTTTGTGTCCCCTGGGGTTAGAGGTCCGTAGAATTCACGCTTGTCCAAACGACTGCATATTGTACCACAAGCAATATGCGGAGTTAGATGCTTGTCCTGTATGCAAGGCCTCTCGATACAAGCGTAAGAAAAGTCCTGACGAAGGAAAAAAATCAAAGCGGGGTGGTCCCGCGAAGGTTGTGTGGTATCTACCTATCATTGATCGTTTCAAAAGAATATTTGCAAACCCCAAGGAGGCAAATTTAGTACGTTGGCATGCCACGGAGAGAAGGAACGACGGTATGCTAAGACACCCAGCGGATTCGATTCAATGGAGGAATATCGATCGAAAACACAAAGACTTTGCTGCCGACCCCAGAAACATGAGGCTATGTCTGTGTACAGATGGCATGAATCCTTTTGGAGACATGAGTAGTACTCACAGCACCTGGCCAGTTCTTATTTCAAACTTTAACCTACCGCCATGGTTGTGCTTTAAAAGAAAATATATTATGCTGTGCTTGCTAATCCAAGGACCGAAACAACCGGGCAATGATATCGATGTGTTCTTGGAGCCTGTTATGGACGATCTTGAGATGCTCTGGAAAGAAGGTGTGGAAACTTGGGATGCATATGGTCAGGAGAATTTCAAGCTACGAGTTCTACTGTTCTGCACCATTAATGACTATCCCGCCCTCGGTAATCTTTCTGGCCAAACCGTGAAAGGAAAGAAGGCATGCTCCGACTGCATGGAACATACACGCAGCCGGTGGTTGAAGAAATCACGAAAGATGGTTTATATGGGTCATAGGAGGTGGCTCCCGCTACGTCACGCATTTCGAAGGAAGAAGAATATTTTCAACGGTAAGAGAGAACTTCAGCCTGCTCCCAAGGATTTGTCCGGAGATGAGGTCCACAACTTGGTCAAGGACATAACCAACGAGTTTGGGAAGAAAAGAAAACGTAGTCAGGCAAAGGACAAGGGTATGTGGAAGAAAAAGTCCATATTTTGGCGATTACCTTACTGGAAAGATCTTGAGGTCCGTCATTGCATTGATCTCATGCATGTAGAAAAGAATGTGTGTGAGAGTTTGGTTGGCCTGCTGCTGAATATTCCCGGCAAAACAAAGGACGGGTTGAACGCGCGCCTTGATTTCAGTGAAATGAACATTCGTAGTGAACTCCAGCCCGTAACAAATGCTGAGACAGGTAGAGTGTACCTCCCTCCAGCTTGCCACACACTGTCGAAGGATGAGAAGATCGCAATGTTATCATGCCTGAAAGATATTAAAGTTCCATCGGGCTATTCAGCGAGGATTAGTAAGTACGTCAAATCGGAAGACCTAAAACTGGTTGGAATGAAGTCGCACGATTGCCACGTGCTAATCACACAAATCTTGCCAGTTGCTATCAGAGGCATTCTTCCACCGAAAGTCCGTCATACAATCCAACGTCTGTGCGCCTTTTTCAATGCCATCGGACAGAAAGTTATAGATCCCGAAGATCTAGATGGGTTGCAGACCGATATTGTCAATACCCTCTGCCACATGGAGATGTTTTTTCCACTGTCTTTCTTTGATATCATGGTTCATCTCCCTGTTCATCTTGTGAAGCAAACAAAATTATGTGGCCCGGCTTTTCTAAGAGAAATGTACCCGTTCGAGAGGTACATGGGAGTTCTGAAGGCATACGTTCGGAACAGAGCAAAACCGGAGGGGAGCATCATTGAAGGCTACACGACCGAGGAGGTCATTGAGTTCTGCGTGCATTACATGTCCGAGGCCGAGCCTATCGGAGTTCCAGCGTCTCGTCACGAAGGAAGGTTGTCAGGTGCTGGCACAATCGGGAGGAAAAGATTTAGGCCCGATCAAGCTTCCTACGGGCAGGCTCATTTTGCTGTGCTCCAACATATGGCAGAAGTTAGCCCATACTTTGAGGAGCACTTAGCCAAAATCCGGCAGGAGAACACGGGTCGATCTGAGACGTGGATTAACAGAGAACATAACTCTCGGTTCAACGCATGGTTCAAGAATCGTGTCACCATGTCGACGGATATCCCAAATGAGACTGTACAGTTGTTGGGAATGGGACCGTGTTGGGCCATAGACACATGGCAAGGATACGATATTAATGGATATACATTTTACACCGTCCAGCAAGATGACAAAAGCACAGTGCAAAACAGCGGAGTCCGTATAGATGCCTTCCAGGATCAAGTGGGGTCGAACACATACTACGGCCGCATTGAGGAGATCTGGGAGCTGAACTACGTGAAGTTCAAGGTTCCTTTGTTTCGATGCCGTTGGGTCAATATACGCACTGGTGTTAAAGTCGATAAGGAAGGCTTCACTTTAGTAGATCTATCCAAGGTTGGATACGCCGACGAACCATTCGTACTTGCGAAACAGGTCGAGCAAATTTTCTACATAAAGGACCCCGCGAACAAGAAGATGCACATCGTGAGGGATGGCAAGCGCCGAATTGTTGGTGTTGACAACGTCGTCGACGAAGAAGAATACAACCAGAATCTTCATGTACGACCTCAAATTGACCTTGACGATGATCCACAAGAGCCTGTGGCATATACTCGATCAGATCATACGGAAGGCATAACCTTGTGACCCAACCCGTTGTACACATGAAGTATTTTGTATTAGTAAAAAAAGCTTAGGTAAATTGGTGCAACTTGTAATAATTTTTATTGCGAATTTAGTGAATTATTGTACTTAACTTAATTATTTGGGATAATAAGTTGATTATTGTGAGTAATGAAAAATTTGTGAACTTTCATTGTGAAGTATTTTTTTGCTGTTATTTATTTAAAGTTCAGGTCAATGATGAACAGGAGTCAAATCTCATCCGTGACGGGCTCTAGTGTACGCCCGATAGAGATGACGTCTTCTCTATCGAGCCTGCACTACGGCCCGTCACGGATGACAGCATCCGTGACGGGCCATAATTTAATGTCCGATAGAGATGTCATAATCTCTATCGGGCTTTAAATTAGGGCCCGACACGGATGCTATCATCCGTTACGGGCCCTAGTGTAGGCCCGATAGAGAAGACGTCATCTCTATCGGGCGTACACTAGAGCCCGTCACGGATGAGTCATCCGTGTCGGGCTTTTATTTACGCCCGATTGAGATGTCACAGAACACTGCATCTTCATCTGGATCTGGATCGAAAATTTTTCTAAGTCACAGAACCCTAGCAGAGGCCACTGCGAACTGAGAGCACGAAATTTTTTCTAAGTCAGAGAACCCTAGCAGAGGCCTCCTCGTCCGCAAGCGCCGCCGCCGGTCTCCTCGTCCGCCACCGCCGCCGCCGGTCGCCTCGTCCGCCACCGCCGCCGCCGGCCTCCTCGTCCACAAGCGCCGCCGCCGGCCTCCTCGTCCGCCACCGCCGCCGCCGGCCTCCTCGTCCACAAGCGCCGTCGCCGGCCTCCTCGTCCGCCGCCAGCCTCCTCGTCCGCCGCCGCCGGCTTCCTCGTCCGCAAGCGCTGCCGCCGGCCTGCTCGTCCGCCAACGCCGCCGCTGGTTAGTTATTTTAGTGATTTTAGTGATGTAGGGGAAATGTAGGTTATTTTAGTTTAGTGATTTTAGGGAAAATGTAGGTTATTTTAGTGATTTTAGTGATGTAGGGGAAATGTAGGTTATTTTAGTGATTTTAGTGATTTTAGGGGAAATGTCGGTTATTTTAGGTAAGTTTAGTGATTTTAGTGATTTTGAATTAATTTAATGAAAATACTTTAATTTTACATGATTTTACTGATTTTGAATTAATTTAACGAAAATACTTTACTTTTAGGTTATTTTAGTGATTTTAGGGGAAATGTAGGTTATTTTAGTTAAGTTTACTAATTTTAGTGATTTTGAAATAATTTAACGAAAATACTTTACTTTTAGATTATTTTAGTGATTTTAGGGGAAATGTAGGTTATTTTAGTTAAGTTTACTAATTTTAGTGATTTTGAATTAATTTAACGAAAATACTTTACTTTTACGTTATTTTAGTGATCTTGAATTAATTTAATGAAAATACTTTACTTTTAGGTTATTTTAGTGATTTTAGTGAAATGTAGGTTATTTTAGTTAAGTTTAGTGATTTTAGTGATTTTGAATTAAAGTAATGAAAATACTTTAATTTTAGGTTATTTTTGTGATCTTGAATTAATTTAACGAAAATACTTTACTTTTAGATTATTTTAGTGATTTTAGGGGAAATGTATGTTATTTTAACCGTATTTAGTGAAATTCGTATTTAGATATGATGACACTTAGTTATTTTAGTGATTTTGAATTAATTTAATGAAAATACTTTACTCTTAGGCACTATTTTTAGGTTATTTTATCCGTATGTAGTGAAATTAACTTTGTTATTTCCTAAGTTATTTAGATGATGTCTCAGCAAGGTGAACCAATGTCGACGACAACCAGTGGGTCCTCAAGGGCACGGAGTCGTAGGACAGGGAACAAAATCCCTAAGGAACGATACACCATAGCAGAGGTGAACCAGGTTGGACTGCTGACGCGTCCTCGGACTGTCCTGGCCAAGTTTAGGTCGACGTGCCGTGTCCTAGGGAGGGAAAACTTCACAATCCTTGTTGATGACATCAAGCATGTGCCCGAAGCGGAGAAGAACGCAGCTTGGCTCAAATTCAAGGAACGCTTCGAGTATCCTGCAGCCGACGAGGACCGTCTCAAGCGGGCTACTTTGAAGACTATGGGCAATGCTTGGAAGAACTTCAAAAGCAGGCTGGTCACGGAGTTTGTCTTAAATCCGACGACCCCTGATCCAACAGAGCAATGGCCCTTCATCACGGCTGAAGTTTGGGAGCAATTCTACGAGAAGAAGTCAACCCCAGAATCCCAGGCCAGAAGCGAAGCTTTTCGAGCACTGCAGGCCAGGAACGTGCACCCGCACCGGCTAGGCACCGCAGGATATGTCGGGAAGCTAGAGGAATGGCAAGAGGAGGATGAAGCGGCAGCAGCAGCGAACACACCGCTGGTGTTTGCCGATATCCCACACCCACGTGCAAGGAATTGGGCCCGGGCGAGGTACCAGAAGAATGAGGATGGGACAGTTTCGCTTCCAAATCCCCAAGATCAACAAGTGTACGATAATATAGTAAGTGCCTAATCTCAGTATTTGTTCGCACTGTTTTCAGCCTGAACTTTTCATTGAATCCAATCTCAATTGAACTGCAGAAGGAGTTGGTTGCCTCCCAAGAAGCCTCGCAAGAGGTCAGCTCTCAAAGACGCGAGGACGACATCCTCAGTAAAGCGTTGGGCAACAAGGAACACCGTGGACGGACAAGGAGACTTGGCGCAAACGTACCATGGAAATTTGGATTTCCAGACTACGCGTGGCAGTACAAGAAGCGGACAGTCACGAAGGCGGAGAAAGATGCCCGCCTTGCCGCCCAGATCCGGGAGCAGGTCAGAGCCGAATTGAGCTCTGAATTCGATGAAAAGCTTGAATCGATGAGGGCTCGTATCAGGCAAGAGATTCGAGAAGAGCAACATCTCCCGGTGGCTGCCGCTGCTGCTACGCAACAAGATTTAGCTAGTCCCACGCAGAGGCGCAGCAGTTGTGCATCAACTGAGGCGAGGGAAGATCCGCCATCGGTCCCCGCCGCCGTCGACCAAATAACGGTACGATAATATAGTACGCATGGAGTTCTTAACGATTCCATATGGTAAGTACTATTCTAACAATATTTATGAATCTATCGCAGGAACCAACTAGCTGCACCCTGACAGTAAGGGTGGTGCCGACCTTCTCTGTTCCTGCAGCTGAGGGCCTTGCTTTCAAGCCGACCCCGGAGACAAGAGTGCATGGGGCGCAACTTAGGGCTGATTATGCGAAAGTGCAAGTTGACTCAGTGAAGCCCGAATTCGATCATTTCCCCCTCCCTCTGGCACCGAATGACGAGGTCCTAACCCTTGGAAATGCTTGTGGAACCTTCATCCAATGGCCCAAGGACCTCATTGAGATAAGGGTGATCCCCAGGCCAAGCACTGCACCAAGCGGTCGTCTAATAGTACAAACTACCCCTGCTCCTTCAGCCCCTCCAGCTCCCGGTCGTCATGAAATTGACGATGTCCAGTTGCAGTACGACACGGACTTTGGGGGCGAGTCTATGGAGGTCGACAGCACGGCGATCACCAAACCCCCACCCATGAAGAAGAGTAGGAAGGCGCATTCTTCCCCGCAAAGAAGAGTTATCGAAAAACCTGCTGCAGGGGTGCGAGGAAAAGGAAAGCTGCACCTCTCACGTCTTGCTCCAACGAAGTTAGATCTCAGCAAGGGGCCCGTCACACATAGGAAGCCCGTACCTCCATCGTCCTACCAACTAGGCATGCCATTGGTTGGAGACGACATGCTAGCAACGATGGGCACCGCTTGCAAGGAGCTACACATGTACTACATGGAGAAATCTAACGTGAGGAGGAAGAATAGAGAAAATGATATAATAGGCGAACACGCCAGAGCGCCATTCCTTGGGCCATCAAATTATATCGTGATAGACTTCAAGGATCTGTTCGACCTCTACAGGCTCCGCTCGGTGGACACAACCCTCCTCAAGTGCTACTCCTTGTAAGTACTCTTGCTCACGAAAATTATTCATCTCAATCCGTGTAACATGCTTATAAGAGCGTTTGGCTTGCGTGTAGGTATAGTTGGAAGTGGTGTCTCAAGAATGCACCGGAAGTTGCCTTCCTTGATCCTCAGGTAGTCAATGTCACAAATCTTCAAGGGGACCGTAGTGGAATGGTAAACTACTTATTTGACACCTTCTGGGCCCGACAAGACAAGGAGTACATCATGTGCGCCTACAATCAATAGTAAGTGTGTTCCCTAAATACATTGTATTACACGTCTAGCTTTAGTATTAACCTTAACTAATTTAATGCCGCAGTGGACATTGGATCCTATTGGTAATAACGCCTAAGTGGAGTACATGCCACTACTTAAACTCCAAAATTGACAAGCAACTGTACGATTGGACCCCGATTCAACTCGCAATAGATGAAGCGTGGGGCCAATATGTGCAAAAAGGAGGCCTTCGAAAGACAGGACAAGACACTCTTATCCACAAGAAGGACTTCCCAGTCAAACAACAAATAGGCGACCAGTGCGGATTCCATGTCTGCCACAACATGCGCCTTCTGTGCAAAGAAAAGGTGAAGACTTTGGCTGAATTGGAGGTTTGTAGTCTCATTCCTGATATGTTGTAACTAAATTGAAGTATATATATATATATGTATATGTATGTAAAGATCGTTCGACTAATTTCGAATTATGTACATGTAGGACAAATTTTCAGAGGATCCGCGTAGCAGCTTTGAGGACATTCGTGAGGAGATTGCCGACTTCATCCTTCGCGAAATTATTCACCCTAAAGGAATATTTAGGGTTCAAGTGTAAGTGATGAACATTTTTTAACGTACTGTTTGAATTGTCAAACACATGTTATTATGTAATATTTATGTTTATTATATTTGTTATTTCTATAAAATATATGTGAATGGCATATGTGAATGGGGATGCTGGGATGTATATATGTGAACGGCATATGTGAATGGGGATGCTGGGATGTATATTATTTCTGCTTCTGTTATTTTGCAGCGGGCATGGCTAGCACAGGCCTGAGGCTAGCCAAAAAAACAATATTTATTTTTTTTGTGGTCATACTCATCGGTGACGGGCTATAAGTTAAAGCCCGATTGAGTTATATCAACCGTGACGGGCTATAGTTGGGGCCCGATTGAGATAGACAGACATCCGTGACGGGCACTAGTTGTAGCCCGATTGAGATAGGTCATCCGTGACGGGCTATAGTTTGACCGGTCGTCTGGGTCAAAGCTATCGGTGACGGGCATTAGTTGAGGCCCGATTGAGATAGCTTCATCCGTGACGGACTTATGCCCGTTTGAGATGATTCCTCACATCACTGACCTTTGCGCTGTGTCGGACGCCATACCCGACACAGATGTCGGTTGCAGCCCGACACAGATGAGGGTTACCGTTGTAGTGAGTAACGGTTGATGGGATAAGTGATCATTTAGGGTTCCTTTGGGGAATAAAATAGAAGATTTTGGAGAATTAAAATCCGTTGGCAAGTTTTCCTACATGAGACTTTGTAAGAAAGGAATGGCCCTCCCTCAAGTGCTTTGAAATTCCTATGGAATAGTTCATTTCATAGGAATTTTGGAGGAAAACTAATATGAGGCTACCTCATGTTTTTCCTACCTTTTGACTCAAAGTTCCTTTGGTGCTACCCAACAATATGTTTGCAAAATCATGTATTTCCCGTAGAATTTATTGCAGCTTGACATCCTATACCTGTGGTTTTCTTATTTCTGTGTTTACGAAATCCTGCAGACCAAAGAAAAAAATAAAGGAATCAAGAAAGAGATAGGCAAAAGGGGTTCTATTTGTTGGAATTAATGCACTATTAGACAACCGATCTTTACTCGATCGGCTAAAACAGCAAATATCTCGGATCTCTTACGAACCGATGCTAAAGAAGGTCTTTAGCACCGGTTAAAACACCCAACGGCACTTTGCTATCTTTAGTACCGGTTGGTAACACCAACCGATACTAAAGATCATTTTTAGTCCCGATTCACACTTTGTCAGGCCCCCCAGGATCTTTAGTACCGGTTGGTACCATCAACCGGTACTAAAAATCAATACTTTAGTATCAGTTTGGTGTCACCAACCGGTACTAAAGATAATGTCCTTCATATAGCTCATCTTTTTCATCCAGCCCGAGCCATTGCTGCAAGTGTAAGAAGAAGAAAGAGAGGTGCTGCCAAAATTTTTTTGTGAAAATATTTTTGTGATATTACATAAATCAAAGGGATCTAAAAGGTTAGCAAGTTCATCCTCTATTGATGTATGGTTAACATTTTACATTTATAGCTATGTTTTTATATATTTTTTTCTCCAAAAAGGTCTGTGGAAAAAGATGAGAGAAAAAATTATTTAGGGAAAATTATGATACTTTATAAAATTATAAATATTTGGATAAAAATTTTAAAAAAAGATAACAAAGGAAAAACATAAAAAATGAAGACAAAAGAATAGAAAACTAAGTTCATTTAAAAAATTAAAATAGTTAGTAATAAGTAGAATGCATTAAAAATATGTTTAGAACTTTAAAATTTTTTTAAAAATAATTAAAATAAGGACAATAAATGGAAAAATATATTTACAAATTTGTGAAACTGATAAAATTTATATATAATTAACCATGACTTTGATTAAGTCTACTTAAAACTCGTTATAATTATTATAAATAAGAAGAATAAATTAAAAATGTGTATCGTCAGTTTTCAGTTTAATCATGATATTTTAAATTATTATATGATTATTTAAGTAGTTTCACTTTCGTCGACTTCCTTTACATTTGTTATCTCCTGATGTAGATGAATCGACAATGGATGTATATCGCGGACCACGGTTGAAGGAGTTTATTGATGGCGTGCATTACTTTTTGAGTGTGGCCAATGCCCACAAGCCTAATGGTTTTATATGTTGTCCATGCAAAAAGTGCAAAAACCAGAATGAGTATTCTACATCAAGAACTCTTCATATCCACTTGTTGCAGTCGGGATTCATACCTAGCTATAATTGTTGGACCTCGCACAGAGAGTCAGGGGTTGCAATGGAAGAAGATGAAGAAGAAGACGACAACATTCCGGACTGGGCTCAATACGATGGATTTGCAGAAAATATAATAGGCGAGGCGGACAGAGCTGTTGAAGAAAATGACGGTGCGGATGATCTTGGTCAGATGTTGTGCGACATAAAGGACTGCGAAAGTGAGAAGGAGGTCCAGAAATTGGAGCGGATGTTAGCAAAACACAAAACATCCTTGTACCCAGGTTGCGCAGGGGCACAAAAAGTTGGGTACCACGCTGGAATTCTTGCAATGGAAGGCAAAAAATGGTGTGATTGACAAGGCATTTGGCGAGTTATTGAAACTCGTAAAGAATATTCTTCCCGAGGGAAACGAATTGCCCGAAACAACGTACGAAGCTAAGAAGGTACACGCATGTCCGAACGATTGTATCCTCTATCGCGGTGAGGAGTACGAGAACCTAGAAGCATGCCCGGTTTGCAGTACGATACAAGATTAGACGAGATGACCCAGGTGATGTTGACGGACAGCCTTCGAAGAAGAGAGTTCCTGCTAAGGTGATGTGGTTTTTCCATATAATACCACGACTGAGACGTTTGTTCAGGAACAAAATGTATGCTAGAATGATGCGCTGGCATGTAGACGAACGTAAACAAGATGGGATGCTGAGACACCCCACCGATGGGTTGTAATGGCGAAACATCGACAGAACATTTCAAGACTTCGAAAAGGATACACGGAACATAAGGTTCGGTTTAAGTACGGATGACATGAATCCATTTGGAGAGATGAGCAGCGGTTATAGCATTTGGCCTGTGACCATGTGTATCTACAACCTTCCCCCTTGGTTATGAATGAAGCGGAAGTACATCATGATATTGATTATTATTCAAGGTCCAAAGCAATCTGGTAACGATATTGATGTGTACTTAAGACCATTGGTTGAAGATCTGAAACTGCTGTGGAGGAAAGAAGGTGTCCCTATGTGGGATGAGGACAAACAGGAGCAATTTAACCTACGAGCATTGTTGTTCGTAACCATTAACAATTAGCCTGCACTTAGCAACCTATTCAGATAATCAAATAAGGGGTATAAGGCTTGCACGCATTGTATGGATGATACTGCCAGTACGTATTTGAACTATTGTAGGAAGGTTGTGTACATAGGCCATCGTCGATTTCTTGTTGCAAGCCACGCTGTACGAAAGAAAGGCAAATATTTTGAAAAGAAAGCAGACCACCGTACTAAGCCTAAACATCGTAATGGAAAAACCGTGTTTGCTATGGTCAAAGATCTGAAAGTAGTATTTGGAAAGGGACTTGGCAGCCAACCTATAGCAAGTGAAGATGGTCATGCAACAATTTGGAAGAAGAAGTCTATTTTTTGAGAGTTACCTTATTGGGAAGTCTTAAACGTCCACCACGCAATTAACGTGATGCATCTAACTAAGAACTTTTACGTCAACCAGCTAGCCTTGGTGTATATGGGAAGTCGAAAGATACACTTGAAGTGTGTAATGATCTGAAGCATATGAAACTACGGATGGCCTTCATCCGGAACCAAAGGAGAAAGAAAGTCATTACTTGAGTCCAGCCAGCTATACTTTAAGCAAGGCAGAGAAGGAAAGTATGTTTGAATGCTTGGGCAATATCAAGGTACCATCTGGATACTCCTCGAATATAAAGGGAATAATAAGCATGAAAAAGAAAAAGTTTACAAGCCTAAAGTCTCAGGACTGTCACATGTTGATGACACAGCTGTTTCCTGTTATAATTCGGGGTATCCTTCCTGATAATGTCTGGGTAACAATAACAAAGCTATGTGCTTTCCTGAACGCAATTTCGCAGAAGATCATCGATCCAGACAGATTAACAGCCCTACAAAATGACGTGATGCAATGTCTTGTCAGCTTTGAGATGATTTTTCCACCATCTTTCTTCAATATAATGACACATCTTCTATGCCACCTTGTCAAAGAGATCGATATTCTCAGGCCTGTGTACCTACACAACATGTTCCCTTTCGAGAGGTATATGGGCGTTCTAAAGAAGTACGTTCGTAACCGTTCTCGTCCGGAAGTAAGCATCGCCAAGGGGTATGGAACAGAGGAGGTGATTGAGTTCTGCATTGAATTTATTGAAGACCTTCGTCCAATCGAGGTCCCCGAGTCAAGCCATAAGGGGAGACTACGGGGAAAGATGACTCCTGAAAGGAAAACAATAATAACTGTGGACAACGATTTATTCCGTAAAGCGCATTTCATGGTTTTGCAACAATCTTCGTTGGTGGCTCCTTACATTGAGGAGCACCTAGCGGTTGTTCGCTCCAAAAACATCGGTAAGTCCGATGTCTGGATTACACGTCATCACATTGATACTTTCCCCGCATGGTTGCAACAACATCTTATGGATAACGAGACGATTGACTAATAACTAGCCTTCTTGGTGAGGGGAACATCTTGGTCAATCTCAACATTCTAAGGATATGAGATCAACGGGTATACATTTAACACAGGAGCCCAAGACAAAAAGAGCACGAATCAGAATAGTGATGTTCGTATCGATGCCATGAGATACAATGAGATAACTAGCACATATTACGGTGCCATCGACGAGATATGGGAACTTGACTATGGACCTCTAAAGGTCCCTCTGTTTTGGTGCCAATGGGTTAGGCTGACTGCTGAAGACGTAACGGTTGATGATTGTGGGATGACAACAGTTGACCATACCAAGGTTGGATACACAGATAAACCGTAAGTCCTGACCAATGATGTAATGCAAGTTTTCTACGTGAAGGACATGTCTAGCAAACCAAAGAAGGGGAAAAGACCCGACGAGCCAAAGCGCCACGTGGTTCTCCCAAGAAAAAGGAAAATCGTCGGAGTCGAGGATAAGACTGACGAAGATTACGATCAGTTTGGCGGGCAACCTCCGTTTATGGTGACGGTTGACCCAAGCATACTCCTGTAAAACGAGGACACCCCTTACTCACGCAACGATCATAGCGAAGGAACATTCGTTAGGAGAAAGTACGTGAGGTCAACTATCACGTTGTAAATTATTTTTAATGTATTGAAGATCCCTCTATTTCTATTACGATCAACTGAAGCATATTGTGTATTCCCGAGCTGAGGATTGATAATTATAATCCATTGATCATGATTATTTTTATGATTTTATTCTTTCCTACAATGCACTTAATCGGGCATGGGCTAATTAACAATTTTCAACATATTTTAAATGTTTTATCATTCTTTTATGACTTTATTTTATTTTTAATGTACTTAATTGGTCATGGGTTAATTATATATGATTTTTAAAATTTTATAACAATTTTCAACATATTTTAAATGTTTTATCAATACTTTTATGACTTTTTTATTTTTAATGCACTTAATTGGTCATGGTTAATTATACAAGATTTTTAAAATTTTATAACAATTTTCAACACATTTTAAATTTTTTATCATTATTTTTATGACTTTTTTATTTTTAATGCACTTAATCAGTCATGGGTTAATTATATACAATTTATAAAATTTTATAACAATTTTCAACATATTTTAAATGTTTTATCATTACTTTTATGACTTTATTTTATTTTTTATACACTTAATCGGTCATGAGTTAATTATATATGATTTTTTATATTTTATAACAATTTTCAACATATTTGAAATGTTTTATCATTATTTTTCAAATGGGCTAATTATATTTGTAATGCACTTTTGAATGTAGTTTATTGGGCTAAAGTTAATTACTCATGTTTTAAACCTACTTTTAATGAAATTAATTTGGTCATGGTTAACTTTTTTAGTTTTTAGTCCCGTTGTTATCCAAAGCCGGGACAAAAAAAATTTAGAAATAGCGGAAAATGATCTTTAGTCTGTTAGTGTTACCAACCAGGACTAAAGATATATTTTGTCCTGGTTTGTGAGAATAACTGGTACTAAAGATCGGATCTTTAATCCTGGTTGGTGCCACCAACCGGGACTAAAGTATATTGCATATATATAAGGGGTGCATCGTCTTCTCCAATCTCCACACTTAGTAGTTTTTTGATCTCATCTCCCATCACCACGCGCCGAGCACCGTCGTCTTCTCCCGCCGCCGCCGTTCTCGTCGTCGCCGTCATCGTCGCCACTACCCTCGTCGTCGTCGCCGCCCTTACCGTCCTCGTCGTTTTCCGCGCTTCAAGGTGAGGCCGCTATGCATCTCTCCCCATTCACCTCTCTCTCCTCCGGCGCCACTACCGCCACCGTCGCCGCCGCCACTGCCGCTGCCACTGCCGCCGTCGCCGGCGCCACGGCCTGCCGACCGACCGAACAATCCTAGCAAACGTGTGAGGGAACGTATGAGCGAACGAGTGAGGGAACAACCGACCGAATGAGCGAACGTATTAGTGAACGACTGAACAAGCGAGTGAACGACCGAACGAGCGAGGGAACGAACGAACGAGCAAGCGAACGTATGAGCCAACGACCAAACGAGTGAGGGACGAGCGAACGACGGAGCGAACGAATGAACGAGTGAGGGAACGACCGAATGATTGAGCGAACAGTTGAGCGACCGACCGATTGACCGAACGACCGAATGAGCGAGCGAGCGAGCGAACGAACGAAAAAATGTACGATGTTTGAACAGTGCTCTGTCCGTTCGCTCGTTCGCTCGACATTCTCTCATTCTAAGGAGATACTGGTTCAAGATATTAGCTGAACACAAGCACTCGGTCTTTCATGATTGAACACAAACGGATAATTTCTAAAACAAATTTTTTCTTGACTCCTATGCATAGGGAGTCAAGACAAAATTTGTTACAGAAATTGTTTGTTTGTAGCCATGAAAGAGCGAGGTGCTATGTTCACCCAATATCTTGAATCACTATCTCTGACTTAACGATGTATATGCAAATGTTTTTGAAAAATATATTTACAACTTAGGCTATGTTGTATTTGTTCAATACAAATGTTGTAATTACCTAACGATTGTTTTGTTGCCAGGGTTGGATGCGGGCGACTCTCAAGTTGAATTACGTGATTCGTAGGTCACTAAGCAACACGCTAAGGCAAGATATGTGATATATGAGATCTGACTTATTAATTCTAATTGTATGCATACCTAAGGCTGTTGATATATATAACAATTTACATGTAGGTTGTTATCCAATGTGGATATGTATGCATACTTAAATTCTTCGTAATTGTCGACAATGTGAATATACATAACAATATACATGTATGTTGCATATTTCTTAAGTTGCTTTAAAAAATTAGCAAATACTTAATTAATCATAAGAAAATGTGTATAATAATATACGTGTGGACAATGTGGATATATATAAGTAAGTGAATTTTACAAGTTCTTCGTAGTTGCCGACAATGTCATTATATATAACAATATAAATGTAGTAGGTCGCATATTTCTTAACTAAGTGAATTTTAGAAGTTCTTCATAGTTGTCGACAATGTCGATATACATGACGACGTAAACCCTAAACCCTAAACCCTATTTCTTAACTAAGTGAATTTTAGAAGTTCTTCGTAGTTGCCGACAATGTCAATATACATCACGATATAAATGTATAGGTTGCATATTTCTTAACTAAGTGAATTTTAGAAGTTCTTCGTAGTTGCCGACAATGTGGATAGTAATAACATTTTCTATACTATTTAATGTTATGAACAGATGACAGATCGTGATTACGAGCAGTTTCTCTTGGACGAGATCAATGAGGGTAGCAGCTAGTATTTAAATGAGGAGGGGAATGAGGAGAGGAATGAGAAGTAGAACCAAGATGAGCAACAGGCCAGCCAACCGAGCGTTGGTATGAAGAGGGCACACGGACAATGAGGTGTCACGAGGAAGGTGGAGGGGCGACACATCATAACTGGAGTGAACCCAGACGGCAAACCAGTTGCCCCCGCCGATGCAACAAGAAAATTTGTGTCACACAGTGGTTGGGTCCTGAGGGATCACGTGCCAATCAGCATACAAAACTGGCGCCATACAAGGTCACGAGGGAATGTTGAATAAACATATTTCCCAACTACAGAGAAGGACATGCTGTGAACCACCATGCTCGAGACCTTCACTATCCCTGAGGCAGATCACGCCAAAGTGAAGGATTGGACGCTGAAAAAGATGGCTCAACAATTCCAGGGCTATAAGAAAGATTTGTACAACACATATGTCATGAAGAATTTGACACCGGACTTTAACGTATTCCCCAAACTGAAGGATCATTGGGATGCATTTGTGGCCTACAAGACAGGAGAGCAAGGGCAAGCCAGAATAGCGAAGAACAAAGCCAATGCCTCCAAGAAGAAGTACTTTCACTGGCTAGGGTCGGGTGGCTACAAGAAGGCAGTGCCCAAGTGGCAGAAAATGGAGAATGCTCTAGCTAGTAGAGGAATCGTTCCGGCCACAGTTGATTGGCCTGAACGATCAAAATATTGATACTACGCTCATGGAGGTACACTAAATCCCGATGATGGCTCCCTAATCTTTGGTGATGACATACGCCAAGCAGCACATCGTCTCGTGGATGCCCTAGGGCGTCTTTAGAGGGAAGATCTCATCCAGACAGAGAGAAGGACGAGCTTACGCTCGCATTGAAAAATCCGGAGCATTTAGGATGAACGCGCGAAAAAGGCGTGATTCCATGGAAGTATGGGTTTAAAGAGGACATTCACATGTACCGGAGTCGTATGAGGAGCAAGAGAGATATAGATGCGAAATTTGTAGATCTTGAATTAAAGATAGCGCCTCAGGACGCACGGTTGCAAGAGGAGGTGGCAAGATAGGTGGAGCAACAGTTAAGTAAACAACGGAGCCAACAAACCCAGTCGTCTATTCCTCACGTCATGGTGAGCCCCTCAGGCAATCGAAGCAGCTGCGCGTCTACAAGGCAAGTAGCGGAACACAGCATCAACGCTGCAGCAGGGCCAGCTATCGATGAACCACCATACCCCGTGGATGAAATCACGGAGCGAACACCGTGTGAGCTGCATATTCTGTTTAGGAACATGTCAATCAAGGTATGCTTGTAGTTTTATGATATCTGGCTTGTAAATTGCGAATGTTTGTGCATATGTTAATTACTAATTAACCTTGATTGTCGTGAAGGTGGCGGAGGGCATGGCCATACAAGTGCAGCAAGACGGGACGTACCATTGTAGACCGATTTCACCTCGGTACTCAAAGGTCAAAGTTGAGCTGGTGGTCCCAGGCTTTGAGGATCTCGAGCTGGAAATCCCCGGAGGAGACGGGGAGACGAAACTAGGAGAGACAGCACACGCTATTATACTGTGGTGCAAGCGCTACATCGTGCTTCCCGAGCGAGTAGTGGCGTCTGTTCCTACATCTCCACCACCGCAGCCTTGGTCTCCACCACAACCGTTGTCTCCTCCTCTGGCACCGTCTCCTCCGCAACCACGGTCTTCTCCGCTTGCATCGTCTCCTCCGCAACCGTGGTCTCCGCCGCCCGCACCGTCTCCGCCGCCTGCACAGTCTCCTCTGTCTTCAATGCTGCAAGAATCTGCAAGTACCAAGCTGTCTTTTCCACCTTGTCCAGCGCCGTCAAAGTCCACACAACAAAAGAAGAAGCAAAGACTTGAAGAGCCAAAACTACCCGCTCTCAAGAAAAGAACGTATGATAGGACAGACGAGGAGATTGACAAGATCGTCAAAAAGCAAGTGGTGGATCACTTCAAGCCACGGGTTTCAGAGAAGAAGATTCTGATAGACCCGATGACTAAGGCCTTCTTTCAGAAAAATGAGCGAACCCACGAAAAAGACCTTACTATCAGACTATGACCGCTCAGTTCAAAAGTCCTTTGGAAAAAGAAAGACAAAGGCAAAGACTGTCCCCCAGCTCGGAACGCAAAAGAAACAAATGGTTGAGCCGATGCCATCGGACCGACTTTAGTTACAACAATTTATGGCTGATACAAATCTGAGCAAGGAGCAACTGTTGGGGAAGGCCCCTATAGAGAGCGCAGAACTTAAACACCAGTACGTACTTGGCAAACCACTTGTCAAGCCAGAGTTAGTCTCCAAGCTCTCTATACAGATGTACCGATTCCATGAATGGTACATGGATCAATTAGCTAAGGGTAGGATGATGTTTGCGGCAAGGGTTAAAAATGAACATTTTTTCCATGGAACATACGATATGTGGATACGCTGGGACGATTGCCACGACGTATACCATCAAGACGCCCTTGACGTCTCTCTTATGAGTTGCTGGGTTCTATAAGTGTCATTTAATTTAATGTCGTTCATTTGCCCATCGTATGTGACATCAAAAATTTACCATCTTTTTTTTACCGTAGAATGGAGATTCAAAGATGTCGGAAAGAAGGATACTTCAAGTACGGTTTCATGGACCCGCACGTAATCAACGAGAAGACCTTAGAACGCTGGCCAGTGGAAACCGAGAATAACATTTACAAATTCCTGGTGCAGCAACATTTCAAGGAGTACATACTATTGCGATACAACACAAAGTGAGTTTTTACCGGTTGTTGTAGCAACTTCCTTCTCGTTTTTATAAATTGATATGTATATCATGTTTCACGAATTCTACAGATTCCACTGGGTCCTCTTTGTCATAGAGATTACTACATGCCAGATTATTGTTATGGACTCTATGCGCAAAGATAGGGATGTTTTCGACGATATCATTGCCATAATTAACAAGTAATGTGATCCGTTAGTACTCTCGTTATGATTGTTGCTATCGCTACTATGTGGATCAAAGCGTCATTAATTCGTTTGAACTACAGGGTGTGGGCAAGATTCCGTGCAAATATCTGCGGGGAATTTAAGGAAGAATTGTCAATGCGAATGAACTTCCGGTACATACATGGTCCAAAATTATAAATCTCATTTATTCGATATTAGAAATATTTCATAAGTTCGTTTCTCCTTTAGTGTTTACGACAGGAACAGGGGACCAACTTGTGCGGCTACTATGTTTGTGAATTTATTCACCGCATAGCACACGCCATTAATAATGATAAGGATATCGATGTACGTAAACACCTGCATGTACATTATTTACATTCTTCTCATTGATTTAATATATTCATATCTCATTTTTTGGAAACGATAGATTATATGGATGAAGGACCAATTCCCCCATGAGGATTACATCAAAGCTGTTTAAGAACAACTCATGGGATTTATTATGGATGAAATTGTTAATCCGGCGGGAGAATTCCACGACGACGGAAGACCCATTCCTCGAGATGAATTGTCCTAGTTTGTAATATATAATGGACATTAGAAATTAACAACGATTGTACATGTTTATAAGTAAATTCCCATTGTACATAAGTAATATATACCAACAATTATATATATGTGATGCTATACAAATATATATTACTCTTATGTGTATGTATTTACTTTTATATATATATATATATATATATATATATATATGCATATATATAAACATGCAGCAAGCAATATAAAGCATTTAAGAAAAAGAAAAATCATCTTACCAACCGGTGAAGATGGTAGCACCAGCACGTGGCACTACCATCTTTAGTCCCAGTTATTTCAACCGGGACTGAATTATTAGTCCCGATTTCATACCCGGGATTAAAAAGGGTTGCAAACCAGAACTAAAGATGAGTTCGCCAGCAGTGATGGATGGACCAAGGCTCATTTGGACATTAGTTGTTTGAAAAATCACAAAAACTCATCTTATAAGAAGGCATGCATGAGAATATTTAGTGTAACCTTGCCTATTGTAGGAGAGTGAGCCTCCTTAAAAAGGAGAGTGCTCTTCTAGCCACTTGATGTATGTGTAGTGGAGAGAACTAGAGGAACGCGCGCCAGACGAGGCAATGCGCGTACGCGATATACGCGTGAATGGTCTGCTAAAATTGATTCCTCATCCTTACGCAAACGTGCTTCCTTCTACAGTTTTGTTTTGCTGTAAAATTTGATGTTTGTTTTTGGAAACACACTAAATAATTCGGTGCGTGGAGTGACGTGAAGTCCGGATAGGTTACGCGTGACTTATCCTGTTCAGTTACGAGTTGTAGAGATCGTGCAGGCATCCTGATCACGCGTCTTATTATCTATATAAAATCGAGTCACTGTCTCCTCGCAACACATGTGAAAAACAATCTAGGGTTTTGCCTCATCCTTTATACTACGCCATCGCTCATAGTCTACTCCATCCCGCTTGCCAGCGGGCACCAACGATTGGGAGAACATGTCTCCAGAACCTTCACCTTTAACGTCTTGCACCAGGAGAGGGCGACAATAAGGTTTTTAGTAAGCACCTTGCGTGACTGCTTGCTGTTTGTCCACCACAGCCCATCTTCATCTTTGTTCGGGTGTTGCGCGTCATCGTCAACGCCCAGTACTACAAGTTGTTCTTGATGTGCCGCATAAGAACGTTCAGAACCCTCGGTATGCATTCACTGTATTTTGCATATTCGATCTCTTCATGTTTTTCTGTATAGTTAACATGTTTAGATCACATGATGTGGTTTTACTAGTTTACATGTTTAATGTCATGATTTATTTATTTAATAAATTAAATCGATATGTGCTTATATTTTCATCACTTTTTTTCCAAGAGGTTGAACCTCGCGTTCAAAATCCTTCAAAATTCCTATGATTTGAGACAATCCTAAGGACTTTTGAAGGAATTTGGGAGAGCAATTCCTTTGTTCCAAAGGACCATATACATGAGTTGTTTCCATAAGAATCCAATCCTCAAAATTCCTCCGAAATTCCTTTGTCGCAAAGGAGCCCTTAATGTAGTGTGCAGTGTAGTTAAAAGTTATTTTACAGTTTCCTATCTCTTCAACTCTATACAAGGATAGTCCAAGTTAAAAATATTGGAGGGGGATCTAACGATAAAACTTCGGTAAGGAAGGAGGGTCCCGAAACTACAATTCACTCTTTGATTTTATATCAACAAGCTAAGGTACAGCTGCGTGAATACACTATGTGTGCTAAACGGCAGGTAACTTTACTGAAAACTGTTGGATTTTCATCTTCTAATTTAAAAAATCAATCGTCAAAGTAGAGATCAAAATCCACTAGGAGACATACTGTTTCTCCAAAAATAAAAGGTGTCCCAAAAAAGAAAAAAAACTTTTCATCACAGAACTTTCATCTTAGATATCAAGAACTTCCTATCAGGACAGTTTCAAAGACTTGTAAAAAGGAAGGTTTCTGTCCCACAACTTTCTATCTAGCACAAATCATCTGCAATTCTGTGTGCCTCATGACTCAAAGACACATAACACTGAGAGCAGTAATCCCAATATGATCAATTTTATATAGGAATGGTTAGGAGTTGTACAGTTGAATATATATAAACAGTATCTGCTGTTGTTCTACCTGACACAAGGTTAATATAATTACACCCACTGAGATGGAAAGGAACAGGGATGCCTCCAATACATCCAGGGAGGTCACTTTGGTGTTGAGTATGTAGTATATCACCAGAAACAGCAATTTTACCGTCGCCATTCTTCCAAGGTTGGTGTTTCCACTCCGATATTCTTCATATCTCTTATATTTGCTGGTTAACATAAATTAGTAGTCTTCAGTCACCAGTAATCCCAGAGAACAGAATAAAGAGAGTGAACAAACTCCAGTTTCTTTTCGTCAGCTGACAAAGCAGGAAGAATTATAGTTGCCAACAAGAGCTGTGGCTGATTATTAACTTATTGTAACCTAACACTTCCAACTTCGATGCTAAATTATTGCACATTGTGAATATCTCACATTTTGAAACTATATCTTTATTCATATTGAATAGGGTTTTACAAGTTTCCCTACCCTTTGATTCCTACATTTGTAACACATTCAAACTGTACTAATATTTAGAAATAAAAGGCTAAATCATCTGTTGTCCAGCATAGCATGCGATCTGACAAGCAGCTCTGGAGAACAAATCAAGTCACTATGCAATATGAATTTGATGGAACCATAACATATTTAAAGAGTCTATCTTTAAATGAGCTTAGCTCTCTAGGCCTATGTGCTATTCCAGAATTCCAGTGTTTCCAGCCCAGTAACATTTCCATCACCGAAGACAAAATCAGGTTGTGAACAATCTGGTATCTTAAAATAGAGCACTTCAATGACATGGAAAAGTTGTCTTTTAGTTTGAAAAAGTACATCTACCATTAATCTAAAGTCTAAACATGTCAATGTCCATGTCAAATCACCAAGATCCAGTTCCATTCACAGATATGGTTGTCTTCAGTGTGGAGTAATATAGAAGAGGAAGTGAGAAAAAATGATTACTCACACAGATGGATCTCTGGCCTAGCAGCAGCTGTTGCATCAATAATGACTGTAACTTTCTCATAGTCCAATGCTACAGCATCAAAGACCGTCTGCCGGATGCAATTTGGTGTTTGAACCCCTAAAAAGGAACATAAACACTTAAGTAATGTGATTCTGAGCAATGTGGTAGAGATCCTCAGGCACAAAAGAAAAGTATCAATCTTTGTCTGTAATGTACTGCTCCCTCCGTCTCAAAAAAACACAACCTACGATAGGACGTGATCTATCCTAGGACAATGAACCTGGACAAGTACTGTGCTAGGATAGATCATATCCTATCCTTGGTTGTGTTTTTTTGAGACGGAGGGAGTAGACTACAAAACAGTACTGTGCAAGCATTCGATTTCGGTACTTTTCACCACTTCCATATGATAGTTTTGACTGCCATTATATGTCCACTTAGAACATAAGGGCGTTGAAAATTGCGAAGTGAATAAAACGAAAAAGAATTGCTACCCTTACAGAACAAACACGAAACAACAAGAATTTATTGCCAAGCTAAGAAAACAATGTTCACCTCTGTCTCAATAGATGGATATCAGTGCTTACCAACAATAACCAAATTCTTTATTCCTGAGGTTTTGAGGACAGAATCAAGGGGTGTAGCAAAGAAAGCACTGAACCTTGTCTTCACCAATTTGTATTCCCCTTCTTTGATAACAAGCCCATCAGCTAGATCAGCACCTTTCAAACCTTTCACTGTTGGGCCCTTTCCACCAGAATAATAGCGTCTGCGAAAAATTTCAACATCTGCTCCAAAAGGGTCATGCTCTCTGACCACCTACATGCAGTCATCATCAACCAAGGTCTCAGAACTCAAAACTATGACCACATCTAAATCTATTGACATTAATCTACCTCTCCTGGAGCTGAAGCCCAGCCAAACAGTTTCAGCTCCACCTAAAATGAGAGTGGAGCTGGGTGAAGCACTCTCACAAAATGAACTAGAGAGGTGAAGCTGGGTTTAGGCTTTAGGCTGCTCCACAACTCCAATCCAGACCTAACTTCTGATGTTAAATTTAGGAGTTGGAGCTCTACCAAACAGGCCCTAAAATCCCTACCTGGTGAAGCAAAATGCTTTGCGTAGGAAGGGGGAAATGTAGATTGCATTAATACAGGTTAGCTGCTAGTTTTGCAACACATCCAATGATTATCATAATAGCATGTTTAGTGAAGTTCAAAATTACATGTAATGAACCATGAACATGCATAAGTTGCAGAAGCCAATTCAAAAGAACCAAAATTTAGTTTCATATTGGAAACCGCACCTAGCAAATTATTCGCTTTGCAGATTTTAAGAATAATGTCGTACAGCCCCAAACATTACACAGCACACCTACCTTCTGCTATTTAGAGATGAAATAGAGGAAGTCAGTCACCTAATCCAGCAAAGCAGCGACCCTCCAATATGAAAATTAGTTTTCATCAGATAAAGACAAATGTTTGCCTACTATCCCACATAAACTCTGTTCTTTGCATACAATGTACTCATGCGGAAATAATGCATAATATCTGGTTTGTTGCATAGAATATGGTTCTAAATGTCCCGACAGAAAAAGAAATCAAAAGATAACTTTTATTCGTCAATCAGGCTACAGAACGAGGAAATGTGAGCACCATTGCTACTCCACGCCATTCAACGCTGAAATGCTGACAGATGCTGCAAACCCAAACGACGAGCAGGATGGTAAAAAACTAAAGGAAATCTACCCACGAATTTTGATCCCACACTGCTGCGCGGCACATTGCACTGAACCAAGAAATCTGTGGGACTTGCTTAGAGTGGTCACATAAGATTCCTCCTGAATTCGACCACGAAATTCGCAGTACTCGTCGCATTCAACCAAACCAAGCAATTACACGAGGACGAAACGGAGATGCGCTAATGAACAAGAACCGAGCACCCCGAGAGAGGAAGGAAGAAACAACTGTACCCAGACGACGTAGATGCCGCGCTCCCTCGCGACGGCGACCGCCTCGGCGACGGTGGGGACCACCGCCTGCCCGCCGTCCACCAGCATCGGGCTCCGCATCGCCGGGTCAACGAAATCCTTCTGCATCCCACACCAACCCAACATCTTTGAAACCCAAGAACTCCAGAAGAAACCAAGAAATTTCCCCACACACACACCTGCATGTCGATGACGAGCATGGCCGTCTCGCTCCACTTGGCGCCACCGCCCGCCGCCGCCATGGATCGCCGCGATTTGGACGGGGCAGTCGAGATTCTCGGGATGACGCTGCCGCCGCCGGAGAGCCAGCGCTTCTTGAGGTAGTGGAGGAGGAACTTATCGAGCGAGAGGAGCAGCACCAGCAGGCACGACATCAACGCCAGATGTGATGTCATAAATCAATCACAAGCCCCCAACAAAAAAAAAGAAAAATATGATGCGGATGCGCTGCTGCTGCTGCAGAAAAGATGACTTTTTTTTTCATCCCAAGCTCACTGTTTGAAAAAGAAAAGGAACCAATTTGTGAAATTGAGCCCAAACGAGGAGGAAAAATTGGATTTTTGGAAGGCTGTGGTGGCCAGCAGCGATTGCTGCTGGAGAATGGCTGAAGTGAATGAGATTCAGAGATTGTGGTGGTTTGGTTGGGTGGAGTTGGTGTGTGGTATTGGGAGGTTGGACCTCGACGATCAGGAGGACTTCAGGAGTGTAAGGTTTTGACGTTTGTAGCGAAAAGGATATTCTTTTGGAATTTGGTGTATTATGGTTTGAGATTTGTTTGGAATGTTTGAGTTATTTTTGGTTGGTGATAAGAAATTTTCTTTACAGAATTTACAAGTTACCAAAATTCGGCCATCAGATTTGTTTGTCCATTAATGTGACAAGTTATTGCAAAAGAAAATTATTGTCATTGTATTGAGCTTCTTTGTATAGGTGTACATACGCTTTGACAACTTTGGATTATATTTCAAAGCTAATTTTGATTTTTAAAGAATAACTTTACAAAATGTGACGAAGAAACCCCTAAAATAAATCCTAGATACAAATTTTAAAATTTAAAACCAGCTTTGTAATACAATCCAATGTTATGGCAACAGGCTAGAACTTCCATCATGTGCTGTTAGGCCCACTGGTATCCTTGTTAGTACAATGATAATTGAAAACAAACGTCTTTGTCTGTCAGTACCTCTGAAAGATTTACCATATAAAGTGTGCTAACAACAATTATGTTTCCGCTAGCCAATTCGGACCAGAAAGAAAAGCTAGCAACATTTATGTGTACAATCACTTCCAAGGAAGAGAGGGGCACAAATGGATGAACTGCCTGAGATGAATTATACTTCTTTTCTTGAATTACAGCGTTCATTCATGATCAGTAAAAATTTCTGCAACATGATTTCACCCAACGAGAATAAACTCCAGGCTGATTGGTTTACTATTTCTGTAGTTCTCTGGCTGAAGACATGATGCTAAGTTAGGAACAGATCTTGAGGTGTGACAAGATCAGAGGGCTTATTCATCTCTACTTATCGATGGCTCGACCTGAACAATGCTACAGACCAGGGGGCTTGAGAAATGGGATAGGGAAGAGGCTCTCCACGTCGACCTGGGTACCAACAACGTTGTTCACAATCTCGTTTGAAACCGTTGTGCCTTTCCATCCATTGAACCAAGGGCCTCCACCAACTTCTAGCGCCGCCATGTTGCTTGTCACATCGAGTATCATCTGCAAACAAATAGGAAATATATTGTAGATAATGCACCGTACAATGTTGCTTGAGTCTTTTAGAGTACTCCCTCCGGATCCATAATTCTTGACATTTTGGACAACACGGTTTCCTAAACAACATATCTTTGACTATAACTTTCTATTATAATATATAAAAAAATAAGTAAATGTTTAATTTTATTAAAGTATTTTTTAAGACTAATCTATAAACCGTGTTCTAGTGTCTTCAAACTAAATATTTAGAAGTTATTCATAGTCAAAGTTCAAATAGTTTGACCTCAACCTTGTCCAAAACATCAAGAATCATGGAACTGGAGGGAGCAAGTTGTCACTATATTCTGTTCAATAAAAGTGTGCCTATACTGACCATAGTTGTCACTATATTCTGTTCAATAAAAGTGTTCTACTTTCTTGATTTGGATCATAGTTGTCACTATATTCTGTTCAATAAAAGTGTGCCTATACTGACCATCAGGGGTCACTGTGGCCCTAACTTAGTGGCATTTAGGTAATCTAGAAAAACATTAGTAGAAGAATTTTGGGTCATATACTGATTTGCCTATTATATGCCACATCAGGCCCTCCTTGTGAATCGTATAATAAAGTTCAATTTTGGAGGCAGCTAAGCCAAATGGCACCTTAGATTTTGCAACAGGAGTAATACATAAGTGCCATCTGAAACAAAGTCGGATGGCTTTATCATCATGCGTGCGTACCTTTCCCTTGCCACCACCGTCTCCCTTTTCCCACATTTGCAGCTTCAGATCACCATAGCAGGTGTCTTTGCATGCTGGCACTAGTCCAGCCTCCATAGTTGGAGCTCGCAAAGCAGTGCCTGGTTCTGTGGTAGTTGCTTCTATTTCAACCTGTGACAAAGTAGCAATGCACGTTATTAAGGGTAGCGTTCACCAGGGTGCTAGGCACTAGTCTGGCACTAGACCAGCTCCTGGCACTTAATCAGATACTAGGCCAGCATAGGCGGGAGAGGTGCTGCCTAGCACCAAGGAGCCCCCTCAAAAGGCTAGACAGTCTCCTTCTAGAACAATGAGTACTGATTAAGGGACATATAACCACATAAAAGTAACTTTACAACCTAAGACACATCTATAATACAACTAGGACAGCTAAGTGGGAATCTTGCTCAAATGTGCAGGCAACTAAAACAAGCACTGCAGAGACTGCATCACATTTTCACCATGCTGGATGATAATTACCAGATGATTTTTGTTCTCGCCAGACATCTTCCAGTGTCCCCAAGGAGCAATGTCCCAGCTTACTGTCCCAGTCCAAGGCACAAATTCATAGAATTTTCCATCATAATGAACTCCAATCTGCACAGAACAAACAAGGGCTGTTATGTGGGTAGTTGAATCTGTAAATCTTCTGTTTGCCCATTACATGTTTCTTCTTATGAAAGTTCATATCATATTTAGACATGAGAATATCCAGGGCACAAATCAAACAAGCATCCCTTTGAAATTACTGGCTAAAGACAACTATATCTATCACCTGGTCTCTAGAACCCCAAGGTTGATGTTGAGGTGAGGAGTACAAAACCAAGGCAGGAAAATGGATAAGAATGATGTTGGACCTTCTAAAAAAGAGGAAGAATCCATAAAACATCACAGGAGCACCATAGGACAGTTAAAGGAAACAAAGCATGCTGGACTTCTTTTTGGAGCAAGAGATTATTCCAACCCTGCCTGGCAGCACAGAGGCTTATGCCTGACAGTATTCTTACTCACCATGGTGGCTTTTCTCTGCATTGGTTGTTTTGATTGTCAGAGGTCTAGTTGTTGTGGTACTGTGGGATGAATGTCGCGCAGTAAAGGGGATACTATGATGTGGTAAAACCATCATAGCAACTAGGTGACATCCCACGCTTTGTTGTGGAACGCATGGATGAATTTGTGTTAAATATCATAGAAATAATGGATGGATATATGTTAAAATATTGTGGAAATGATGTGATCAGGATGATGATTTGACATACTTATGTTAAAATATATGTTAAAATGATGATTATGATGTGGAAATATCATGGTTGCATGAGATCGGATTTAAGATGCTCTAGAATAGTAATGGCTAGTGGGTGATAATGTGTCATATTTGCATGTTGAGCTTTAGGAGCCAATAATTGCTAGTAGGTACCAACTAACTAACTATATAGAAGGTATATGTACATTTATCCACTAAATCCCTAAAATGTGTCATACAAGTGAACAGTCCAGAAATTAAAATGAAGCCATACTTTGAAAATGGATAAGATTCTCTGTCAATCTTTTTTGACCAACTGGCCCAACACATTCCCTTTTGCCCTGGCAGATATCCAGCAATCAAGCTGGCTTGATGAGCTAAGTTGCAGAACAAACTAGAAGTATGCATCAGATTAAAAGCTGAAAGTGTTAGGACTCTACCAGTGAAGGACTTTCATAGGTTTCGCCCAATCCAATTTTCCTTAATCCGCCAGCAGCCGTTAAAGCAACTTCACCAGATGCGCCTGAGAAGACATTGCACTGGATCTGTATGAGCAAAGGTGTTCAATTAGTTAGTTTGGCCATTCATGTGAAGTTTTGAGTCAAATTAAAACATACTCCCTCTGTTCACATTTACTTGTCACTTTTGAAAATAGCAAATAAATTTAGGAATTATTTATTTTCATGTGAAATGACCATATTGCCCTCCACAACTAACTAGATAATTCTAGAACCACCAAATGTGTGGTGGAAAGAATTGGAAGGAAATTAATATGAGCAAAATTAGAAAATGTGCATTAAGAAATGTGAAGTGACAAGTATTTGTGAAGAAATAGAACGGATGGAGTATTGAATAATAGTCTATTTCATGAATATTTAAAAGCGCATAGACTAATTGATGACTAAATGTACCAGTACAACTGAGTAGTTTTTACTGACAACACTATGTTTATAGGTGGTTTTTTTTAGCACAATAACGCGCATCATATTGCATGCTGTTTTTGCAACCTTCACGCTAAACCGTAAACCGTAAACCCTACAATTGGGTGAGTTCGGAACTTTTACCCAGCTTCCTTTGAGAAAAAGAGGCAGGACAAGACACAAGCCGAACCTAACCTGTGAACAAGGAACTTCTCTATTAACAATATCCTTGCTCGGTGAGGTGAGCTTGCTTGGCAAAGCAAGCATTTTTGTTGCTACCAAAGGCCTAAACTCCCAAATGCAAGTGAGGCAAGTGATCCAAACAGCCCAAAAGTTGCTTATTGAGAAAATTAGAATATAAGGCCAAAGGGTCATCAAGCCACCTAATATTGAAGAGAAAACGCATGCCTAACAAAGCATAGACTTCTTGAGAAGGGAAGTTCTGGAAAGATCTACAAGAGTATCTTTATAGTCACTGAAAAATAATGAATGGCACAGTGAATGCTCCATAAGAGTTTAGTGCTATAAAAGATGAAAGAGGCAACCAAAGTGCAGCAAATAAAAAAAGAAAACCATTCTTTCATACCAATTTATTTCTGAAACTATGGGACCTTTCTTTCATACCAATTTAATGCTAAAATTATGGGTGAATATTACTGGCAACACCAAACACAGAATTATAGCAAGAAATAGCATATTTTCTTATCTGTCAATGATGGAATACTTATTCAGTATTACAGTGTACCCATGACAACAGGATTGATGGTTAGAAAGAATATAGAAAAACGCACCCAATACCACTTCCTCGGAAAACCTGCACCCCAATTCTTTTCTGAATAAGAAGGAGCATTTTCAAATTCAAACCGCTCTCCATCCCATTCAATCCATCCTGAGAAGTAGTCCAGTCGCAGAAGTTAGTATTAAGCTATTAGCTTAATATTATAACCTTCTTAACAGATCAATCAACTTCCTAACACTATGTCATATCACCTTCTTAACAGATCAATCAATTGTGGACTCCTATAGGATTGAACTGGAGAAATCATACTCAATGGAATAAAAGGATTGGACATATAAATAGGACTAGGCACATTTCCTGGTTTTTTTTTTAGTGCAATTTGGGTTCCTACAGAAATAATAAAGGGAAAAAAAGAAATGAAGCTTCATCAATGGAAAACCAATTTTCACATTTTAGGGTAATACAACTCCATCATACATGGTAGTTTTTACACATGAGAGATGAATGTATCATTCAGTAAATTACTCGGTGGTACATGTGCCATATACCTAGAATGAAAAACAGTAGGTAAATAAAGAGAATAATTAAATATCTCTCTGTTCATTTTATCAAATACAAACCTGTGGATAAGCCACCAGCCATGCATATTTGCCAATGAGGTTCAAAGAAAGGAAAAGCAGCAAGCCAACCAGCAGTTGACTTCTGCTTTGATGTAACATCACCCCAGCCATATACTGGACGAGTGCTGTATTCCCATCTAGCTGTTTGGACATTTGGCACATATTTTGACCTGAAAGCAGAGCAACAGGTAATTTAATATTTAATTGTTCATTTAATAGCAATAAAGTGTAAACTGTCATTTCTACTCGATCTCCATGTACATTTTTTTTCTCGACACACAAGAGAATTGGGCAACATTTCACTAAAAATATATTTACATTAAGTTAAGTGCAAAGGATGAGCAAAGATGGTGCCACATCACCTTTCCTCTCAACCACTGAATTTGCAATTACAAATGTGTTACGGCATAATATATAGTTCAAAAATTTGGAGCACCTAAAGGATAGAAACTTCTATATCCCTCTCCAAAAAGGCAATAAGCATGTCAAGTGTGTTATCTTTCATGAACTGTAAAAGTGCCAGCTAAAGAGCTTTGTTATTCTCATTTTAAATTAAATTTCACAAACTGCAATAATTTGGTTAAAACTATCACTTTGCTGCAACTTTAGCAACGTATTTCACAAAACTGCAACAGCAGAAAACGATTTTATCACAAAGCTACAACTTTATCCTTATCCCCCTATGTGTGTATGAGGCCCAACTTTCAGGAGCATGAGTATTGTCATTTGTGGCCTAGGGTGTGTTTGAGAGGAGAGGAAAGGAGAAGATACGCAAAATGAGGTGAGCCATTAGCACATGATAATTAAGTATTAATTATTTCAAACTTAAAAATGGATTAATATGATTTTTTAAAGCAACTTTTCTATAGAAAATGTTTGCAAAAAGCACATTGTTTAGCAGTTCGGGAAGCGTGCACGTGAAAAACGAGAGAAATCTTCTCCCTTTCATGTGCTGCCGAACGCAACCTAAACCTGTCAAGCAAATAAAGTGATCTATGATAAAATCATATACTATTGTTGCAGTTCTCTGAAATGCCTAGTTAAAGTTGAAGCAAATTGACAGTTCTGACAAAATAGTTGTAGTTTTCTGAAATTTACTCATCATTTTATCATGTCCAATTTTCAATTGCATAATTCCCTTCTACAGATTAGGAAATTCATCTGCCTGACTTCAAAATTCAGATTGGCAGAAAACCATGCCATCATGTTGTTCGAAGGATACTAATATTGAATGTCTTGCTTGTACAAACAAGCAACCTTCCTATCCCAATAGTTTCGTACTAAGCCAACATTTCAAATTCTGTACATGATTCTACAATATTATTTTGCTGATTGGCCATAAGATACTCAAGTTATTTCATTTGGCATTGTGTTGATGAGCTAAAAGTAAATAAATTCCAAACATGCGGATCCAACTATCGTTTATAGTTTTAGCTATGGAAAGAAACATTTCACACTAAAGTGGCAGAAAAATGCCCAGTAAGCAAACTGTAATGGCTTTTCAATAAAATATAAAAACATTATAATAGTTAAAAGAATAGATCTTAGATGAGCATTAAGATACACATGCCTTCCATCATCACGTATAAAGCCCTGATGCCAAATCGGTGTCACTTGAAAGCCTTCCAAAACTCGATTAGAAAATTCCTAAATAATAAAACATAATAATTGCTGATTACTTGAAGAAAGTCATTTGCATGTATAGCAGTGTAGAGAGTGACAAGCTAAGAATCAGAGGAAATATCAGGGTAAACAGAATAATAGATAAGTCATCTCATTATTTAGTCAAACTTGCACATTGAGAAAGGATCAAAGCATACAAGAATGTATACTGGGAATCTCTCTTACAGGCGTACCAGTTATTCCCTATAGTATAAACCTTTTTTTATTTGAATTTTTGTAATACAGAAGCACTACACAGTATAGACAAGGAACTTTCACAACAAGAAGCACTCTTAAACAAGTAGATGATGTTATGCATTTTAGTACATGCATTAATATTTATTATTTAAAAGAAAGTTCATGCACATTAGCTAGTCGGTGAATAATCATATATAAGTCTAATGCATAAATAACTGACCATGCTAGATATGAAAGCACAGAAAGGTAGCCAGTTATAACCACAAATTAAACAAGAAAAGTAAGATTTTTCTAATGAATTCACTGGACACCAAATAGACGTGGAGTAGCTCAGGGCATGGCATTTAATATATATCAGTAGAAAATGTTAAGTCGAGAATATCTGCAGATCATTATATGAGTTTTTGCAATTCATAAGAATCCATAAAGAATCTACCTGGGGGGGAACCTCCCCTTCTGGGGGTGTTGAATCATTATTGGGAATGAAAGTGTTTCCGAGCATTAGTTCATGCCTACCTATCGAAATGCAGCTTATTAATTTGGAAATCAACATACCGTGATGCACTACTAAAGTTCCATATGAACAAGAAAAGCAATTCCAACTGCGAATAACAGAAACATGAAGTAATCAATATTTGCACTACATCTTAGTTTGCATTGTTCTGACTTTTGATCTGCAGTTTTGTTTTACTTTTGTTTACCTTTTTAGATGCATTGCATGCTCACTATATTCAAAACAAATAAGGCTCCTAAGAATATGTGCAGTTGAACTGTTTGTGAAGATGTAAGCTGAGTAGAAAAGTACAAGTATATCCATAAGAAAAACAACATACCTTCAAATTAGTTCTGATTTTATTAGGTTTTGCAAATACAAACCAGTAGAAATTGTTGTCAAATTAACATCTTTGTTACCTTTGATAGTGATAAAAACATCACTATTTTGTGACTGAAGGCTGTAAAATAGTAATTGATAGGTGTCCCTAACCAATAACCACTTGTTAAGCACATTAACTAGATTCTGCAGCACAACACTCCTATCCAAACTGGACCCGATTTATTGATCAGAACAGGTTTCAGATGGGCTACACAGGTGCATGTCTATATCTTTCCTAGAAATAGACCACAAGGTCTCTGTAATACACGTTCCTGTTGATATCAACACATTTTCACAAATTTATTTCCTCAAATCAATCTCTAATATGAAGAAAGCTTGCTTTCACAAAAAAGTTGATTAGGTGCATGAAAGAGGACACGTTACATCGTACTAAGCAACCTCTTCCGTTGCAACTCAGGTGATGATTCAGCACAAAACTCTGTGACAAGCTTCTTTTCATCAATCTGCACCAGACAAGCAGGATGGAGGGGAAATGCAAGAAGTTGGCTGAGTTCAGTTTACCATGAAAGAGCTCCTTGTTATGCTTTCGGGCGTTTGGTTGGTATTGTTTTGTACTAGTTGTTAACAACCTTCTCTATTCTTGCTTTATTAAATATCTTAAAGCCAGCTCTTTAGGATTTTGCGCAGAACAGAGAGCTAATTATTAATATGTATTCCTGTCAGCATTGAATGGAAATAAAAATATCATATATGAAATGTCTTTGAGGTTAAAGGTCAACAGGAAAGGAACAGTTTTACAAGTAAATGAATGTAAAAAAGAAGGGATCTTGAACAAGTAGCTTACTCCCCCAAAAGTTGTTTGATTTCTCGGTGAACTGGCATATGTACTTATCATCGGCGCCGAGAATCTGCGCCCCGACGCCAGTGAACCGCGGACCATGTATCACCCGATCCAGATCACTCATCCCATCTCGGAACAACGGGTTCTCGACAGAGTACATGAAGCAGAAGCTCTGCCTGCACTCGGGAATGGACACCTTGAAGTACCATCCCTCAAAGAAGGGCCTTGCCGTGCCGTCATAGTGGTACCTGACAGAATCATCCCATCAAAAACTTTCGATTAGGCATACTAGCATCTCAAACCTGCATGATCTCAAGTGTTTTTTCGAAGAAATCCAAGCTAAGCAGGAATCCGAACTGCATCCTACATTTCTGAATCAGAATCAAGGGTACAACAAATTATTCAGATTCCAGACTAGCCATCGACTATTCTACCGAGATGAGAGGGAGGTTGGGCGCGTATTCCCCAGAGATGATATGTCTCCGCCGAGGGCTTACCCGCTGTGCGGCGTCCGCAGGGGGCGGTCCCGCGGCGTGGGGACGTAGACGGGCGCCGCCGCCGTGGAAGGGGATGAGGAGGCCGCGCGCGGCGCGAGGGCGCGGCGGCGGCGGCGGGGGGCGCAGCGCCGCGGCGGGGGAGCAGGGCGCGGGACGGCGACGGCGGCGAAGGCGGCGGCGGCGAGGTCCATGCTGCGGCCGGGCAGCAGCTGACGCGAAGTGTGCGGCGGTGCGGGCGCGGACAGGGGTTCGATCGGTGTGGAGGTAACGAGGTAGCGGGGCCCACCAGTCAGGCAGTTGGGCTGCTTACGTGGCGGACCGGGGTCCATGTGATGGGGATGGACTTGGGGTTGGGGCTCCACGTCTTAAGTCTGCCTGTTGGTTGGCTCTCAGATCGTCACCGAACTACAGAAAAAGAAAAAACAAGTCACGTCATGCGTCTACAACACAAGTCATCATTGCTGAGGAGCAAACCACAGCACCCCCATACACTCGTAACCATCCACGCTTTTGAGTTGAAGAGAAAAAGAGTGAGAGAAGATGGAACCCTCTCTTCCTCACCGTCCTGTCAACATGACCAACTTGTAATGACTAGGTGTCACCACAAGAGGACAATCTGTCTGGAGAAGAGCTTACAAGGAAATAAACCTTCAAACGACGTCTCCAAGAAGAATACGACATCAAGAATGTCTCTGTCGCTTGTCCTGAGAAATTAGGACATAGTTTTCACTCAAAAGATTCCATCAGGAAGAGAAAGGGAGAAAACACAACAACAACCCCCAGGAGGGTTGAGACGCCTAGTAGTGCTGTCGTTGTCGAACCCGAACAGGTTGGGCTTTCACCCGGAATCTTCCTACCTCCCCTATCAAGGCGTCTATGTCACTAGCAGCCACCACCATCCGAACACCTTCAACGCGAAGCCACCACACCAGTGCTCATTGTCGGTTGGCCGACAGATAGGAGCTCGACATTCCGATGCACTCCACTTCATCCACGTCTTTGGGTTGGAGAAGGAGAGGGTGAGAGAGAAGAGTGGATCCACTCACCCCACACAAGCCCACCAATGTGGCCATCTTGTAATGGCTAGCCGCCGTCACAAGAGGACACACATCTGGAGAAGAGTTTGTCGCATGCCAGCAAACGCCCACCTCTGCACACCGTTATCGTCATCGCCGTCTCAGGCAACCTACCCCCATCGTCGCGATCTCATGAGTCAGGCCATCGGCCAAAGCCACTGCCACCTCACCAACATGCCGTCGTCTGCCCCACCTCTGGAGGCTATCATTCCACAACCGTCAACCGGCTGTTGTAGCCCCCAGGACCACCCAGGGCGACGCACCACTGTGTGTCATCTACTACGACTTGAGTTGCTACGACCACGCCTACCATCGTCACTAAACGCTAGGCCAGCCATGTCCGCTGTTGACCTGCACGCCATCGCACCACCCGCGCCCATGGCCGCGTTCAACATTGGTCTTGCACAGCTCACCCGCTGTTGCTGCACTATTGCTATCGTTGTCGTAGTCCACTGCCCAAGGGTTCACCAAGCCACCGTGACCCCCCAATCCAATCCTTCGCCGGAGTGATGCCAGATCTGGGTGGAGGGATGTTGGATATGGCCAAGGAGGTGCCAGATCCAACTATCCTCTAAACCATCGTTACAATGGAGGCCGCCATCACTGCACCTCTACCCAACCTAGCCGTCACGGTCGCTGTTAAGGCACAAAATCCACGCTGGCTCCACCTCTGCGGCCGCCATTGTTGCCTACATGTCGTTGCCACATGGACTCCATGGGCTTCAAAGAAGAGGAAGAAGACCCCGCCACGACTGTTCTTGTAGCCACACCTCTCTTCGCCGAGCTGCTCGGGCGATGGCGAGGTGCGCCGCCTGAGCCACCCCCTAGGAGCGATGTGGGGAAAGAGCTTGCTGAACTACCCAACTATGGGTGTATAAGTCTTGTTGCGAATTTATTTAATAATGAATATGAATCTTGCCTCTATATCCACAAATAGCTAAAAGTTACACATATTACTTCAGTATTTTAGAGTCCACACCTTATAATGAGGAACATCAAAATACAAAGAGAAAAACTACTCATTTCATTTCATAAAAGGTCAACTCATAGAAGCCCAAAGTAAATTTAGGACTAATAGCAAAAGATCAAAATGTCCTCGGTTCAAGTATATCCAATCATTAGTACTTTTTTCAATAAGACTTACTACGGGATATTCAAAAGGTATGATCATTACTGCTAGACACTATAAGAACATGAATTTGCTTGAGGACACTCCAGAAAATATGGTAATTTACCACAGAACACGGGCACATTATAATACAACATCCACCCAATTGACGAGAGAGAAACTGTAACATACCCAAAATTTGAATTTCAAATTTTGCATCTAAAAATATCGAGAATATTTATTCTAAATAGGAATACTAATATTTTCCAACGAAAAACCTGGGTGAGTCTAATAATACTAGTTTTAATATACAAATTTGTGAATAATTTAAATCCTTTTACTTGATAGCTCAAAAGAAGAAAATAAAACATAGTGTCTGCATGTATTTGCATAATATATTATTGTGAGTCTTTTTTGCTTGTTTTTGGATTTTACTAGCATTTCATAATAGGATGAGCATAAATTAAAAACTTTGAGGCAAATACTAAATATATATTTACAAGAATGTATATACATGTAAAACATAAAGTTGAGTAACTAAAAGTATAAATCATGCTCAACAATATCATGTCAGGTCAAGAATCATATAAATATAATTTTACAATCCTTTAATTATATTTTATAATAGGAAACTTATATGTAAAGATAAGCTTAGTGAATTTCTAAAAATAATTGGTGTAGGATAAAATCATGGAAAAATTCATGTGGATGCTAATCAATATGTTAGACTCACTGGAATTTTGGCATGATTTTATCTTTACATCTAGACCCTTAATTAAATTGGTCAAGGAAGTCAAAATCTGGTTTAATCCTAACACCTAATCGGCAAAACTCATGCCTCATCTAAAAATGCATTAAATTATATGAAAGTGTGTATGGAACATAATTTATTCAAATACCAGATGATTTATCATGAATTAATATAATTTTTATATAATTTATTTTATTAGTTTTGACCCCCTAAAAATTCAATTTAATTTCAGCCAGGTCCATTTTCTTTATTTTACTGAGAATAAACTATAAGGAATTTTTGTGTGCAACCAAAGAAAATGGAATCTAGGTATTTTTATTTACCTCCAGAAAAATCCACCTTAATTTATCAAGACCAATTAAACTATAGATTAACAAAGAAGAGGGAGAGAAAATAATCTTGAAAAAAAAATGTTACAGTCATGTATACCAGAGTTCTACCCTCATCTCTCACTGCCAAGCGGGCCCCAGGGCATGGTGGGACCCACTGGTCAGTCACTCAGCCTGTCCACCGTCTTTCACCACCGCTCAACCCAGAGAGAGAGAGAAAAGAGGAGAGAGCAGCGCTACCTGAGCACTGGGAGCCATCGACGCGTGTCCAGGGACGTGGCCGCCGCTGATCTCGCCCTCTATCTCCCCCCAGCTTGGTCGCCACACCCCATTCTCCACTCCTGAGCCGAAGGAATTGAGAGGGAGAACTTCAGCTCTCCTCTTCCATCTCAACATCGCCACCGGCCGTGAAGATGACGACCGCCGCCAGCGCCGATGAGCCACAGTTGCCCTCTCCTCTCTTGCGTTCCCCAATCTACTCTCGATGCCGTCTCCATTTCATCTAATTTCGTCTTATTCCATGCAGCGGTTCGACGGGAACGCGGACCACGCCCTCGCTGTCCTGGAGCGCGCACCGAGCGCCGCTGCTACTCGTCGCTTCGCCGTTCCCATCAACCTGGTGCATCCCCAGCCGAGCCGTCGCGCCATCAACACCGCCTCAAGGTCCTCTCCAAAATCCCCCAATAATCCCCAAGGATGGAGCGCCGAGGAGGGAGATCGACTTCATCTTCCTCAAGTCCGGCAGCCGGCCATCGTCGTCAATTCCTCGTACTTGGGTGAGCTTCGGCGCAATTCCTCGCCCTAGTAGCAGCCTTGGGGCATCAGTGAACCATGTCACACCTCTTCTTGGCAGGCCGAAGACCGAAGGGAAGTTATCGCCGTGGTCATGCTGTTTTTGCCGCCGCCGGAGCATTCCTCATGTTGCTGTCGTCATCCACCCTTCGCCGAGCCACGCGGGATATCGAGTGAGCCTCCTAGACCCCTTAGGACACACATGCATGAATGCATCTACCGAAATCAAAGCCCCAAAGCAACATGCAGTAGCAGCCCGTGCACAGCCGCCGCTCGGACTCGCCGCCGGCGCTACTCCGATGTCCACTAACCGAGAAAAGTAGAGGAATGGAATCTCGAGAGTGTTCTCTTCATTTTACCTTTTGACCTCTTCCCCTTTTGAGCCATCGTTCATCGCCGGCGAGCTCGCCAAGCTCTCAGCCGCTCTTCCTGTCCATGGAAACGCTGGAGGTTGAAGACGAGGACGTTGTCCAGTAAATAGTCAACACTCTAGGGACCTATATTTAAAACACCCTCACACATTGAACGGCCATATGACTGCGGGTTGATTTCATGAAAATCCAAGGACCTTCATGCAAAACAGCCGGTCTCTGCCAGTAGACCCCATCCTTTTAAAATCTGGAAATATTAAGAAACATACTCAAACTAATATTTGTTCAACAGAAAAATGCACAAACTTGTAAAATGCATATAAAATCCATTTTAGCTCCAAATGAGATGAATCAAATTTCTATGGATTCAAAAAGTTATGAACTTTAATATGGAAATGTAAAACTTAGCACTTACACTAGAAGAAATAGCTCTAAAAATTCCTTTATTAACTAATGAACATAGAGCAACCTCCAATTTATAAAATTCATAGAAAAATTCACCTTAACTTATTTTGGAGTGAACCAAGTTCCAGTGTGCCCACAAAACCATACTCTTAATTTTCATAAACTAAAACTTGACACTTTTTGTAATAAAAACATTATCAAATATTTATCTAAATAAAATAACTAGTATAGTGCAAACTAGAAACTATAAAATCCATATGTAATTTATTTTAACTCCCAATGAGGTGATTCTTGATTTTCTTTAGATTGGAAAAATCATGAACTTAATTATTATAAAATAAAAAGTGGCACTTACAGTACCCAAGACATATCTAAAATTTGAAATAGCTAATAAAGACTATAGTATATCACCTAGCTTGCAAAATTCATAATAAAATCATGCTAACTCTAAAAATTGTGAAACATCCCTTTCACTGCAACAAGCCAACACTTTACAAAAATTTGACTAATAGGGCTTAATTAGTCTAGTGCTAGTATTAAACTTTAAAAATTAATAACTCACAAAAAGCAAAGTGATAAAATAGAAATTCCTTCACCATAAATCATGTTTAGACAGTATCTATCTACTATAATGAATTCATGCATATTAGAAGCATTTTTGGATTCTTGTATGATTTGATGTTTATATCGTTACCGTTATTTCATATAGTGAACGACATCACTTTCGGTGAGGAGTTTGGATTTGGTTGCTGACCGTGAGAGAGACTCTAACTAAGGCAAGTGCCCTCCTCCTTTGAACACTTTGATCCTTTGTTTTTATTGGGCAAAAGTTTTCTATTGCAAAGTTGCACACGCTAGATAGTTATGTTTGGATAAATTATTTGAAAATGATGGAATGGTAGCTATGACCTATTTGTTGCATAATTCACCTTGAGATTTGTTATCCTTGATGTTTGTAACCTTAGAATGGTTTAGAGTACTCTCCATGTGCTCAACTGGGCTTATAATTGCTAGTTATAATGTCATATGCTTAGCCATGCCTAGTGAGATGGTGTTAAACATTACGAGCATCTTATATATTTGGAAATGGGTAATTTACGACTTCTGGACAGAGGTGAAGCCTCTGGTTATTTGTGAAATAAAATGGAGTTAAACATATTTCTAGACTTGGGCGACGAGTGGTGTACATATGGTAGTAGTTGTGCATCGATAGGGGGAGCGTTCGCCTGAGTTGATTAAGGACTGAACTCTATGTTACCAACTAAGTATTCAGTACTGCCACATGTGTTAGTATGGGATGACCTTAGCTTATTAAGTTGTTCGGTGTTTAGCCTTGCATATTGGTAGGCCGGAGTAGAATGAATTATTCTGAGCGATGATTCATAGGAACTACCCATGTGTGTGTGTTGATTATAATGCTAGCAACATGACTAGCTGGGTGTGTTACTGTGAGGAGACGGATGGTCCGCCTCACAGCATAGGCGTCTAAGTTTGTCCAATTCAACGGTATAGTGCCTCATGGGGGAACGGATGTGTTTGCCGCCACGGCGTTAGGTTTAAGGCGTGGGCCCGCCACCTAACGGCTCTGGGTAATTTCTAGGGTGGATTTACACTTGCCGTCGCTGATGCAAGGCTAGACACTAGGCAATGTAACGGCTAAGTTGTGACCTCTAGTCCACACTCATTGTGTAGAGTGGGGTGCTAGGCCAGCACCGAACCAACTAGAGCGTAGCCTCCGGGCTTTTATCGCATCATGTGGATTTGTACGAACTCTGCAGAGTTAAAACTAACCGGTTAGCCGTGCTCACGGTCAAGAACGACTTGGGGAAATAGCATGAGTGTAATTTTATCTTTTCTAAAATTATTTTATAAAAATGGTTGATGAATGGGAATTTGATGAATATTTTGATTATAATGATGACTTACTACCAGGGAAGGTGCAAGTGTGATGTTTATGATCTATGATGATGTCAATGAGGAGAAATGAGGATTATGATGCTAAAATTATTTATATTGATCACTATGCTTTACTTTATATACTTATTCTATAAATGTTTACAAAGTTATCGTTTGCGAAATATTGCGAACCAACTTAGCTTTATGCAAATGAATCTACAGATAGCCATTTTTTGAAATTTAGAGCTTGCATGTATGTAGGATTGTATTGTCTTGCCAGTACATTAACGTGGTTAATATACTGGCACTTGTATCTTTTGTGGGTTGTTTGTCTAAATTGTTTTGCAGGTATAGTTGAGTGCTGCGGGTTTCGTTGTTCTCTTTCAGGATGGTTTATTAGGGGTTTACCCCTAGTCGGATTGCTTAAGGGTCTTGGGTAATTAAGCTTCCGTGCGAACCTTTAATTATAAGGCCGCTCGGCCATATATCTCGTAGACTTAGTTTCTAAATTAATAGTGTGCTAGTACTTCGTGTTTATGATATGAATATCATTTGCTTTGATGAAAGTGTCTTGGTATGTTCTAGCTTATAGAACTATCTAGACATGAGTATGAATGTTGAACAAACGAGACGTTGTAGAGCTTAGCAAATCGTTAAGTCTCTTGGGATGTGTAACACATCTGGTCGCTGCCTTCGTGTGATTTGACGGGCACGTCTCAGGCTGAAGTTGACTGGCACGTTAAGTCCCAGCAATGTCTCTTTTGCTCAATATTCGGCACTACGTTATTTATATTGAATGGTGATTAGTTGGGATCATGGGGCACATTGAGGATTGAGTGGCTATAATGCGTGTATGGATCCCACTCTCTCAAAATCATGTGATGATAACAAATGACACCGGACAATATAAATTTCGGGTGCTCGACAGAAACCACGAAGAATATCAGTTTTGCCCTTATCTTCTTTTTCCTTCTCTCGTCTTCTTCCTAACACGAGTACCATTGCGGTGGAGCTGCCGTGGGCCTCTGCCTCATGAATCATGACGAAGTGGCCCTTAGTTGGCAGCGACGAAGCACCCTGTACATAGCAGCCAGGAGTCGCCACTACACCGTTGTGGCCCTTGGGCAGTGGCGACGAAGTACTCCGGGCGCAATAGTTGGCGGTTACCACCATACCGTCATAGGCGATTTGTGTTTGTCGTCGATGCTAGCCTATCCCCCGGGCAGAGCGGCCATCATCAGATCTGGTGTCACCCATTCATCTCCTACCTAGATCTAGAATCGTTCATCCTCCTCATGTCGAGGAATCCCAACTCGTTGTCATCACATGTCATCATTAGCAATCGATTAAGTGAGACCCAGGCGGCATGGCAATGGCTAACGACATACATCTTAGCTAGCTGGTAGTAACTCTTCTACCTACTACTTTCTCAGTTCCAAAATAAGTTTATTTTTCACCCATCCCACATATATCAATATAAAAATCAAAAGGACTAAAATACCTCCATTTTATCATATTCCAATGCAATTATTTTTCTTTTTATCTATTCAGAATATATTTATCCCTTACTTTCACAAACTCCGATGTAATGATTGCTAAGGTCACCTTTAAAATGCATGATTGAGAAAAGACAGGAATAGGAAAAACGTACGAATAGAATATTATACTCATTGGATTCCTACAGGATTTTGAAACACACGAAAGTTTTATTCGTTTGATTAGCACATAAAAAAAACATAGGAATTCTAGACATATGAAGAGAAAAACATGAGGTGAGACCTCATGCTTATTTTCCCCCAAACTTGCTCTAGAATGATCCATTTCATATAAATTTCAAAGGAATGGGTAGGAAATTAACAATGTTCAAAGGGTTTCATAGGATTATTTTCAATAGGATAAAATCCTCTAGATTCCGTATGCCTTTTCCTTTGTTTTAAATGGGGTCTTAGAATAATGTTTTGAGACAAACAGGAGAGAAAAAATGATCTTATTTTGGGACTAAGGGAGTATATTTTTTTAAAATTAAAATGTTCTTTTGAAGGAGTTAAAACATGTCAAGCAGGCCCAAAAGGTTCAGACTCCACTGATTTGGGCCCCCTCTTTTTTCTGACATGGTCCCCATTTTGGGCCTATAGCTTTAGTTATTGACGTATTGTCACTTAGAAAAACCGAGACTTGCTTTGAGATATATTTTTGGTCCATCAATGCGATACTAAGTTTTTCTTTCATTTACAATACTAAGTTCTGACTTAATAATTAATATCCTCCACGAGGTGTTTTGGCTCCCTAGTGGCATGCTTTTTCTAATTTAATAAACCTGTTGAATTCAGCGAGTTTACAGTTCCTTCAATTACAAATATTTCACGTACGTCCATTTAAAGATTTGGTCAAAATTTAAAATTTCGGATCATCAAAGCGCTAGCTAAGTAGCCTTAGGCTGCATTCATTTTGGCAGTAGCGTTTGGATTTTCAGCTGCACGCGAAACGGGATAAGTCATTAGCGCATGATTAATTAAGTATTAATTATTACAAACTTAAAAATTGATTTGTTTGATTTTTTTCTGAAACTTTTATATAGAAAATTTTTGCATAAAACATATCATTCAACAATTTAAGAATCATGCTAATGAAAAACGAGAAAGTTATCCTTTTCGAGTTGCTAAAAATAACTTAGCCTTAGACTGTAATAGCTGAGTACCCGTAATTTGCTATGGATTAAAAAAATATTACAATATTACCTAGAATAAATTAAAATATGCAACATAATATTTTCTCTATATGGATATTCACCCTAATTTGATTTTATATGTGGCAATCCATTTAAATTTGATTGTTTTCTTATTAAGAAGTTGAAGGGGTGAATTATAAAATTTATGGTGAGAGTAAGTGCACAATGTTAGTGTCAAAAATAAGGCATACCTCACATACATGGGTTCGTATTATACAGAGATACCATACCTAATAGTATACGAGAAGGTATTTTTTGATTAAGGAAATACGACAGATAAAAAAGAAAATTATCTTCCCGAAATAGAAGGTGTCAAAGTCCTAGTCAAGGAAGATAAGGTCTCCTTAGCCCGTATTCTGTTTTGTTTCTCCGAGTTCTATTTAGAGAGGAAGATGATCTTCGTTATAAACACAAGGACCCCATGGAGGAAGGGGCATCGAGTGATAAGCCGTAGTCAAAGCCACATCAAGATACAATCCGGAGGAAACCTAACCCTTAGTCACCGAGTAGAACTTGTCAGGCTGTTCTTGATGGGTTTAGGTCGGTGGATTAGATCAGTCATTGAACTCTCTCATTGTAATCCTTAAGGTATTCCCATCCATATATACATATAAACTGGAGTAGAGTTATTATTCATCTTGAGGGCCCGAACCAGTATAAACCCTTATTCTTTGTCTTCTTGATATGATCTCACATACACCTTGGTTCCAATAATCCCCGTACTCTACAAATACCGTTGTCAGGTATAGCCCATCGACAATGGCGCGCTAGGTAGGGGGCTTGGTGCTAAAGGATCTCGACGAGATGAGTTCAAGAACTAGACTTTCCGACGAGGGCTTCTACGACCATTCTGGCCTAGGAGATTCAACCTAGCTTGTGTTTGGTTACGTCCAAGTTGGAACCATTGTCTTCCCAGTGTTCGCTGCCGTCCTGATCTCGCCCCTCTTGGTTTACGCTGAGGATGAGGCCACAATGATGGAGCAGGAGAACATGCTTCCTACAACAGCCATCTCTCTAGTAAATACCAAGAACAAGGTGCTCACGATCTTCCTCAAGCGGCTAAACTCCCGGCTCCTGCCAAGAACCTGATGCCAAAAAGAAAATTCACCGAAAAGGACTTGAATACCTGGTGTCCAATCCATAAGACTTCTAATCATTCTCAGATTGGATGCCGGATCATACTTCAAGTGAAGGCTGAACTCGATGTTTGTAAAGATTGTGGGATTCAGGGCACTTGACTGGATACAAGGCATGGTGTCCTATTCACAAATCCAAAAGCCACTCCTTGACTAGATGCAAGATTTTTCTGAAGGTCTCCTAATCAATGGTTCAAGCTCCATATTGGCTGATCCACTCTCGTCGAAAACAATCTAACGACGCATATGTGGACGACAACCCATTAGAAGATTCAGATCTATGATTGGGTACATCGGACTAGACCCCCATGAGCCATCTGTTCTTCACGACCTATATGACCTTGAATCTTTCAGGTCAAACTCTATGCGTGACATGAACATGATCGAGGAAGTGGTTGAAGACATGGGCGAAGATAGCCGTACTCGAGATTTTATCAAAGAGGGAGAAGTCCGTTCTCGAGATAAAAAACCTCGCACCAATCGAGCCGATTCGCACTCCTACGAAGCACCTGACCAATGTCAACGCTTTGCTACGACAATCTCCTTTCGACCCAGTAACCCACCCTGATGCGGATGCATGGTTAGAGAGAATGAAGTCCACCATCGCCAACCTCAACTCCACCTTCATGTCTGCTATTGGGCAACCTATTCCTGAGGATCCTCCTCAGAATGAGATTCCCGAGGAAGTGGGCACTGCTAATGGCCCTAACGCCAATCACAGCGAACTCCGTCTCTCTGAGAACGCACCACCACGGCAAAGAGCCCAACAAACACCTCCTCATCAAGATGTTTGCGACCTTCACGATCAGTTGAACAGCTGATGGCAAGAGCGCCAAAACCAACCTGATGTCGAACACCGACAACTCTGCCATCAATATCAAAGTGATCATCGTCGAGAAGACAGCTATAACGAGACCATGATCAAGATCAACACGATCGATGGTTGGCCGCGATCAACAAGATCAACATGATCAAGACCAAGATCAAGACGAGAACGACCACAGTTGGCGAGATCATGATGATGATAGAGAACAATGAGATTCGAGATCTCTGGCTCCAAGACAAGGCCAAAGTCGCAACCACCGATCCAGTGACCGTACACCCGATTACAGCGACCCTCGTCCTCCTCGTCGTCATCTTCGTGGGGTAGGTCACGCAGGCCACGCGGCCAATGACCACCCCTTCTACCTGGAGGCGAATGTCGAGGTTTCAAACCTTTTCTTCGAGAGGTTAGATGGCCCTCCAAATTCCATCCTGTAGCGGTAGAAAAATATTATAACAGTATTGATCGAGAGGAATTCCTCCACGACTACTCAACCGTCCTGTATCTGTATGCCGCTAGTGCAGACAACAATGCACTGGCAAACTATTTGCTGGCAGCGCTGAAAGGATCTGCTCAATCATGGCTAGTCCATCTTCCCCCCTTCTCGATCTCCTCTTGGGCGGATCTATGGAAGCAATTCATCGCAAATTTTCAAGGCAACTACAAGAGACATGCGGTCGAAGACAATTGCACGCCCTCCGACAAAAGCCCGGGGAACCTTTCAGGGATTTTATCCAGCGATTCAACGAATGCCGGAATACGATCCCCGAGTCCAAAATCAGGCAGGGTGCAATAAGCTCTCACCTAAGTAGGACGGACCGTACATGGTGGTTCAAGTCCTACGGCCAGGCATGTACAAGATTGCTGATGACAAAAGTCGCGAGTTATCAAATATCTAGAAGATCGATCAATGACGTAAATTCTATGTATAAGATCAACATACAATCCATAAGTTGGTTTGCTAAGTCAGAATATGAGATTCAAGGTTCTTTTGTGGAAAAGAGATATTTTTCATAAAACCAGTTGGGGGCTAGGAAGAGTACCTATGCCGAGAATAACTCTTGTGAGAAGTACTCGTTCACTGTCGCAAGCATATCAAATTTCCACTTACAAGTACTTAGTATCTTACAAACCAAGTTAAGCAAAATTCTACTGATGTTTTGCCTAAGTGCTTTACAGGATACCATAACCAGTAGAACTACCAGGACAGCCACTGCCACTGCATCAAAGCGAACACGTCTTCGGCAAGTGGAGCGAGAGATTGTGCAAGTTGGTCGATCTCGGCAGCAGATCTCAGAGAACAAGCAAACCCCTCCTGGAGAAAATTCAGGTTCATCTGAGGTCGTGACTCACTAATGCAAGCGAGAACGTGACCGCCCACGTACCGACTGGTTGGACAACACTCGTACTTAAGGCTGTTGTCGATGTGCCAAGTGGTACTGGCGAGCTCATCGCATGTACTCCGAAGCCAGCCCAGATAACTCGATATTGACTTCTCGGGCGAAGGGCGGACAACATGCAGCTCCTCGCACAACCATGCCAAGGCAGAATAGCTTCTCTCAAGGTATGCGGAGATCCATATCTCCCTTCCCTTGAGAAGCTCCACATCTTGCTCCTTCTTGGCGTTGTTGGCGTTGTTGGCGTTTTGCCTCCTCGAGAGAACCTTCAAAGAGTGCAAGTTGAGCTTCATGGAAAGCCAACGCGTTGTCGAAAGCAACGACGACTGGAGCCTGGTCGCCGCCGCTCAGGGTCGATGAAGCTTGAGGCGAACCAGGAGCAATGACTAAGTCCGTGGAGCATCCACCATGCTGGATGACCTCGGCTTCATCTTCAAAACATCTACAGAACAAGGGATGGCCAAAATAGAAATCTTCAAGGACAAACATAATGGGAAGTGTTCTTGGACATCAGACTAGAAATTGGTTCTTAAGATTACACAAGGCTAAAACAAAGAAATTACTCTTCAAAATAAGGAAAGACAGATTCCCCGACTTCCTCCATCTTTGACATCACGTCCTCGCGATGCTCGTCAACTCCTCCCTTGGCCATCATCTCCTTGATGTCGACCTTTGGGTGTGAGTTTGAGGCAGGCGAGAACGTGACAAGCATCGGTCTTGATCTCGGTATGCATCCCCTCGGCCACCTGATCTGCGTGGGAGCTCGCAATAGTCTCCATCTCAGTTATGAGCGACCCCAAGGACCCCAAGACTGTCATATCATGAGGGAACTGGGGGATGAATGTGCTTCCCCAAGCCCTTGGCGACCACATTAAGGCAACCATAGTTCTCTTGCAGCGCTTGCCGAAGAGAAGCCAGGTTGTCCTTTGTCACGTCCTGATAAATTCATCCCAAATTAAAAATTGTTCATTAAAAGGAATAATAGAATTAATTAAAATTCAAAAGGAAAATTGCAAACACTAGAATACGGACAAGAAAAATTTGAAAGTGGCTTGGAGGATTTTTCCTAAATTCTTCACGCTCTAAATTGGTCCCTCAATTTTTACTTGAATTTTTAGAGCACAAGAAATAATTTTAATGCAACAATAACCAATTTCAAAGTTTAATTAAAATGGAAAACCTAAAAATAAATCTCTCTTTCTCTTTGGGCCATTTTTGGCCCAAAGTCCTCCTCCTCTCCCTCTGCCGCCAAAGTCCCCTTCTCCTCCCTCCCTCTCTTCTCCCTCTTGGGCCTTTTTCCTCTCCTAGGCCCATATCCTTTCCCCTCCCCTTGGCCCAGCCGCCCCCCTGTTGGCCTGCCCTCCTCCTCGCATGGCCCAGCCGGCCCAAGGAGGCAAGAAGACGTCGTCTTCCTCCTCCAGCAGCCGAGCCGCCGCCCTCTCCTCTCCCTCCCGGCCAAACAGAGGTGCCGCTGCCTCTTGATCTTCCTCTCAAGTTGATTTCCCTCCCATTTGATTGCAAAAATCGGTTCCTCTCCTCCTCCTCTTCAATTCCCCTAAGTTTACCCCTCTTGATTTGGCTTAAATTCGTGGGGATTTAGTCCCTCTCCTTTGGTTGCCATGGATGGCTGGCCGGCGAGCTCCCTGGCTGTCCCCTCCTCTCCCCGGCCGTCCCCTCCTCTCCTCTGGCCTATAAATGGCGCGACATCCTCCCTTCCTCTCCTTTTACCTCTCCCCGTGCGGCCTCCTCTCTCCACCACGCCGGCCAACCCCGGCGGCCCCTCCCCATTGGCCGAAGCAGCGCCGACCGTGCTATCGCCTCCCCCGACATCGCAGCTGTCCCCCTCTCTCCCGGCCTCACCTTCGTCTTGTTCGAGGTTAGCCGAAGCACCGTGGACGCCGGCAACCCATGGTGCTGCAGCCGCTGCACCACTTCCATCCACCATCGTCCTCCTCGTACTCCGGCAGCCCTTACCGCCCTTGCCGGTGTGCTGCCCGACGTCGTGGCGTCGTTCTTTTCCCTGGCCACCGCTCGATCTTGCCGTGCGTCGCAAACGTTCCGTCGTCATTCGTTGCCACCTTTGGCTGACCTATCATCCTCGCTGGCACGTCGACCTACTGCGTCGCCACCGCCGTCGGTACCATAGCGGCGTGCTTCACGCCGACCTCATCGTCATTCGTCCGCTTCTGCTGTCTTCATCGTCCGCTAGTCGTTCCCGGTCGTGCTAGCCGTCGGCTCTCCCTTTGTCAAGCCAAAGCGGTCCTCGTCATCAAGGTCATTCGCGTTGTCGTCGTCTTCCTCCGGCCATCGTTCTCGTCAAGTCGAGCGCAGCCCATCCTCGTCTACCTCTTCGCCAAGCCCGAAGTTTGTCAAGTGCTGCCCGTTCGTCTTCGTCGTCCCCGAGTCATCGCTGCTACCCTCGTCGTCGCCTTCGTCCTTGGCTTCGCTTCGCCAAGCTCATCCTTGCCTTCGTGCCAGGGTCTCCGCCGAGGTCATCGCCCCGTTCATCGCCGCCCGTTTCCTCCGTTCGTCGTTGGTAGTCGTAGTCGTTCCTTTGCCTCGTGTCGCTGTGGTGAGAACCCCCCCTCGTTGCCCTTCCTCTTCCTCCCTGTGTCGCCACCGTGCCCGTCATGCCGTTGTCGGCCCCGATCTTGTCCATCGATGTCGACAGTCGTTCGGGCGGTCTTCGCGTGCACGTGTGGTAGTCGTGTTCATGTGCCTGTGTGTCCGCCTCATGCTTGCCCATGTGTGCAGCCCACGTGGCATTCGTGTGAGTCCCCACTTGTCGGCCACTTGTTTCGGTTGACATGCATAGTCTCACTCCGTCCTTCCCGTGGATCGTCTCTGTGAACCTGATTGACGGTGAACTAGCCGTCTGACCCATGGGTCCTGGCTGCCAGTCGCTCGATCCTTTCCCCTCCTCGAGCGATGTTGCATTACACATAAATTAATGGTATACTAATAATTAAACAACTCGGAAATATCCACTTTAATTGCACCTAAATTTTGGATGGTCGTTTCTTGGCCGTACGAGCTCCAAATTGACCCGTTCAAATTGTTTAGTTTTTGTTGTAACTTAAAGAACCCGTGTTTGTTGTTTTTATGTATTGTTCTCGTTTCTTTCATAGAGCTGTAGCTTTGTTTTGTTTGTTCGTATAGTTGCTCTCGTTTCGGTGGTTCCCGTGGTGCAGTTCAAGTTCGCCGCTGAAGCTTTAGAAGCCTCCCTTTTTCCTTGAGCAAGGCAAGTCACGCTCTCCTTGAGCATATTGAATCCTAGTTTGCAAAAAGTATTTTAATTTAAATTATTGCATTTGCTTTACTAAATTTACCGCGTTATAACTATTTTATTTAGCCTTTCCTACAATCCTTGTTATGGCCTTATTTATTGAATATTGCATAATTACCTTTGACAACCCTAGGTAACAAAAACCAGGTAGTAAGAACTCCATGTGTGGTGCTTACTAGAAATTTTAGGATTATGCTTAGCATTGCTCTATTAGAAACAAATAGATGTTTTACAATGTCTAGACTTTGGGAATGACACTATAATCTTATTTAATGATGGATTAGAGGCCGTTTGCCTACACATGTTGGTTCCCCTTTCAAAATTCCCAAATTTGTTTTCGGCTAGGCTCGAGGTGCATGGTTTTGTTAGGCGCACCTCAGCCGACGTAAGGACCGGTCTTCGGGGCACGATTGCAAAGCATATTCCGTACTACCACATGTCTAATGGGTAAGGCTTAACATATCGGTTAGTGCGGTCATGAACAAGGAAGACACGGATAGGGATGGATGAAGCCCTTGGTGGGGTTGACGTCTCTGGCAGTACGTCCGGGGGCATAGACTGTCTGCTCGACCCAGGGCACCTAGTGGGGAAGTCTATGTCGGTCTTCCTTGTTTAGGGCAGTACTAGATGGTGGGTTATGTCAAGGTTTCCGCCCGTATGTCGTGGTGGCATGTGGCACGTGGTGACACGTGAGGAAAACGTGTCTTGTGAGTAAAGATGTACACCTCTGGCCAGAGTATAAACTATTCGAATAGCCGCGCCCTCGATTATGGGCAAGGGGAGCAATGACCCAAAGTTAGAAGTTTTATTCTGATGAACTGGAATAATTGGATTGATTATCTGTGGGCCTGGTTTAAGACAAGATCGGATTGGTGCGCGACTTGATAATAATTTGACTAGAGATAAGCCGTGGTTTGATTAAAATGCCTTTAAATGATTAAATGGTTTGAAATGCTTATTTACTACAAAATAACCCTTATAAATGAATCCTTGTACTCCCTTGCATTAAGTGCATTTTCCGGTGTGGCTTGCTGAGTACGGTGGTTGTACTCATCCTTGTTCAATCTTTCCCCCTCCAGTCAGTGAAGCTCTTGAAGAAAAAGTCTTAGGTGGAGTTCTAGTTTATACCCTAGTTGAGCGCCTGTAAAGATGGAGCCGTAGGCCTGCTAGTCCGCTGCTGTTTTTCTTTTGTTGTCAGGCCTTATGCGCCTTTCTAATAATGTAAATATTATCGTGATAATTAATAAAGATGTGTCTTTCATATCAAGTTTGTGTGGTGTACCCCGACTTTTTCTGGGACGGGGATTAATACACTAGCGTTTGGGAAAGGTATTTTCTGGGCGTGACATCCTTGGACTCGGAGAGCGCGTGCTCGAGCCCCTTACACTGGCGTTCGTTCCCGACGACCATCTCCCGCAGCTTGATGTTGTCCACCTTCTCCTCCTTCAGCTACGCCTCCAACTTTGTGATAAGGCCATCGACGGAGAAAGCGACTTTTGAAAGTCGTCCGACTTCCGCAATGACATCTCGGGCACTCGTCTCCACCAGCCGATAAGTTTGTAACAGCTTATTGGTGGCCACTGATGAACCCGGGATGACAAGGGGGCCAGATACCGAAGGATGCAATGGAGGGATAGTAGCAGTAGCAAGAGGAGATTGGGAGCTCACTTCTTTGCGAGCCCCGGTGCTCTTGCCCTAAGGCTGTGGGGGAGGAGCTACAACCAGAAGGATGTAGACTCAGACAACAATAAAAATAAAAAGACAAGCAAGGATGACGGAGGCGGGTAGGGAGCTCACCCAGTCTTTGGCCGCTTGAACAGCTTACCCCTCCCAAGGAAGACGGGTTTCGGGCTAGAGTTAGACTGCATACAAAGTAGGGTGAGGCTGACAAAGTTACCATGGGGTGAGGGCCATTGCCAGTTTATCGTGGAGAAGACATCTACAGCTAGAGGAGCAAGGGATTGTGTCAGTTGGTTGATCTCGGCGGCAGTCCTCCGAGAACGTGTAAATCCTTCCTGAAGAATGTTCAGGTCCATCTGCGGACGCGATTCGCGGATACATGTGAGTATGTGGCCACCAGCATATCGGCTGGCTCGACGACATTCCTGCTTCAGGTTGTCATCGATCCACTGATTAGTGCCGAGAAGCGTACTGCATGTACCCCATATCTAACCCAAGTACCCGAAGACCGACTTCTCGGAGGGAGGATGAGCCACGCGCAACTCTTTGCACAACCGCTGTAGTACAGAGTAGCAGTTCTTGAGGTGTGCCAAGATCCATATGTCTCTTCCCCTCAGAAGCTCCGTGCTTTGATCTTTTCTGATGTTGTCGGTGGCTCTCTCTAGTTCTTCTTTCTCATACATTGTCTTCCAGTACTCTGCCTGTCCTTCCATCTCTAACCCAGGTTGTCATCGATCCGCTGATCAGTGTCGAGAAGCATACTACATGTACCCGATATCTAACCCAAGTACCCAAAGACCGACTTCTCGGAGGGAGGATGAGCCACGCGCAACTCTTCGCACAACCGCTGTAGTACAGAGTAGCAGTTCTTGAGGTGTGCTGAGATCCATATCTCTCTTCCCCTCAGAAGCTCCATGCTTTGATCTTTTCTGATGTTGTCGGTGGCTCTCTCCAGTTCTTCTTTCTCATACATTGTCTTCCAGTAGTCTGCCCGTCCTTCCATCTCTGCAAGAGAACGTCCAAGGTCTAGAAAAGATAACATCATTAGCAATCTTTGGCCTAAGTACAAAGACAATGTGCTACAATGTTACAATTTTCTTCTTGTGGCATTGTTCGCGCAACAACATCACTTTGTCCTCCTCGGAAGCCAAGGCGTTGTCGGAGGTAACGGCAACCAGGGCATCTCCTTCATCGCTTGGCATCAACGAGCCCTAGGGTGTACTGGGTTCAATAAGTATATCTGGTGAGTGTTCACCTTGCTGGACGTCCTTGTTCACGACTTCAAGAAATCTACAATACAGAGATATTGAGCAAACAAAAACTCAAAGTCAGATACAGTAAAAAGGAAATGTTCTCTACACACCAAACCCAATACTTGTCTGCATTTATTACAATAAAGTGTGAAATAAAATTTACTCTTAAAAAAAGGGGATGACCGAGTCCCCGAGGTCCTCCATCTCCGACATGGTGTCATCGCAACGCTCGTCAGCTCCTCCCTTGGTCATCGTCTCCTCCAAGTTGATCTCGGGGTGGGTGAGCTTGAGGCACGTGAGGACATGGCATGCCCTGGACTTAAGCCCGGTGCGCACCCATCCGCCACTTGCTCGGCGTGGTCATTGACGGCGGTCTCCAGCGCCATGAAGAGGGATCCCAGTGACCCTATGACGGTCGTCTCGTCGGGGATGGCGAGGTACTCAACGTTCTTCCTCAAGCCTTTGGCCACCATGTCGAGACGCCCGTAGTTTTCATGCAAGGCTTGTCGGAGAGAGGCCAGGTTGTCTCTCATCTCCGTTAGCTCATGCTCGAGTCCCCGGCGCTGTCGCTCGTTCCTCGTCACCACCTCCCGCAGCTTGGCATTGTTGGCCCGTGATTCTTTCAGCTGGGCTTCCAATGTCGTGATGCGGTCGTTGGTGGTAGACGTAGCTTTTCCAAGCCAACCAATCTCGGTGATGACATCCCAGGCATTCGTCTCAATCATCTGACAAGCCTGCAAGAGCTTGTCACCAGACAAAGACGGCCCCGAGATCATGAGGGCGCCAGTTGGTGGGGGATGCGGTGGGAGAGCGGTGACCATAGCAGTCGTGGGGGGCAATTTGGGGCTCGCCTCTTCTCGGACCCCGGTGCTCTGACCCGAGTTCGTGAGGGAGGGGCTACATCCAAAAGAGTTTCATTACTACAAGGAACATGAAAATGAGCAAATGAAACATATATTAACTGAGGTTATGCTCACCCGGTTTTCTGCTTCTTCTACAAAGATGTTTTCTTCAAGGAGGCTAGCCTTGCGTTGGAGGTTGTTTGCAGAAAAAGAAGGGTGAGGACGAAGACTACTGCATGGTTGTAAGATAAACCTGGGGTCAGAATCTTACCTTGGCGCCACTTGTCTGGACCAGTTTTTCAGTCCTAGAGGTCTTCGCCAAAAGAGACCAGCGTTTCCTCTTTGTTCTGCTGCCTCTAGGGACGAGGGCCACATCAGCTTGTTCTGAGACCTCCTGCTCCTTCAAAGAAGCAAACGCTTGATGGTCGATAAGTGCGCCGATCACATCTGTTAAAGGCAGCGCCTAAAAAAATCAAGATTACTACTCATACAGGCATAGAAACGAATGACATGTAGTAGTGGTCGAAAGTACTTACTTACACAATGGCGTCCCACTCCGTCGGTGGGAGGTTGCATAGAGGAGTGGGAATGTCGGCGGTAGACGACGGCGAGTTGACTACCACCTTGCTGATGCGCTCAGCCATGGTGTCCTCAAGAAGCTCTGCAATTGCAGCACAAGTGACAAGATTATCAATTAAAGACAATTATGGTTCTCTTTATCAACAATAAAAGAACACTATAAATTGTACCCCAATGCGACAGCCGTGTCTTGTCCTGTTCCCCTGAGTACAAGTACGCGCGGTGAGAACGGGCCTGGAGAGATTAGATCCGACGACGGACAAAGTCTTGAACAACCTCGTACCCGATCAGACCACATTCTCGGAGATCATGAATTTTCCCTACGAAGCTCGCTAAGGCGGGAGTCATTGAAGGTTTGGAGGTCCATGTCTCTACGCGTGTGGGTTTTTTATCGGGGGTCTCGAGGATAGGAGATCTATCCTCGATGTGGAGATAGAACCAATTTTTTCGATAATCTTTTTGGGAAGACAGACAGTTAAAAGGTACGTATTCATCTTTCATCTCAACCCGAAGACGAAGGCCACAACATCCTGAGATTTTGGAGGCCTCCATCCATCTAACCTCGTAGAAGTATCTAAACAATTCTAGAAAAGGTTGTACCCCAAGGTACGCCTCGCATAGATGCGTGTAGATGCTCAAGAAGGCAATGTAGTTGGGGTTGAGATGAAGCAGATGAATCCTATAGAAATCAAGAAGCAAAGACAGAAACTTGGAAGGAGGAACGAGAAAACCACATTGGACAAAAGATGCAAGAGTGATCATTTGGCCAAGATTGATCAGAGGATCAGTACCTTCTTCTGAACGCACCACCACCTTAGCGCTCGACAAAGCGTCGTCCTGTTGTAGCTCCCTCATCTCAACCTGGCCGACGTTACACTCTAGGAGATCCATGGAGAATCAATGAAAGGGGTTGAGATAGGCTGTGGTTTAGGGTTTTCGGGAGCTGAGGCGAAGGAGATCGAGGGCGCAGGAGAGAAGGTTAGGGTTTCTGTTTGGGCAACCGAAACCCAAATGGATCTCAAAAACGCAATTTATAAGCCTCGTTCGACAGTTCGAATTCCACGGAAGACGAAGATATCATCACCGAGATTTTTACTGATTTTGTTTGTAACGGTTAAAGTTTTCTGACTTCAATCCAAATGAGGGCCTATGTCAAGTTCTCGCATTTGGGACAACCTTGTTGCTTGCTCTATACCTTCTTGGATATCTGAGAATGGTTTGATGAGTTCGACGATGGTTGTTCTCGGAAGAGTGGGAGAGAGATGTCGGTAAAACCATTTGCATGGAAGTCGGGGGCTACTGTCAGTGTCAAGGATAAGGCATACATCCTATACATGGGTTAATGAAATACGATAAAACCATAGACCCGATAGTATACGAGAAGGTGTCCTTTAATCAAAGAAATATGATTGAAAGAGAGGAAAATTATCTTCCCCGAATAGAATGTGTCAGAGTCCTAGTCGGGGAAGATAAGTGTAACACCCTGATTTTCGCCCGTCAAAAATTCTATTTTATTAAAAATCCTATTTTCAAAAATTTGGTTCTTTGAGTGTATTTAGGATTTTTGTGCCAAAGATCTCAATTGGTTCTTTCCCTTGTGAACCCAGAATCTTGATCGTGATATCATCTCCCAAAATTAATTTTCCATTATTTGAATTTTGCAGTTCGAATTTTCACTCCTTAACCTTTCCAAAAATTCGTACGGTTGAAATTTCAATTTCAGGATTTTAACCGTGTCGTCAAATAATCTCCTTTCCATCCAGAGAGTCTAAAAATATTTATTTTTAGACATCGACCACCGGACCAATTTTTCCTATACGTGCGCATATTAAAATCAATATTTCTGCGCACGTATCAACAGTCATTTCCTTCCCATTCAAATATTCTGAAATATTTTTGGAATTCTACCACCCGACGATTATGTGTCCTTTTCTGCACCCGTGGTTCTTTACATTTTCATTAAGTCAGGCAAGTTAATTAGGTTCATCCAGCACCCGTTCAAATACATTTCTTTGCCCTGTTTACTTTCCTAAGCTCCCTGTAAAACCGACGGTTAGGCACCGTCCTGCCAGTACACAGTGAGAGTTTGGCGTCGTCTCCGTCTTCTCCGCTGGAGTTAGGCACCGCTCCGCGCTGCTCGCCGAGCAAGTCAGGCAGCAGCTAACGCCAGGAGAACCTGTAGAAGGAGAAACATGCACAGGTGCATCGATGGCCGTTCTCGTCGCCAAATCCTTCCTCCAGAATCATCTTGACAGTATAAATACCAGAGAAAACTTACCGTGAAGTTCCTTAGGCGATTCACCACTCCATTTTTACCGCTCTGGAGCCGAGTCACCGAAGTCCCGAATCCGTCGCGACCAACCCCCTTAATCTTCCCTGCCGCGCATGCTTCCCGGCCGAGGCCAACCCTGGCCGCAGCCGCCGCCCGGCCTGCACCCTCCCCGAGCAGTCTTGACGGGCGTCGCCCAGGCCGAGCCAACGCCAGGAAGCCGCCATGCCCGGCCGCCTCCCGGCCGAGCGCCGTGGCCGGCACACGCGCTGCCGTGCACCAAGCCGCGCCGCGCCGCCCCGGCCGAGCCCGCAGCGCTGCAGCACGCGCCACCCGGCCGTGTCGCGCGCCGTCACCCCGGCCTCCTCCTGCCCGGCCGCCACCTGGTGGCATGCTTGCCGAGCCGACCGCCGCTGCTCCCAGCCACCGCACCAGCCGCCGCCGCCCCGCCTTCCCCGGCCGGCGCTCCGCCTTCTCCTCCGCTCGGGAAGCAGCCGCAGAAGAAGAGAAAAGAGAGAGAGAGAAGGATAAGAATGAGAAAGAGATAAGAAGGAGAGAGAAGAAGGAAAGGGAAAAAGAAAAAAAAAGAAGAAGAAAAGAAAAGAAGGTGGGACCCACCGGTGGGCCCCACTAGGTTGACTCTCTCCCTGCGGACCCAAAGACTCGGAAAAAGTCTAAATCACGTCCCTCTTCTTTGTCGGGCCGAAGCCCATAAAGTCGGCCAAAAAGTCCACATTTCCTCCCTCTCGTTATCGGGCTAAGCCCCATGAAGATCCCTACGAAGTCTACATCTTGCCCCTCCACTTCATTGGGCCAACAGGCCTAATACTCTATCCACAAGTCCGTAAAACATCCCTTTTGTTCCTCGGGCCAAGCCCAAGAATGGACCCCTAAAAGTCCACGTTACATCCTTCGGGCCAAAACCCATCCACCAGCCCCTTTCTCCATAAAAGTTCAGTTTGCATTCCTCTACACCTCAAGCTAATCCCTAGAAGTCTATGAATCCGTCCTTCATCTCTGGGCTAATGCCCAAGCCTTCCCAAAATGAAGTCCATGATTCCTCCCTCTTAACAACAGAACCAAGGAATATTTTTGGGAATATTCCTTTCCAAATTAATAAGTTCACTTCCACATTTCAGAAAATCTAGTAATCCTCCAAAATCCGTATCTTCCCAACCGTAAGTTCGTTTGACTCCGTTCAACTTCCTTAATCTTTCTAAAAATGAGGTCTACCCAATGGCACAATTAGTTTATAATAGTTATTATCTACTTTATAGGGTTTTGGATGTTTTTCTCTTTTTGATCGCGTAGTGGACGTTTCGGAGGTGCAGCTGACGCGGATTTTCTCGAAGATTTGAAGACCAACAATAAGGCAAGCCACTCTTCGATCATATTGCTCCTAGTTTATAAAATGGGTTGATTGCAAATTTGCATGTTTAGCGTACACAATTATTTTGATCGGCCATCGGTCTACGAGCACACGACCGACGGACCAACCTATGTAGTTGCATTATTTTTCGTAGGAACTTGTTAAACTTAACCCTTGTCGCTCCACCACAGCAGTACCTCAATACTTACACTCTCTGGGCATAGGTATCCTTTTGCACCTTTTGTTTATGTTAGGTTTATGTATGGTTATCGATGTGGAAAAACTTGGGTTGTGAAAGGTTTATAAAACCCGACTCGGGGAGTCGGTGACTTTGAAAAATAAAAAGGTTTTATGGGAGAAAACTTGCGGTGCGAATCCTCTCCTGTGTGGTTTGGTTTCGTAGTCGCGCATAAGGACCGATTCCTTTGGGTTTTACATCCGAGCATCTCACAGTACGACCACGTGGGTAGAATGGGATGCCCCTAGATGAGTAACTAGCTGAAACATAGATGTCTAGCAGGTTAGCAGGTGAGGAGCACCGGTATGGTGGAGTTTACGGCAATCTCCTGTAGTGGGGATGTGTCGGGGGTCCATACGGTGGGGCCTGAGTAGATGAGGGCTTGAAAGTTGGCCTGATGCTTGGTGGAGAGATTCCAGCCATCTGTGGGACACGGGACATTTATGGTTTGGTTAGAGAAAGGCTTTGTCACGAACTTCCGATACCGGCCAGTATCGGTGTAAGCTTCGTGTCTTGTGGGAAAAGCGTACAGTCTCTGCAGAGATTTGATTGAACTGTTCGAACAGCTGTGCCCACGGTCAAGGGCGAATGTGAGGTGATGCCCATAGCGTAGATTTGTTTTTAAAACTCATTTAATAAATTGGTTCGTGGGATGGGAACCGTTACCAGAGTCCTTCTTTGTGACGGACGGCCAGCCTTCGTGGTTGGGAACAGGCCTGTGTGACCTGGGGTGTCGTCTGGCACCATAGGGCCGAGAGGGCCGGTTTAGGGGCCGAGATGGCCGAGTTTGGGTTGGCAGGTCGAGAGGACCGGACCCGGAGTTGTTAACCTTGAGACTTGGTTAACGGATGATTGTTGAAGAGAATGTTGGTTTATATTTTTTTGAAAGTGAAAAGAAGCTAATAAAGAAGGAAGTGCTTTGAATGCTAAAATTTGACTTTCCCGCTCGAGTCGTTGCAAAGCAACTCGTGGACGGATTGAGGTGAGACGTCTCTCTCTCTCTCTGAAGGGAAAGTTACTTTGAAAACCTACACTTAGACATTTAAAAGGAAAAGTGTTTTAAAAATGATTTGCTAAACAAACTTAGCCTGTCTTTGATGCTTGCATGTACACATTTCCTAGTGGCTTGCTGAGTACGAAAGTACTCAATCCCCCATTGTTGTTGTTTTTCTCCTCTTGGCTTGAGTTCAGGGAGAAATTGAAGGTTGGAGTTTCGTCCCTAAACCCAAACTACTGCCGGTAGATTTGGTGTCCTAGCTTCGCTAAGTTTCGCTGCTGCTGACTCTGATTGGTGGTTGCAACTCAGGGATTCCCCGAAGCTGCAACGTAAAGGTATATTGTATTTATTTAAATCTTGCATTGATTCATCATGTTACCGCTGGTACCAGCATCGTTATCCTGGGACTGGTACCTGTTTTGCGGTTCCGTGGGAAAGCGGTTTGCCGTTCTCCTGCGGCACGCCCTCCTCGGTGCCATTTGTACAGTGGCGCAGGGGTGGGGTGTGACAATAAGGTCTCCTCAGGATCGTGTTCTATTCTATTTCTTTGAGTTCTACTTGGAGAAGGAGAAAATCTCTACTATTTAAGGTGGTCCCTGTGTTCAGATTGGGGCATCGAGTTACAAGCCATAGACAAACCCAAGCCCAGAAGCAATCCGGAGAAAGTCAACGCCGTATTCACCGAATAGATCTCGTCAGGCCATTCTAGGTGGTCTCTACTCGGCGGATTCATCTAGTCTTTCTACTTTTCCATTGTACTCTGAGTGACAATCCAATCTATAATGCATATAAACTGGAGTAGGGTTTTTATTCATCTTGACGGCCCGAACCAGTATACGTCTTTGTCCGCTGTCAGCTTGATTGATTCTAACGAATACCTTGGTTTCGACGATCCTCATACTATCCAAATACTGTAGTCGGCATATAACCCATCGACAAACCTGGTACAGAGACCTTACCTCAAAGCCACTCGTCCTTGTCAACATGACCGCCCCGATGGTCTTCGCTAGTGAGGGCCAACGTTCCCTTTTGGTTCCACTACCTCCGGGTGCAAGGGCGGCAATTGCTTGCTTGGCCATAGCCTGCTTCTTTAAAGAAGCAGACGCCTGGTGGTCGATCAAGGGTCCGACGATGTTCGTCAGAGGCTGAGCCTACAAGAGTTGGGATTACTATTCCTACGTGTAAAAATACAACTGCTGAGGAGAGTGGTTCATGTACTCACATTCGGTTTGCGGGAGGTCACATATTGGTGTCGTGATGTAGGCAGCGCAGATGGAGGATCGACCACCACCTGTCCCACGCGTATGGCCACGATCGCGTCGAAGAGGACTGCAACAAAGAAGACAACACAAGATCAGTAGGGAGAATAGCTCGAGGTGTTCGAGTTGTCGAAAGATTTCGAGCTATATACCCTGATGCAATATCCGCGTCGCATCCTATGCCCCTGCGTATGCGTATGCAGGGTGGGCACAGGCTTGGAGAGGCTGGATCCGACGACAAACGAAGTCTTATACAACTTTGCACCTGGTTAGCCCGTGTTCTCGAAGGTCATGGATTTTGTCAACAAAACCCTTCAATGCATGGGTCAGAGAAGGTTTGGAGGTCCATGATTGTGAGTGTGTGGATTTCTCTTCGGGGATAGCAAGACAAGGAGCAGTGTCGTTGGTATGAAGATAGAACCAATTATTCCTCTAGAATTTTCTTGTAGATGGGTAGTTGAAGGGGATATATTTTCCCTTCATCTTGTCCCTAAGACGAGGACCACAACATCCAGAGATCCTAGAGGCCTCCATCCATCTAAGCTCGTAAAAGTATCTAAACAGATATAAGAAGCGTTGTATTCCAAGGTACACCTCGTATAGATGAGTAAAGATACTCAGGAAAGCAATGGAGTTAGGGTTCAGATGGAGAAGGTGGATGCCATAAAAATTGAGAAGAAGCGAATGGAATTCGAAAGGAGGAAGAAAAATGCATTGGGCAAAAGAGGCAAAAGCAATGATTTGCCTTAGATTGGGCAAAGGATCAATACCTCCTTCTGAACGCCCTAGCGTCTGTTCGCTAGGCAACGATCCCTCATGCTGCAACTTCGCGAACACATAGGTGGCAACAAACTTCGAGAGATCCATGGGTGTCGCTGGGGAAGTTAGTGAAGATTTGTGGTTTGGGGTTCTTTCTTGGTGGTATGGAAGAGCAGGTGCGCAAGGGGAAAGTGAATGGTTGTTTGAGCAAATGGAGCCCAAATAGATCTCATAAGTGGGATTTATATGTCACATCTAGTGGTTCTAATTTCTAGAAAGAGAGAATTCCCCAATGGAGTTTTTGCGGATTTGTTTATGGCAGTTTAAGATTTTCTGACTTCAATCCAAATTCTAGTTTAAAGAGAGTTCTTGGTCCAGTGAAAGATGAGGACCATGTCGCATACTCTGCACCTATTCGGTTGCCCAAGAATGGTTGGATGAGTTTAACAAGGTATTTACGGGTATTTTATCGAGAACATTGGTTCGATCATTTGCATTGACGTCGGGGGCTACTATCAGTGTCAAGGATAAGTCATACCTCCTATACATGGGTTCGTGGTATACAAAGATACCACATAGCTAATAGTATATGAGAAGGTATCCTTTGATTAAGGAAATATGACAGATAAAGAAAGAAATTATCTTCCCGGAATATAAGGTACCAAAGTCCTAGTCGAGAAAGATAAGGTCTCCTTAGCCCGTATCCTATTATATTTCTTTGAGTTCTACTTAGAGAGGAAGATGATCTTCCTTATAAATACAAGGACCCCCATGGAGGGAGGGGCATTGAGTGACAAGCCATAACCAAAGCCACATCAAGATACAATCCGGAGGAAGCATAACCCCTAGTCGCTGGGTAGATCTTGTCGGGTTGTTCTTGACGGGTTCTAGTTGGCGGATTGGATCAGTCACCCAACTCCCCCGTTGTATTACTTGTGGTATTCCCATCCATATGTACTGACGGAGGGTTAGCTCCTCAACGGGGGATAGAGAGGGCCCCCCTTTGCCAGTTCGACCGAGGGCGCAGGGTGAGATCCGTCACTCCAGAGACAGGGACACAAGCATTTATACAGGTTCGGGCCACTGGAAAGCGTAACACCCTACTCCTATGTGTGGAATATGAGACTAGAAAGTCGGGGAATACAAGTGCTTGCTCTCCCTTTCTCCTTTGTCTATCTCTGTTCGTCCTCTTCCTTCTACTCAGGCCTGGGCCTCCTTTTATATGCCAAGGGGCTACCACATGGGCCACAAGCTGTCTAATGTAGAAGGAAAACATTCTTTTACATTTAATGGTTGTCTTGTTGCTTGACTCGAAAGCCACCCGCACAGACGCTGCAGCAGGGCCTTCGCTCGGTCAGGCGGCTGACGCAGGGGACGCCTGTGTCAAGCTCCATTAAATGAAAGAAGACTTCTGTGTTCCGTTCGCATCGGGAAATGGAAACCATCCGACCGGAGCTGGCATACCAACTCCGGCTGAGGGACGAGAGGCAAAATGCTCTCATCATTCTGATGGGACGGGGCAAGGCGTGCCGCACGCCGCTTGACGCGCGGGCAGTGTGCAGGTACCCTGCCGCCACCTCACCCGTTATCTGACCGGTCTACGACCGGTCAATCATCATGATCGGTCGTAGACTGGCCACGCACGTGTCGCGCCGCATTACATGTGGCGTGGTGCGTTTGCCTGAGCCGTCATTAATGCGGTTAGGTGAGCTCTGCTACGCTCACCTAACCTCGCACATGTGACACCAGCGCTGAGGGGGTCGAGGCGACCTAGCCCTCAGGGAAGGTCTGGGGACGGCCCGACCCTCGAGGGAAACAGGAAGGGCAGTCGTCACGTCACCCCCGGGCTCGACCCCTCCGGGGGACGTGCCACGTGGGCGCACAGGGCCGCCCGTCCCTTTATTCTCGATACCCCCGGGCCCGTATCACCGACAATAGCCCCCGACGTTATGCCTGGTCGGGCCTTCCCAAGGGGCGCCCAGGTTTGACGCCACCCCTCGGGTCTGCTGACACGTGGGCCCGGTTCCCTGGAGCAAAACCCCAATAGTCGCGATCCCACGCGCAGTAGGGAGCCGCCACTCGGCAATAATGGGCAGTCGCCTCGTAACCACCGCATTACTCGGGGCGGCGCTTAGACCGGGGCATGTCGGTCCGTTTTGCTAGGGGCAAAATGATGGCACTTTTCTCGGTAACCGCGCACAATTAATACTGTCACGCCCGGAAAATAGAACACTATATTCCGTTTGTGAGTGCATAATTCCTTGTTCCAGGAGGCAAGGTACACATTACAGAGTTGGTAAATATCAGAGTAAACAAGCAGAAGCGAAGGTAGAGTACTTTATTACATGGGCGACCAAAGGCCCAACATTGAAAGATAAACAAATAAAAGGCGACAGCTAAGACGGACCACCACAGGCACTTCGACGGCAGGCACGAGCTAGACACCAAAGTCTTCAACTCCAATGTACTCCTCTGCTGGAAGGGGGAAAAAGGGAGCAAGGCTGAGTACAACCACCGTACTCAGCAAGCCATGCCGGGAAAAATGCAAATATAATGCTTGGGAGTACAAAGGATTTATATATAGGGATATTTTGCATAAAACCAACATTTCGAGATATTGAAATATTTTAAGGGCATTTTAATCCAACACGAACCTATCTCTAGTCAAAATTATCATCAAGCCGCGCACCGACGCGATCTTGCCTTAAACTAGGCCAACAAGTGCTAACTCCAATTATTTTAGTTTTAAACAGAATCAAATTCTAACTTGGGTACATTGCTCAGCTTGCCCATAACCGAGGGCGCGACTATTCGAATAGATTAAACTCTGATCAGAGGTGTACATCTTTACCCACCAGACATGTCTTCCTCACGTGTTGCGACGTGCCACATGCCACCACGGCATACGGACGAAAGTCATGACATAACTCGTCGTTTAGCACTGCCCTAAACAAAGAAGACCGACATAGACTTCCCCCGCCAGGCGCCCTGGGTCGAGCGAACAGTCTATGCCCCCGGGCGTACTGCTAGAGACATCAACCCCACCAAGGGCTTCATCCATCCCTATCCGTGTCTTTTCTGTTCATGACCGTGCTAGACGACGTGTTAAGCCTTACCCATTAGACAAGTGGTAGTACAGAATATGCTTTGCAACAGAGGCCCGAAGACCGGTCCTTATGACGGCCGAGGTGCAACTAACAAAACCAAGCACCCCGAGCCTAGCCGAAAACAAGTTTGGGGAAATTTTGAAGGGGAAACATCACTTCATGGCTAAACAGCCGTTAAACCAAAATTACCATTATTTATAAATTATTCACACTTCTTATTATTAAAAATTAACTCTAATTGTTTCTATGTAAGCAAGGCTAAGCATATTCCTAAAGTTTCTAGTAAGCACCACATAAATAAAGTCCTCACTAGTTTTATTTTTTTTCCTAGGGTTATCAAGGATCAAAGTAATACAAATAGTAAGGTCGTAACAAGGGAAATCGGTAAGGCTAAATAAAACGGTAATAATCACGGGAATTTAATAAAGTGATATGCAATAATTTAAATAAACATAATTTTGTAAACTAGGATAGCAATATGATCAAAATGACACGACTTGCCTTGCTCGCTACCAAAGTCCTCAAGGTCTACCTCGAGAAAGAGCGGCTCTTCCGGATCTGCAGCGTCGACCCGACATACGCAATGGAAAAAGGCCAAAGATAAGTAAAAGCCATATAAGATGCAACAACAAAACATACAAATGGGTTCTTTATTAATTACGGAGAAATTAGCAACTTGAACGGGTCGATTCCGAGTTCAAATAGTCAAGATATGACATTTTGAATTTCGACCGTCGGCGAGGGCAGCCGGAGTTGCGACTGCGACGGCACAAGAGAACAGCGGCGCGACGGCTCGGGAGAGTGGGAGAGGAGGGCGGCGGTGTGCGGGGAGGAAGGAGGAGGCCGAGGGCTTCCTCTTATAGGCCGGAGGGAAGGGAGACGGGCGCCGGGGAGGGAGATCGACGCCGGCCATGGTGGAGCTCACCATTGATGCGAGCTTTCAAAATCCACCACGAAATAATGCCGATTTGAGTGGGATTTGTTGGGGGAATTGATGAGGAGGATGTGAGGAATCCATTTTCGCAGTTAAATCGGAGGGAAATCAATCGTGGAGGGAGATCGATCGGTGGCGATGGCGTCTCTACGGTTCACGGGAGAGAGAGAGCCGGCTGGAGGTTGAAGACACCTCCGACTGGTGGGCCCCACGGCTGGGAAGGAGGAGGTGGCGGGCTAGCAGGGCCGGGAGGGAAGGGGCGGCGGCCTGGGCCGAGGGAAGGGAGAGGGGTGGCCTGGGCCGAGGGAAGGGAGGGGGGGCGGCCTGGGCTGAGGGAAGGGAGGGGGTGGCCTAGCGGCTTGGCTGGGCTAGGAGGGAGGAGGCGGCGGCCTGGGCCATGCAGGTCGAGGTGGGGAGGAAGGAGGGAGAGGCCGGAGTGGGCCGAGAATGGCCCAAGAGAGGGAGGGAGGTTTATTTTATTTTTTTTCCTTTTTTAGAGAAGATGATAAATGTTTTTGTTGCATTCAAAAATATTTATAGTGCTCTGAAAATTCAAGTAAAAATTGTTTAAATATTTTGAAGCATGAGGAATTCAACAAAAATTCCCACACTTCGGTTCGAGTTGGATCTTGGGGATTTTTAATTGTTGAAGGCTAAATTTGATTTTTTACAATTTCTAGGAATACATTAAAAGGTGAAATTTTAGAGTGATTTTTAGGGCGCGAGAAACCTACCCCCCTTACAGAGAATCTCGACCCCGAGATTCGGTAGCACTACTGAAGAGATGGGGATGGGCTGACTTCAACTCGTCTTCACGTTCCCAGGTGGCTTCTTCTTCGGAATGGTTGCTCCACTGAACCTTGCAAAAACGGATGACTCGACTGCGTGTATGTCTTTCTGAGGTGTCCAAGATTTTGATTGGCTTCTCCACATAGGTTAAATCCTCTTGGATCTCGATCTGCGTAGGATCTACTTGCTCTGTTGGCACCCGAAGACATTTCTTGAGTTGGGAAACATGGAACACGTCGTGGACACTTCCCAATGAAACGGGCAAGTCGAGCTGATAGGCAACTTCCCCTCGTCTGCTCAAGATCTTGTATGGTCCAACATATCTCGGTGCAAGTTTCCCTTTCGTGTTGAATCTTCTGACCCCTCTAAGCGGAGTGACTCGTAAATAAACATATTCACCGGCTTCGAAAGTAAGATCTCGGCGATGGTTGTCTGCATAGCTCTTCTGTCTAGACTGAGCTACTTTCAAGTTTTTCTGGATGATCTTGACTTTTTCCTCAGCTTCTTTAAGAATATCTGTCCCAAAAACTTGTCGTTCCCCTGTCTGATCCCAAAGGAGCGGTGTTCGACACTTTCGGCCATACAGAGCTTCGTACGGTGCCATTTGTAGACTGGACTGATAGCTATTGTTATATGAAAATTCTGCATAAGGGAGACTCTTATCCCAAGTTTTCCCAAAATCAAGGACTCAAGCTCGAAGCATGTCTTCAAGGATTTGATTGGTTCGTTCTGTCTGACCGTCTGTTTGCGGGTGATAAGCAGTATTGAAATTCAACCATGTTCCTACTTCCTCTTGCAACTTCTGCCAAAACTTAGAGGTAAAATGACTACCTCGGTCAGACACGATCTTCTTCGGAACACCATGCAGACAAACAATGCGAGCAAAATATAGTTCTGCCAATTTGCTGCCTGAGTAAGTAGTCTTGACTGGAATGAAATGTGCCACTTTTGTCAGTCTATCGATGACTACCCAAATTGAGTCATAACCACATTGGGTTCGGGGAAGACCGGTAATAAAATCCATTCCAATCTCCTCCCATTTCCATTCCGGAATCTGGAGCGGTTGGAGCAATCCTGCTGGTCTCTGGTGTTCTGCTTTGATTCGTTGACACACATCACACAAGGCCACAAATTCAGCTTTCTCGCGCTTCATGCTGACCCACCAATACTTGGCTTTCAAGTCTAGGTACATCTTGGTACTGCCCGGGTGGATGGAGTACTGACTTTCATGTGCTTCTTGTAGGATTAGCTTCTTAATTTCCGGAATGTTTGGGACGCAAATACAATCTCCATTCCAGACTGCTCCATGTTCGTCCTCAACAAAACCAACTACTTTTCCTCTCCTCATATTTTTCCTGAGTTCTTTAATATCGATGTCATCTTTTTGGGCTTCACGAATTTGATCAAGTAATAAGGGTTTAGCTTCCAGGGTTGCTAGAAAACCTCGATTGACGATGCCAAGATTCAAAGATTCTATCTCCTTGCAAAGAATATAAGAACACTGATCGAGATGAACTGTGTTGCAGTAGGTTTTTCTACTCAAAGCATCAGCCACAACGTTGGCTTTCCTAGGGTGATAGCGGATTCCGACATCGTAATCCTTGATTAATTCCAACCATCTTCTTTGGCGAAGGTTGAGATCCGGCTGAGTGAAAATATACTTCAAGCTCTTATGATCGGTGTATAGTTCACAGCGATTTCCAATGAGATAATGACGCCAAATTTTCAGAGCATGCACTACGGCTACCAACTCAAGATCATGAGTGCGGTAGTTGTTTTCATGCGGACGTAGCTGTCGGGATGCATAAGCCACCACATGTCCTTCTTGCATTAGAACACAACCCAAACCTTGACGGGACGCATCACAATACACTTGAAAATCTTTGTTAATATCTGGCAGAACCAAAACCGGAGAGGACACCAATTTGTTTTTGAGCAATTAAAATGCCTTCTCGCACTGTGGGGTCCACATGAACTTTTCTTCCTTCTTCAACAACTGAGTCATTGGTCTAGCTATCTTCGAGAAGTTTTCAATGAACCGGCGATAATACCCTGCCAATCCAAGGAAGCTGCGAATTTGAGTGACCGTCTTGGGTTGATTCCACTTGGTGACTTATTCAATTGTGTTAGGGTCCACTACCACACCTTGCACAGATATGACATGGCCTAAAAACTTTACTTCTGACAACCAAAACTCACATTTACTGAACTTGGCATACAATTGATGCACCCTGAGTTTCTCCAGAGTTAGACGCAAGTGTTGTTCATGCTCTTCTTCTGTCTTGGAATAAATTAAAATGTCATCGATGAAGACAACCACGAACTTATCTAGATATTCCATGAACACTTTGTTCATCAGGTTCATGAAAAAGGCAGGAGCATTGGTCAACCCGAATGACATTACGGTATATTCATATAGACCATATCTGGTGGTGAAGGCTGTCTTGGGGATATCTTCTTCGCGGATTCGTAGCTGGTGATATCCGGATCGGAGATCAATTTTGGAGAATACAGCGGCTCCCTTCAATTGGTCAAACAAATCATCAATCCGAGGCAATGTGTATTTGTTCTTGATAGTGACTTCATTGAGGCCACGATAGTCGACACACATCCGCTTGGTTTTGTCTTTCTTCTCAACAAAGATTACCGGTGCTCCCCATGGAGATGTGCTGGGACGAATATACCCCTTCTCCTTCAATTCTTCCACCTGCTTCTTCATTTCGGCCAATTCATTGGCACCCATCCGATATGGTCTTTTGGAGATAGGTGCGGTACCGGGTACCAGATCAATCCAAAACTCGATCTCTCTTTTGGGAGGCATTCCTGGCAAGTCTTCGGGGAACACATCCGCGTATTTTTTGACTATTGGGATTTCTTCAAGACGGACCTGATACAGAACTTGCGAACTGGTCAAGGTGGGATGAGCATAGGCAATAACTGGCTGATCCGGACCATTGTGCAACGTGACGGTTCTACGGGCACAGTCCAATACTACTTGATGGCGAGTAAGAAAGTTCATTCCGAGGATAACATCCAAATCTTTGGATTCCAGAAGAATGAGATTGGCCAGAAAAGGAATCCCTTGGATTTCTATGAAAACTGATGGACTAAATTGCCGGGCTGGCATTTGACCACCGGGGGTAGTAATTATCATAGCATTACTAAGGCTTTCTACCCTCAAGTTATTTTGCCCCACAAATTTCCTTGATATGAATGAGTGTGTAGCTCCAGAATCAAATAAAACTGATGCATGAACAGAATTAACCAGAAACGTACCAATGATAACTTCGGGAGCTGCCTGCACTTCCTCTGCAGTGACGTGGTTCACACGTCCCCTGATCATGTTGTTGCGGGCCGGTGCCTGACCTTGCAAACGCTTCGGCTTTGGACATTTGTTGGCAAAATGCCCCGGCTCATGGCAGTTGAAGCAGAGAAGGATCTTTCCATTGCCATCTTTGCTGGCTGATCCACCTGGTGCTGCTGTTGGAGTGGGACGAGGTGCATGGTTTACCACTGGATTCTGCTGCTGCAATGAAGGCCCGTTGACATACTGCATATGAGAAGCTGAGCGGAACTGCGAGTTGGAGGAAGATCCACCATGATGAGGAGTGGTGTAACGGAGCTTCTGACTTGGCCCCTGCTGTGCCTTGAAGTTTGCCATGCGACGCTTGAGACTATCGAGTTCTTTGTTCTTGGCTTCCTGGCGGATAGACTTGTCCACCAAACGTTGAAAATCGACATAGTCGCTGGAGATCAGTTGAACCGACAGCTCTGGATTGAGTCCCGAGAGAAATTTCTCCTGCTTATCCTCATCTTCGCGGACTTCCTCTGGAGCATATCTGGCGAGGTGGTTGAATTCCTGCAGGTACTCTGTCACTGAGCGGTTGCCTTGCTTTAGATCCCGAAACTCTCGCTTCTTTAGAGCTATAATACCAGCTGGCACATGAGACCTTCCGAAGGCGGCGTTGAAATGACCCCAAGTGATAGGTTGGTCTGCAGGTTGGGTGGCTTGGAATTGGTCCCACCATTCAGAAGCGGGTCCTTGGAGTTGGTGAGCGGCGAAAGCAACTTTTTCTGCGTCGGTGCACTGGATTAGGTCAAGTTTCTTGTTGATGGTGTGCAGCCAATCTATAGCATCTACGGGGTTGGAGGTGCTAGAGAAAGTGGGTGGGCGAACGCGCAGGAACTTTGCGAGCTTGGACTGGGGAGGGGGAGGTGGTGGAGCGTTAGCGGCATTCTGATTTTGGATATGTTGGAGGAGAGCAGCCATCATATTGGTTTGTTGAGCTAGGATCTAGGTAAGAAGGGGGTTGTCATGAGGTGGGGGTGGTGGTGGTGGTGGGGGTGGTGGTGCGTTCCCATGATCACTGCCTTCTGCCCTGTCTTCATTCGCGGCGGACCTCCATCTGACCGAAACAAGCAAGAGAAGGGTAAAGAGACAGAAGAGAAAAGCAGGAGACAAACTATTAACCCAACTTATTTAGATTTTTATTAAACTGATGTTGGTGAGATAACTCAAGTTTTTAACCCCTGGGCGAAGCTATACCACAACGAGCCGGTATAGGCTGCGCCCTCACACACCACGAAAACCATAAGACAAACGAGGAAAAACACATGCCCTGAAACTACTCATCTGCTGCTGGAGGACTGCTACCGCCGCTAGAGGCGTCGCTACGAGGGGCCTTCGGAGTCAGAACCCGGCCTTCTGCCAGGGCCTTGCGGATGAGGGACGGCCTGGTGGTGCTCTTGCGGGTGGTGATCTTCAGGCTGCGGCAGACATGGCGGTGCTTGGGAGAGGCAGCATGGCCATAGGCGAGCTTGAGCTGACACATCTCCTCCTCCAAGGCATCGAGCTCCTTCTTGAGACTCAGGTTCTCCTGGCGCAGACTTAGGATCCGCAGGTTGTTCTCCACTAGTCTGCGCTTCACGAGCTTGTGGAAGTCGACGCGAGCAGTGTCGTAGGCTTCCACCATCCGCGCGAGGTGACGAAGGGTGGTGTCGTCCTCCAGGCGGGTCCCCCTGAAGCTGGCGTAGTCGTTCGGGTCCATACGACGAGGGTGGTAGCGGTACGGAGTGTGCTGTAGCTCATCGTGGTATGTCATCCCCAGCATGCCGATGAAGAGAATTGCCACATTCTGGCAGGCTTCCACGAACCTGTCTCCTCCAGCCGAGGCAGTCATCGAGGAGTGGTTGGGGTGGCTGGAAAGAAGGGTGGCCGTGACCTCCCATTCTGCCCGGGGAGCGTCATCGTTGCCGGTAGCAGGAAGCTTCACTCCCCTGTATTCCACCTCGTTGGAGTAGCCGAGATCAAGGCAAAGGTGACGCAGCTCCAGAACGAAACCCACTTGTCCATATCCATGATGGGTCAAGGTGAGGGCCATCTACAAAATTTTTGAAAACGAAAGTTAGTGAGAAATTTAAAAAGAGTAAGTAGGTAAAGGCAGAATACAAGTTTTTTGTAAATAGGGACGAATTTAGGTAAAAATATCTCCTAGGGGTTGTCTCGCTCGTCCTAAGGTCAAAGGAGGCTCTGATACCAACTTGTTACGCCCGGAAAATAGAACACTATATGTGGGCACCCGGAAATTATACCGTCTAATGCAATTTGTGACCACCACATAATTTTGATTGAGTGGGATCCATACACGCATAAATAGCTTCTACCTTAGAAGATGGCATAATGGTTCAAATTTTGCATAAAAGCCAATTTAATTGAGCAAATAACAAGTTGAAATCAAGGGATTTTTAACATAGCATATTTTGAAATTGAATCATAATTAAGCACAACCGGTGCTCTCAATACCATCCATATATAAGTACAACCAGTGCCCTCATCACCATCCATGTCTATAAGCACAACCCGTGCTCTCATCACCATCCATGGACAAACCATTGTCCAACTATGGCTTGTCACATATCCATCCCATATCCAAGTCTAATCCAATCCAATTAACCCGGTTTGATGCTAACATAGACTGACTAACACATCAAGCGGTCGTCCTGTAACCGTGGACACGGCTATTCGAATAGTTTTACTCTGATCAGAGGGGTACATCTTTACCCACACGAAATAAACAAGAATCAAATGCTTTCACCACCACACAGGTGTGACTCACAAGTGACACAAGCTCATAACATGCCCTTTCCTAGTCCCACCCCAATCACCTAAACTCCGCCTAGGCCCCCGACGACTTAGCCACGTGCGTGTGTGATGTGGCTAAGGCGGGCTCACCATCGTGGGAGAAACCCCCTGCCAAAACACGGCACACCTGGGCACTCCAAAGGAAAAACCATCCTCACGATTGACCAGCGTAGCGTAGATGATTACAGTGCAACGTAGTACTAAGTCAAGCCGACCCATACCCGGCGTGTGGTAGTATGTAAGGTGCTTGAATAGATGTCAACCTGTTCGGTCCTTAACAACCCAGACGAGGCTACTTGCATCAGGGAAAACCACAATCCCTTCATCGCCCTATCACTCGTCCAAGTTAAGCATATTTTCCATATGAATCATTTAGTGAAAGTAGTCAAATTTTATGCCCATAAAACGCAAATAGTGAATAAGTACAATCGATAGCTCCATCCATCGATTTAAATGGCAACAACGAAACAAGGAAGGATATGCAGCAATTAGGTATAACCAATTCTAACCATTACCGATAAGTTTGTAATAAAACAACACATGCATATATATATCGTTTTGCAATCAAATCATTTTAGCAAAATAGGGATTCTATATGCTTAGATGCTTGCCTGTCTGTTGTGAGAAATCACACTCAAATTCAAGATCTTGCTCCACATACTCCAGAACGTCGGAATCTAAATAATCATAAAGTACGGTACAAATAAACATCCAAATAATGCGAAAAATCCAAAATGCTCTAAAATGCATGAATTCCTCACAGTGGATTGGTCATATCCTAAATTGAATTTAGGTGAAGAAATTTCTATTTTAGCATTGCTATTTTGAAAATTATGAATTTTACAAATTTAATGAAAAGAGAATTAATCACTTAATTGAATTTGTTTTAGGAGGTAGTTTTGTCAAATTCCTTTCAACCAGGTCAAATGGTATATACTTCTAAGATGTACAGCAGTGAAATTATAATTTTAGGAATAATTATAAATTTTCTAGAAATTAAATAAGTCCTATTTTGCAAAATAAGTGTTTATAAATGACTTACAATTTTAGTCTTAATTCCTGTACAGAAAGTACCATATTTTATTTCACCAAATTAAAGTTCATACTTTACTGGTTCTACAGAAATTTAGTTCATTTCATTTGGAGTAAAAATGAATTTTCTACATATTTAACAAGTTCTATGTTAACTATTCTATATTTGAATTTTAGAAATAAATATCTTACTGTAAGAATAGGATTTTAATACACCATATTAATACACCATATTAAAGTTCACAATTTTATAGACCTACTGGAGTTGGTTTTATCTCAAAAGGAGTTATAAATAATTTGATATGAATTTAACAAGTTTAATACAATTTTCAGTTTGAAAAGACATAGATTTCTTCCTTTTCTTTAATTTTTCCAAAATAAAACTCTTTGGGTCCACTGGTCAGCCTCTGGCTTTATGCAGAAAAGTCCCTGGGTTCCTGGATTAGAACCCGAGGTCCTTAACACGTGCTAATACATATACTGTTAAGAGTCCTTGAGGTTTTCAGGATTTGCTAATTAGTCCTTGGTCCCACAAGTCATACTAATAAACTTTACAGTTTAAACCCTGCAACTTTTAAGCTATCTCTAATCAGAGTCTTTAGGCGCTAATCAACTGGGTCCACATGTCTGCGACTCAGCGGCTAGGAGGCAGGGGCAGCAGCGCTGGCGCAGGATGGGGCGGCACAGGCGGTGAACGGCGGTGAGATGGACGAGGCGGCCAAAAAGAGAAAAGATGCATGACATCATTGCGCACCCGACGGTGGTCGGCTTGTCACCAGAGATGGTTGGAATCGACGGCGGCAACAGTACAAGCGGTGACGGCTTTCGGGTTGATGGGTCACTTAGAGCTACGGCTCGATTCCACGCGAACTAATGCATGCATGAGACTCTACCAGGGTCCTGGAGACTTACCGAAGGTGTTGATACGGCAGAAGAACCTTGGTGACACGGCGGTGATCGAGATACTCAGCGGCGACGGTGAAAAACTTGGGGACAACGTCGCTAGGTCCAGTCGGCCATCCAACTACCAAATCAAAGCATGCCCAGTGTCATGAGCTGCAAGAGGATGGTGTATGCAACAGTAATCGGATTATTTCTCACCGGGGGCGAAGAGGCTTGACGGTGGCGATGATGACCGGCACCGGGGAAGACGACCGTGATCTCCCCAGTAGGTACACGATTCATGAAATTTAATGAGGGGTTTTGAAGAGGATCTTGAGGCATGGTCGATGGCGCAGTGGCCCGGATTGCGGTGGTTTCAATCGTGCTGCCCGACGATGATGCCAACGGCGGCACAGTCCGGAGCTCACTCCTGAGCATTGTCGGCATGGCGGTGTTCCCGTCGGTCGGCTGCGCGAAATCGAAGTGTGTCAAACTGAAACTTGCTCGGTATGGAGAGGGGAGCATGGAACGTGGAAGAGATGGAGATGGCAGTGGCTCGTCGGTGACGGCGGCTATTGTCGTCTTCACGGCCGGCGGCGAAATTGGAGGTGACAGAGGCGATGCAAGCTCTCTCTCTCGGCTTGGTCGGCATAGGAACGAAATGGTGAGAGAGGCGAAGCACTGGAGAGGTTATGAGGATCGTCAGCGGCTGCCACGGCAGTGAACACGCGTCGAGCATGCCGTTGTCGGTCTTCTTCAGCTCTCTGTCCCTCTCTGTGTGAGTCTGAGCGGTGGAAACTTGTGTCTACCGAGTTGGAGCAAGCACATGTGACTGTCTTGTGGGTCCATGGCGTGCCAGGCTAGGTAAGAAGGAGAGGGATGGGTAGAAGAATTGGTAGACACAGTGCTAGGCAAGTAATAAGGTTATTATCTTTTTAAATTTTCCTTCTCCTTCTTAATAAATCCATAACTTCATTTCTGTACAAAATAAAATAATGTGGATTTTTCTGATGGTAGATAAAAATACCTAGGTTCCATTTTCTTTGGTTTCACACAAAAATAACTTATATTTTAACCTCAGAAAAATAAAGAAAATCAGTTTAACTGAAAATTTTTTGAATTTTTAGAAGGTCAAAAACTACAAAATAAATTCTGGAAAAAATATATTAATTCTTCATAAATATAGTAGTATTTGAATAAATTATATCCCCTATACATTTTCGTGTGATAAAATATAAATATGAGATGTGTATCCGTTTTGCCGATTAGGATTTTGAATTAAATTATAGTTTGACTGCTTTGACCTAATTATTTGGGGTATCAATTGTACATATTAAATTATATCAAAATTACAGTTAAATATATATATTAAATAGTATCTACATGAATTTCCCCATGATTTTATATTGCACCAATTATTTTTAAATATTCACTAAGCTTATCTTTACATATATGTTTCCTATTATAAAATATAATTAAGTGCTGTAAAATTATATTTAGATAATTCTTGACCTAATATGATGTTGTTGAGCATGATTTATACTTTTAGTTACTCAACTTCATATATTTTACATCCTTGTAAAAATACTTTAAGTGTTTGCTTCAGGTTTTTAAGTAAACGCTCATGAGTCCTAATATGAAATGCTAGGAAAAGCCATAAACAAGAAAAAGGACTCAAAAGCTTAACAATACATCACGCATTTACGTGCACACACCATGTTTTATTTTCTTTCTTGAAACTATCAAGAAAAAGGTTTTAAATTAATCACGAATTTGTAAATCAACATTAATGTTCTTAGGCTCGCCTAGGATTTTTGAATGGAAAATTTTATTGTCTCTAAATCACAAAAATCATTTTCCATATTTTAGATGCAAAAATGGAAATTTAGAATTTAGGGTATGTTACACTATATTCCGTTTGTGAGTGCATAATTCCTTGTCCCAGGAGACAAGGTACACATTACAGAGATGGTAAATATCAGAGTAAACAAGCGGAAGCGAAGGTAGAGTACTTTATTACATGGGCGACCAAAGGCCCAACACTGAAAGATAAACAAATAAAAGGCAGCAGCTAAGACGGACCACCACAGGCACTTCGACGGCAGGCACGAGCTAGACACCAAAGTCTTCAACTCCAAAGTCCTCCTCTGCTGGAAGGGGGAAAAAGGGAGCAAGGCTGAGTACAACCACCGTACTCAGCAAGCCATGCCGGGAAAAATGCAAATATAATGCTAGGGAGTACAAAGGATTTATATATAGGGATATTTTGCATAAAACCAGCATTTCGAGATATTGAAATATTTTAAGGGCATTTTAATCCAACACGAACCTATCTCTATTCAAAATTATCATCAAGCCGCGCACCGACGCGATCTTACCTTAAACTAGGCCAACAAGTGCTAACTCCAATTATTTTAGTTTTAAACAGAATTAAATTCTAACTTGGGTACATTGCTCAGCTTGCCCATAACCGAGGGCGTGGCTATTCGAATAGAATAAACTCTGATCAGAGGTGTACATCTTTACCCATCAAACATGTCTTCCTCACGTGTTGCGACGTGCCACATGCCACCACGGCGTACGGACGAAACTCATGACATAACTCGTCGTTTAGCACTGCCCTAAACAAAGAAGACCGACATAGACTTCCCCCGCCAGGCGCCCTGGGTCAAGCGGACAGTCTATGCCCCCGGGCGTACTGACAGAGACGTCAACCCCACCATGGGCTTCATCCATCCCTATCCATGTCTTTTCTGTTCATGACCATGCTAGACGACGTGTTAAGCCTTACCCATTAGACAAGTGGTAGTACAGAATATACTTTGCAACAGAGGCCCGAAGACCGGTCCTTATGACGGCCGAGGTGCGACTAAACAAAACCAAGCACCCCAAGCCCAGCCGAAAACAAGTTTGGGGAAATTTTGAAGGGGAAACATCACTTCATGGCTAAACAGCCGTTAAACCAAAATTACCATTATTTATAAATTATTCACACTTCTAATTATTAAAAATTAACTCTAATTGTTTCTATGTAAGCAAGGCTAAGCATATTCCTAAAGTTTCTAGTAAGCACCATATAAATAAAGTCCTCACTAGTTTATTTTTTTCCTAGGGTTATCAAGGATCAAAATAATACAAATAGTAAGATCATAACAAGGGAAATCGGTAAGGCTAAATAAAACGGTAATAATCGCGGGAATTTAATAAAGCCATATGCAGTAATTTAAATAAACATAATTTTGTAAACTGAGATAGCAATATGATCAAAATGACACGACTTGCCTTGCTCGCTAGCAAAGTCTTCAAGCTCAACCTCGAGAAAGAGCGGCTCTTCCGGATCTGCAGCGTCGACCCGACATACGCAATGGAAAAAGGCCAAAGATAAGTAAAAGCCATATAAGATGCAACAACAAAACATACAAATGGGTTCTTTATTAATTACGGAGAAATTAGCAACTTGAACGGGTCGATTCCGAGTTCAAATAGTCAAGATATGACATTTTGAATTTCGACTGTTGTTTAAATGGAATTTTGCGATTTAGTGAATTAATTTTCTAAAGGAAATTCCTTTTATTGCGTCGGCCACCGGGTGCACTGGGTTCACGGTGAGCCGGGCAGGAGCGGCGGCCGGTCGGTAATGGCCTACGCTGGCAGTGGTGGCGCCACGGGGTATGGGAGGGGAAACCATAGAGGGAGGAGAAGGCGACGGTTCTCACCGTGCGGTCACGGCGACGAGAGGACGACGGAATTGGCCAATGGCGAGGAAGAACCGGTGAGAAGCTTCGGGTCATCGGCGTCGTCGTGGTTCCCGTGGTCCTCGTGCTCGATGGGTGTGTGGACGGGGAAGAGGAGGAGGTGGTGATGCTAACCGCAGCGACGCCGGGCTCCGAGGAGGTCCCGACCGTCGGCGAGGGCAGCCGGAGTTGTGACTGCGACGGCGCAAGAGAACAGCGGCGCAGCGGCTCGGGAGAGCGGGAGAGGAGGGCGGCGGTGTGCGGGGAGGAAGGAGGAGGCCGTGGGCTTCCTCTTATAGGCCGGAGGGAAGGGAGACGGGCGCCGGGGAGGGAGATTGTCGGTGACATGGGACCGGGGGTATCAAGACCAAAGGGAAGGGCAGCCACAGGGATCCACGTGGCCCGTTCCCCCGGAGGAGTCGGGCCCGAGGGTGACGTGGCGGCTGCCCTCCCGGTTTTCCCCCGGGGTCGGGCCGCTCCCGTTTCTGCCCGGAGGCCTGGGGCGCCCCGACCCCCTGTGGTTTTGGTGCCACGATCGCAGGTTAGGTGAGCGCGACAGGGCTCACCTAACCGCATTTATGGCGGTTCAGACGAGCGCGTGCATATCCGGTCCGTGACCGGTCACGGTGAGTGACCGGTCGCAGACCGGTCAGATCGCGGGTTAGGTGGCGCCAGGCGGCCTGCTACATGCCTCGCCCCGTCCCGTCGGAATGATGAGATCCCTCTGTCCCTCATCTCTCAGCCGGAGTTGGCGTGCCAACTCCCGGAGTTGGTATGTCAGCCTCGGTCAGATGCTATCCTGATTCTGGCGCAGGCGAGACGAGAAAGTCGCCCGCCATTTAATGAAAGTGAAAACGGGCGTCCCCTGGATGGGTCGACTGGCTGAGCAGGGGCGTGCTACGGCGTCTGTCAGAGACTGCTTCCGGCGATAGGATAGCCCTAAATGTAAAAGAGTGTTTTCTTTCTTAGGCAGCTCGTGGCCCATGTGGTAACCCCTTGCCATATAAAAGGAGGCCCAGGCCTAGGAAAGAGGGCATCGGACAAAGACCGGCTGGCTAGAGGCTGGATTGTCTCTGGATCCCATCACACTCCCAGATCTACTAGAACACAGGAGTAGGGTGTTACGCTTCCCAGCGGCCCGAACCTGTCTAAATCGTCTGCGTTCTCGCGTTTTTTCTCGCTGAAAATCCCTTAGATCCGGGGCAAGGGATTGCACCTCGCGCCCCCGGCCGAATCGGCAAAGGGGGGCCTGCACGGTCTCCCGGTGAGGAGTTTCGCGCTCCGTCAGAGATCGACGCCGGCCATGGTGGAGCTCACCATTGATGCGAGCTTTCAAAATCCACCACAAAATAATGCCGATTTGAGTGGGATTTGTTGGGGGAATTGATGAGGAGGATGTGAGGAATCCATTTTCGCAATTAAATCGGAGGGAAATCAATCGTGGAGGGAGATCGATCGGTGGCGACCGCGTCTCTACAGTTCACGGGAGATAGAGAGCCGGCTGGAGGTTGAAGACACCTCTGACTGGTGGGCCCCACAGCTGGGAAGGAGGAGGTGGCGAGCTGGCGGGCTGGCTGGGCCGGGAGGGAAGGGGGCAGCGGCCTAGGCCGAGGGAAGGGAGAGGGGCGGCCTGGGCCGAGGGAAGGGAGGGGGGTGGCCTAGCGGCTTGGCTGGGCCGGGAGGGAGGAGGCAGCGGCCTGGGCCATGCAGGCCGGGGTGGGGAGGAAGGAGGGAGAGGCCGGAGTGGGCCGAGAATGGCCCATGAGAGGGAGGGAGGGAGGTTTATTTTATTTTTTTTCCTTTTTTAGAGAAGATGACAAATGTTTTTGTTGCATTAAAAAATATTTATACTGCTTTGAAAATTCAAGTAAAAATTGTTTAAATATTTTGAAGCATGAGGAATTCAACAAAAATTCCCACACTCCGGTTTGAGTTGGATCTTGGGGATTTTTAATTGTTGAAGGCTAAATTTGATTTTTTACAATTTCTAGGAATACATTAAAAGGTGAAATTTTAGGGTGATTTTCAGGGCACGACAAATACGGACACGATCTACCCCGCTTCGACCGCAACGGCCGCACGGCTGGTCCGTGCGTCGAAAGCGGGCGAGTGGGGCGAGTGGAGGAGTGGGCGCAAAAAACGAGGGGGCGAGTTAGTGGGCGTGGGAAACGAGGAGCTGAGCGCAGCGGGGGCAAGGGTATAAAGGGCGCAGAGGAAGGGATTCGCTTCCTTCCTCTCGCCACTTTTTCCTCGCCTCATCCAATTGCGCCCTAGTTCTCTTGTTTTCCTTGCTTCCTTCTCGCCGCTCACACTCGTTTTTTGTGTTCCTCCTTCGCTAGCGACATGATGTGGAGCTCCGTGCCACTGGATGACATTACGAGCGAGAGGCAGGCCGAGCTGCCGCGCCGGTTCATGCCGGCATTGACCGGCCGGGAGGTGGTCATGCTGGGCGAGGGGTGCCCGGCGCCGCGCTACCCGGAGCAGTCGGTGTTCTTTCTTTCTTTTGCCATGGCGGGGTTGATCCCGCCATTCTCCACCTTCTTCATGGACGTCCTGGAGTTCTACGGGCTCCAGATAGCACACCTCACCCCCAACGCTTTCATGACACTGGCCATCTTCGCGCACTTGTGAGAGATGTTCATCGGGGTGCGCCCATCCCTCCGGCTGTTCCGGTGGTTCTTCACCGTGCAGCTGGTATCGCCGCTGATGGAGGTCGGTGGCTGCTACTTCCAGCCGTGGGAGCAGGTGACGAACCGCTACATCCCCTGCGTCCTGCGTAAGAAGTGGGATGACTAAAAAAGCGATTGGTTCTACACCGCCCTCCCCGACGAAGCGTGCCTCCGACTCCCAAGCTAGCCGCCAGTGCAGGCGCCGAGCTAGCAGGCGATGGTGGAGCTGGGGGATGCCTACGATGCCGTCCTGGACCACCTGGCCAGGTTGCATACCCAGGGACTCACGGGCGCCATGGTGTTCGGCGACTACCTCCACCGCCGGATCGCGCTGCCCCGACGACGCGCCCGGGACGCTTCGGAGTACACTGGCCCCGAGGACCTCTTGAGGACCCATCAAGGGCGCAAGTGGGATTGGGACCCCGAAGACCTTAGGATGGTGGTCTAGCGGGTGCTAAACCTTAGCGCCATGGAGTCATCCCTCATCCCTCAGGGGATCCTCCCCCTCTGCAATGACCCGAAGCGCGCCAATATCCTGGCCATCATGCAGACGGTCGGTGTCTCGGGGGACCGAGCCCATCATGGCAGCGACGACGCAGGTGGCAGCCGCGGAGGAGGAGGAGAGCGATCTTTCCCCGGGGGGGCCACGTAGTTGGGCCCCGCGGCGGGAGTTCGGGGAGCAGCCGCCCTGCCGATGCCAAGGGAAAGAGGAAGCAGGGGGAGACCCCTCCTTCGTCTCCTCCCCGTGGGGGCGGGGAGCAGGCGCTCGGCGAGCGTCGCACCGACGTCCATGCCCGAGGGGGAGAGAAAGAAGATGCGGCTCCGCAAGATGGGGGAGACTGAACCGTGTAGGGGGAGCCTCATCAAGCCCCAGAGTGGTCCTTCAACCGCCCACCCCGCAGGTACGATCTCACACCTGAGACGGTCGATTCTCTATTCTCCCGGCCCCTCATTGTGTTCTTATTTGTTTTTTGGTACCTCAGCGAGATCCCGTCCCGTGGCGCCCGGGGCGGCGACCCCTCCCGCCATTCCAAGGCCGACAGGCCCACGGGCGGCGGGGCCGAAGAGACTACGGTCGAGGAGGCGCAGCGGCGGGAGGCCGACCGCCGGGAGGACGAGGCGTGCCTGCGAGAGGTCGAGGAGGCTACCCGGGAGGCGGCCCGGGCATGCCAGGCCGAGGTGGCCGCTCGGGAGGCTGAGGCGGCCGCACAAGGGGCCGAGGCCATGCTTGCGCGCGAGGTCGAGGCGGCAGCACGGGCGGCAAAGGCCACCGCGCAGGAGGCTGAGGCCACCATCACGCGGGAAGCCGAGGCGGCTGCCCGGGCTACCAAGTTGGCCGCGCGGGAAACCGAGGAGACCGCGGGGGCCACCGGCGACGACGCGGAGGGGGCGCGCCCGGGGCCCGATGCCTCAGCAGATGCCGAGGAGGAGCAGGCCCTGGGGGAAGGCCCCGAGGCCCGCGTGTCGACCGGTGAGCCGAGCCGAACTCCACCACCGCGGGGCGCCAGTGTCCCTTCTCCTCCACCACTCCACTGAGCGCGAAGCCCCTCCTGCAGGCTTTGGCCACGACCAACAACTCGGTGCTAGATGGGCTAAGTGCCCAGATGCAGGCTCTGCAGGGGGAGCGGGCCGAGATCGACGCGGCGTGGGCACACGTCGAGGAAGGGCAGTGCTCGGTGGAAGCAATGGTAGAGGCCGGCCGTAGTGTGCACAGCCTACACCTCGCGGAGCTCGAGGCCCGCGGTGAGGCCCTGGCCGAGGTGGCCCGCCAGGTGGAGGAGCAGAGGTAGATGGCCATCATCGCCACCGCCGTTATGGACGAGGCGCGGGCCGATTTCCGCCTCCAGCATGGGGCCCGGATGGCGGAGCTGGAGCAGAAGCTCGACGCCGCGCGCGGGGTGCTCGACGCTGCCGCAGTTTGAGAGCGGAGGCCGAGGAATCGACACGCCAGCTTGAGGAGGCCTTGGAGGCCCGCACCATGGCACTGGAAGAGCGCACCGGCACGCTCGGGGAGCGGTCCTCGACCAGCACACCTGCAGGCGGAGGAGGTCGCCAAGCACCGGCGGGCCAACGTCCTCGACCAGTGCGCCCGGGCGCTGGAGGCGCTGGAGGAGCGCACCCGTGCCCTAGACGTGCGGGAGGCGACGCTGGTGGCACACGAGGCCACTGCTGCGGAGGTGCAGTCCGCACTCCGCCTCTACGAGGACGCGGTCGCCGACCGGGGGCGCACCCTCGAGGAGGCCGAGGCCGCGGTGCGGCGTTTGGCGGAAGATCTGCGCCTTCACGAGGAAGTGTGGAAGGAACGCGATGGGGGGATCGCTGAACGCGAGTCTGCCATCTCCCGTCGTGAGGCGGCGACGCGCCGGCACGATGACCAACTCGCCAAGCGCGAGAAGGCTGTCGCGGCGCACGAGCGCCGCCATCTAGAGAGTGCCTGCGTCGAGAGGGTCGCGCTGGAGGAGCGCGCCACCGAACTCGAGGCGCGGGCAAAGGAGTTGGGCGCGATGGCGTGCGACGGCGAGGTGGCCTCGGGCCAAGACGACCAGGCCACCCGCCTCGCGGCTGCTGAGGGCATCGTCGCCGAGCTGCAGAGGGCCCTGGACTCGTCCGCCGAGGAGCTTGAAGCCCTCTGGCTGGCGAACGAGGTGGGGCCCGGCATGCTGCGGGACGCCGTCGCCCGTCTGGACCACGTGGGGCATCGGGCGGGCATATGGTGCGGCCGGCACCCCAAGTACGCCGCCAACCAGGGGGTCTCGCCCACCGCCTCTCGGAGTTGGTCAGGGACCTGGAAAAGCTCCCCGAGGAGATCGAGGAGACGGTGAAGTCTTCCTCGAGGTACCTCACACGGGGGGCGGTGGAGCTTGTGCTGGCGACCTACCAGGCCCGCGACCCCGACTTCTCCCCATGGGTGGCGTTCGAGGAGTTCCCCCCCGGGACCGAGGCCGGCGCGCGTGCTCAAGTCCGGGAGGCCGCCGAAGAAATCGTCCACGGCTTCGAGGGGACGGCCCCTCGGCTCATCTTCGCGCTGGATTCCGACGAGGAGGATGATAGCGACGGCGAGGCTGGTGGGCGAAGCGCATCGGGCTGAGCAGGCGAGGTCGACCCCCGGGCTGCTGCACGCCTTTACCTTTTTCTTTTGCTTTGAGGCCTCCGGGCCATGCTTGTACATACATTTCTTGCCATTTCCATTTTTCTGCAATGAACAAATTTTCAATTCAATGTTAATTACGCTTTTTTGCGCATAATAAGGCTGGCCTGTCTTGTGATCCCATCAAGTTTGGCTTGAGCGGGGGTTCAGGCTCGGGCCTCGGCCTCAAGCAGCATGGGTCGGAGCTAATGCCTTGGGGAGTTCCACGTGTCGAGGCTGGCCAGGCCGAGAACACGGTGACCGGGGGTTAGGGAGGACTCGATTGTGGGCCATTGCCGATTCCCCCCCGGAGTTCACCGCGTCCCGGGGCATGGCTCGGTTCTGGGCCCCATTGGCGTTCTAGACAGCCCGGGCTGCCGAGGGTAGGAACGAGCACAAACGAGCCATCTCAAGTCAAAACACCCAAAAGGGAAAAGACGATGCAAGCACAGCCTTAGATAAAAATCGAAAAAGCTTGTTATTAAAGCACGAAAGGAAATACAGATAAATATATGTATATATATAGTGGGAGCCCCCGGCCAATCCTGCATGTCCGAGGGGGCATGCGGGGTTGGCCCGAGCCCGAGGCACAATCCTCGACCATTTTATGGGTAGAAGCGACGAAGATGCTCGATGTTCCACGGGTTAGGTAGCTCTGTGCCGTCCTCCGTGGCTAATCGAACCGAGCCCGGCCAGGGGACGCCGATCACTGTGTATGGTCCCTCCCACATTTGTGAGAGCTTGCTCAATCCAGCACGCATTTGAACGTGACATAGGACGAGATCATTGATACTGGGTGATCGGGCCGGGATGTGCCGTAGATGGTAGCGCCGCAGGCTCTGCTGGTAGCGCGCGGCTCGGAGGACCGCGCGCCGCCTTCGCTCTTCCAGGTAGTCGAGGTAGTCTCGGCGAAGCTGATCTTGATCAACCTCGCTATACATGGTAGCCCGAGGGGACCTCAGGGTGAGCTCGGATGGGAGGACCGCCTCCACGCTGTAGACCAGGAAGAAAGGCGTTTCTCCTATCGCTCAGCTTGGGATGGTCCGGTTTGCCCAGAGCACCGCTGGCAACTCCTCCATCTGTGAGTCCCCATGTTTTTTGAGGACGTTGTAGGTCTTGGTCTTAAGGCCCTTGAGGATTTCCGCGTTGGCGCGTTCCACTTGACCGTTGCTTCTGGGGTGGGCAGGGGAGACGAAACAGAGCTTGATGCCCATGTCGTCGCAGTAGTCGCCGAATAGTTCACTGGTGAACTAGGTGCCGTTGTCCGTAATGATATGGTTGGGCACCCCGAACCGGGCAGTGATGCCCTTGATGAATTTGAGGGCCGAGTGCTTATCGATCTTGATGACTGGGTAAGCTTTGGGCCACTTGGTGAACTTGTCGATGGTGACGTAGAGGTACTCATACCCGCCCGGGGCCTTCCTGAAGGGACCCAGGATGTTCCGCCCCAGACCGCAAACGGCCATGAAAGCGGAATGGTCTGCAGGGCCTAGGCCGGCTGATGCATCTGCTTGGCGTGGAACTGGCACGCCCTGCATCGCTGGACTAGCTCGGCTGCGTCGTGGAGCACCGTCGGCTAGTAGAAGCCCTGGCGAAAGGCCTTGCCGATCAAGGTGCGCGAGGCAGAGTGGGCTCCGCACTCGCCTTCATGGACGTCGGCCAGAAGCTCGACGCCTTGGTCCCGAAGGATGCATTTTAGGAGGACCCTATTGGCCCCGCGCTGGTAGAGGGCCCCCTCTACCAGCACGTAGCGCTTGGAGATGCGAGCTACGCGTTCACTCCCTTCGCGATCCTCGGGTAGAGTCTCATTTTTGAGGAAAGCCTAGATTTCAGTCATCCAGGCGATCTGTCTTGGGAGGACGTTGAGACCTCATAGGCAAGCGCGTTGTCCTGCCTGGGCACGTGCCGAAACTCTAACTCATCGCAATGACGCTCCATACGTCGCACCTCGCGAACGTAGGCTTCCATTTGTGGGTCGGAGCACCGGTACTCCTTAAAGACCTAGTTCACGACCAATTGAGTGTCGCCTAATACTAGGAGACGGCGGATCCCCATTCCGACCACCACTCTAAGTCCCTCAAGGAGTCCCTCGTACTCCGCCATGTTGTTGGTCACTTGGAAATCTAGGCGAACCAAATATCTGAGGACGTCCCCGCTCGGTGAGGTCAAGGTGACCCCCGCGTCCCCGCCCTGGAGGGCAAGAGAGCCGTCAAACTGCATCACCCAATGGGTAGCGTAAGGCTGTCGCGAGGGACCTGCCTCGACCTCAGGGGCAGAGAGCCCGAGGTCGGGTTCAGGAGTCGGGGTCCACTCGGCCACGAAGTTGGCGAGGGCCTGACTCTTGATTGCGTGGCGTAGTTCGAAATGCAGATCGAACTCAGAGAGTTCGATCGCCCACTTCATTACCCGTCCGGTACGTTCTCGGTTGTGCAAGATCTGGCCGAGGGGGTAGGACGTGACCACGGTGACCCGATGCGCCTGGAAGTAATGGCGCAGCTTCCTCGAAGCCATCAGAATTGCATAAAGTATTTTCTGGGCTTGAGGGTACCGGGTTTTAGCGTCCCGCAACGCCTCACTAACGAAGTAGACGGGCTGCTGCACCTTTCGGCGTGGCCTAGCCTCCTCGTTGAGGGCACCGCCCTCGGGGCACTTATTGCCAGAGGGGCCTCGCCAGGCCCACTCGGCCTCTGTGCTGGTGACCTCGGGGTCGGAGGGCGTCAGGCCGTGCCTTCCCCCAGTGGCCTCAGGGCCTTCCTGGGGGTCGGGGGCACTCGGTGTCGTCTGACGAGCTGGCAGAGGGCCACATTTGACCGTCAGGGGCCTTAGGCCACCATCCCGCTCGGGGGCCTCTCCTCCCTTCTCTGGCCCGGGTCGGTTCAACACAGAATGGGGGCGCACGGGCCGAGGACTTTCCTCGTCGCGCTCCACAACCAATGTTGCGCTAACTACCTACGGGGTTGTCGCTAAGTAAAACAGCAGCAACTCTTCGGGCTCCGGAGCGACCAGGACCGGGGGAGAGCTGAGGTAAGCCTTCAACTGGGCGAGGGCTTGCTCAGCATCCTCCGTCCAAGCAAACGGCCCGGAGCACTTAAGGAGCTTAAATAGGGGCAGCGCCTTCTTTCCTAGCCTCGATATGAATCGGCTTAGGTGGCTATGCATCCTCTGACACATTGCACATCCTTAAGCTTGCTTGAGGGGCGCATCCGCTCTATTTCTCGTATCTACTTGGGGTTGGCCTCTATGCCTCAGGCCGAGACCTAGAACCCAAGAAGCTTGCCCGCGAGCACACCGAACACACACTTTTTGGGGTTCAGTTTCATACACGTGGAGTGGAGACTTTCGAAAGTCTCTGCCAAATCTGAGAGCAAGGTCTCTTGGTTGCGCGTTTTCACAACCAAGTCATCGTCATACGCCTCAACATTGCGTCCTATCTGACTACCCAAAGAAATGCGAGTAGTACGTTAAAAAGTAGGACCTGCATTCTTTAATCCGAAAGCCATAGTTGTATAACAATAAGTACCTACAGGAGTAATGAATGCAGTTTTTTCCTCATCCTCCCTAGCCATGCGAATCTGATGATACCCTGAGTATGCATCTAGAAAGCACAAAAGGTCGCACCCCGCAGTGGAGTCGACAATCTGATCTATGCGTGGTAGGGGATAAGGGTCCTTAGGACATGCCTTTTTGAGGTCGGTGTAGTCGATGCACATCCAGAGCTTGTCGTTCGCCATGGGGACGACGACCGGGTTCGCGAGCCACTCACGGATGAATCCGGCCTACAGGAGTCACGCCACCTCTTCACGGATGAAGGCCTGGCGCTTCAGGGCCTGCCGCCGCACCTTCTGCCAGACGAGCCTCGCATCCGGTCGTACGGCGAGACGATGCTCGATCACCTGCCTGGGGACTCCGGGCATATCCGCTGGTCTCCATGCGAAGGCATCAGTGTTTGCCCGCAGGAAGGAGACGAGCGCGTCTTCCTATTTGCCGCCCAAGTGACCACCAATCTTGGTGGTCTTGGACGGGTCATCGTCCAACGTGACCTCCTTCACGGGGACCTTGTCGCCTAAGGCCATCCGTTGCCTCGAGGTGTGCGAGGTGGAGGCGTCGAGCCTTTCATCGCCGCCAGTGGGCCTAGACACTGCGGCGAGGTTGTTCACGCACTGCTCCATGCAAGCTAGCGCGATCTTGAGGTCGCCATGGACAGTGATGGGGTCGCTGGGGCCTGGCATCTTCATCTGGAGGTAGGCATAGTGGGTGGCCGCCATGAACTTCACCAACGCGGGTCTTCCCAGGACCGCGTTGTAGGGCAGATTGAGATCCGCCACATCGAAGTCCAGTCGCTCGGTGTGGAAGTTGGCGGGGCCACCAAAAGTGACTGGGAGGTCGATGTGACCTAACGACCACGTGTGCCCTGGCGTCACGCTGATGATTGGCTGGGATGGCCGGAGCTTCATTCCCGGGGCCTTGATGATGTCAAAAGCCACGGGGGACAGGATGTTGAGGGTTGCGCCGCCATCTATCAGGACGCGCCTCAACTTGACGTTGCAAACGGTGGGAGAGACCACCATTGCGAGCTGCCCTCCCCGGGCAACGCATGGCGGGTGGTCGGTCTAGTCAAAGATGAGGGTGACCTCCGACCAATGCACCCACCGCGTCGCCTCATGGGTGGGGAAAGCGGCCAGAAGCTCTCACTTCATGGCCTTGAAGCTGCGATGGGAAGCATGAGCGCATGCTCCCCCATCAACGGTGGCGACGATGGCTCGGGTTCCTGGAAACCCAAGTCCTCGTCGTCGTCGTCAACATTCTCGGCGGGGGCCTTCTGCTTGGCTTCACTTTGCCGGTTGCCGGCAGGGGTCACCGGGGTCTTGCCCTCATGGCGTTCCTGCCTTTTCTCCTCCTCCCACTTCCTCGTACGCTCGGCCAAGTTCTTGATCGCGCGACAGTCAGCGAGGTTGTGGAGAGAGGTGTTGTGCACCGTGCACCACTTGCCTGCCGGGCGCTCTCCGCTCGGAGCACCGGCTTTCTTCTTTTTGTCACCCGCGGCCCTCCCCTAGTGTGGGGCTCGCGTGGCGCCCTCGACGGTGAGGATGTGACCCTCGTCGTCGGAACGGGCTGACCTTTTTCTTCCTCCTCCTTTCCCGCCGCCCAGAGCAGGCAGTGGGCTCAGGGGCAGCCGGAGCCGCCGCTCCAGAGCCAGAGGAGTTCTAGGTCCAGGCTTCCTCCTTCCGGGACACGCGGTCCACGAGCTCGAAGAGCTGCACGGTGGTCTGGGGCTCCTTGGAGGCTATCTTTTCAAGCATGCGGTTGTGCCGCACGCGCCCCCTGAATACGTAGATGACCGCATGTGCAGGGATGCAGGGGATAGTGTTGCGGACTTGGCAGAACCGCTAGATGTACGAACGGAGAGACTCATCGTCCATCCGCTGCACCGCGTGCAAGTCCGCTTCTTCGCTTGGGCGGGGATATGTGCCTTGAAAGTTCGTGGTGAACTGTTGGCACAGATCCTCCTAGAAGCGGACCAACGCGGGTGGTAGGTTCATGAGCCATCCCCGCGCCTGGCCCTTCAGGGCCATGGGAAAGAAATTCGCCATGACCCTGTCGTCGCCCCCCGCGGCCTCTATCCCAGTCGTATAGATCTGGAGGAACTCAACGGGGTTGACACTGTCGTCATATTTCTCGGTGATGCTGGGCCGGAACCTCGGGGGCCATCGGACGTTCCGAAGACTCGCCACGAAGGCTCGACAGCCAGCACCACCGACTGGGGACACGGGGGGCCTACCCCCATGACCAGGGTGGGGCGGCACTCCAGAGGAGGAAGCGCCTTCCCCTGCATAGGCGGTGCGACGCTCGTCGCGCTGGCACTCGATATCAAGCCGGGCGTCCGGCCCCTCATGCATGCTCTCGTGACGCCCGCGGCTAGCCGAGGGCGTCAACGGGGGGGTTGCGGACGAGCGGCGGGTGTTGGTCGTCGCTCGTCGAGCCCTTCGTCTTGATGACGAAGAGCCGGCGGTGGCAGCGCCAGACGTCCCGGCGGTGGACGACCGCCCACCAGTGCCTAGGCGTTGCTGCGCCGTCATGACCAAGTCGGCCACGTCGTCCACCAGAGCTGGACTGGAGTCTCCGGATCAGGGACGACGGGCGGGTGGCACAGGAGCGTGCCCATAGCCTGGAGCACGCCCCGAGGCGTGCCACCGTCACCGTAAGTGAGGCGGCGACGTACTCCGCTGTCGAGCACCCGAAAATTATGTTGTCCGGTATCATTTGTGATCACCACATGATTTTGGGAGAGTGGGATCCATACACGCATTATAGCCACTCAAGCCTCAATGTGCCCCATGATCACAACTAATCACCATTCAATATAAATAACGTAATGCCGAATATTGAGCAAAAGAGACACTGCTGGGACTTAGCGTGCCAGTCAACTTCAGCCTGAGACGTGCCCGTCAAACCACACGAAGGCAGTGACCAAATGTGTTACACATCCCAGGAGACTTGACAATTTACTAAGCTCTACAACATCTCATTTGTTCAACATCCATACTCATGTCTGGATAGTTCTATAAGCTAGAACAAACCAAGACACTTTCGTCAAAGCAAATAATATTCATAAACAATGACTACTAATACACAAATAAATTTAAAATCTAAGTCTAGGATACTTATGGCCGAACGGCCTTATAATTAAAGGTTCACACAGAAGCTTATTTACCCAAGACCCATAAGCAATCCGACTAGGGGTAGACCCCTAATGAACCATCCTGAAGAGATCAACGAAACCCGTAGCACTCAACTAAACCTGCAAAACAATTTAGACAAACAACCCACAAAAGATACAAGTGTCAGTACATTATGCAAGCTCTAATTATCAAAGAATGGCTATTTATAGGTTCATTTGCATAAAGCTATGTTGTTTCACAATACTTCGCAAACGGTAAATTTTGTAAAGTATGTAGTAAAGCATAGTGATCCATATAAATAATTATAGAAATATAATCATCATTTCTCTTCATCATCATCATCATAAACCATAAACATTAACTTACACCTTCCCTGGTAGCATGTCGAGCACCCAAAAATTATATTGTCCGGTGTCATTTGTGATCACCACATGATTTTGGGGAGTGGGATCCATACACGTATTATAGCCACTTAAGCCTCAATGTGTCCCATGATCACAACTAATCACCATCCAATATAAAGTACGTAGTGCCGAATATTGAGCAAAAGAGACATTGTTGGGACTTAGTGTGCCAGACAACTTCAGCCTGAGACGTGCCCGTCAAACCACATGAAGACAGCGACCAGATGTGTTACACATCTCAGGAGACTTGACAATTTGCTAAGCTCTACAATACCTCGTTTGCTCAACATCCATACTCATGTCTGGATAGTTCTATAAGTTAGAACAACCCAAGACACTTTCATCAAAGCAAATGATATTCATAAATAACTACTAATATAACAATAACTTAGAATTCAAGTCTAGGATATAAATATGGCCGAATGGCCTTATAATTAAAGGTTCGCACGGAAGCTTAGTTACCCAAGACCCATAAGCAATCCGACTAGGGGTAAACCCCTAATGAACCGTCCTAAAGAGATCAACGGAACCCGTAGCACTCAACTAACCTATAAAACCATTTAGACAAATAGCCCAGGGAAGATACAATTGTCAGTACATTAACTATGTTAATGTACTGGCAAGGCAATACAATCCTACATACATGCTAGCTCTAATTATCAAAGAATGGCTATTTGTAGGATTATTTGCATAAAGCTAATTTGGTTCACAACATTTCACAAGCGATAACTTTGTAAACATTTATAGAATAAGTATATAAAATAGTGCATGGTGATCAATATAAATAATTTTAGCAACACAATCATCATTTCTCCTCATCATCATTATCATAAGCCATAAACATCAACTTGCACCTTCCCTAGTAGCAAGCCATCACTATCATCGAAATCATCATCAAATTCCTATCCTCAACCATTTTTATAAAGCATTTTAGAAAAGATAAAATTACACTCATGCTATTTCCCCAAGTCGCTCTTGACCGTGAGCACGGCTAACCGGTTAGTTTTAACTCTGCAGAGTTCGTACAAAACCACATGATGCAATAAAAGCCCGGAGGCTACACTCTAGTTGGTTCGGTGCCGGCCTAGCACCCCACAATCTACACGTTGAGTGCGGACTAGAGGTCACAACTTAGTCGTTACATTGCCTAGTGTCTAGCCTTGCATCAGCGATGGCAAGTGTGAATCCACCCTAGGAATGACCCAGAGCCGTTAGGTGACGGGCCCACGCCTTAAACCTAACGCCATGGCAGCGAACACATCCGTTCCCCCACGAGGCACTATACCGTTGAATTGGACAGACTTAGACGCCCATGCTGTGAGGCAGACCATCCGTCCCCTCACAGAACACACACAGCTAGTAATATTCGCTAGCAATAAATTCAACACACACATGGGTAGTTCCTATGAATCATCGCTCAGACTAATTCATTCTACTCCGGCCTACCAATATGCAAGGCTAAACACTAAACAACTTAATAAGCTAAGGTCATCCCATACTAACACATGTGACAGTACTGTATACTTAGTTGGTAACATAGAGTTCGGTCCTTAATCGACTCAGGCGAACGCTCCCTCTATCGGTGCACAACTACTACCATATGTACACCACTCGCTGCCCAAGTCTAGAAATATGTTTAACTCCATTTTATTTCACAAATAACCAGAGGCTTCACCTCTGTCAAGAAGTCGTAAATTGCCCATTTTCAAATATATAAGGTGATCACAATGTTTAAAATCATCTCACTAGGCATGGCTAAGCATATGATATTATATATAGCAATTATAAGCCCATTTGAGCACATGGAGAGTACTCTAAAACATTCTAAGGTTACAAACATCAAGGATAACAAATCTCAAGGTGGATTATGCAACAAATAGGTCATAACTACCATTTCATCGCTTTCAAATAATTTTTCCAAACATAACTATCTAACGTCTGCAACTTTGCAATAGAAAACATTTGCTCAATAAAAACATAGGATCAAAGTGTTCAAAGGAGGAGGGCACTTGCCTTAGTTAGAATCTCCCTCACGGTCAGCAACAAAACCCAAACTCCTCACCGAAAGTGATGTTGTTCACTATATGAAATAACGGTAGTGTATAAACACCAAATCATACAAAAATCCAATATGCATGAATTCTCTACTGTAATTAGGTACTGATCAAACATGATTTATGGTGAAGTAATTTCCATTTTATGAGTTATGAATTTTTTTCTAATTTACGTTATATAAGCCCTATTTAAACTTAGATCACATTTTTATTTAAATGGTGTTAAGTTTCTGGTTACAGTAGTAGAGGGCATTGTTTTCTAAGATTAATACAATTGGTTTCATAATTTTTAGAGCTAGTATGAATTCCTTATAAATTTTAGAAATTAAATTGTACATGTGGTGGTCATTTTACTATATATATTATTAGTACTGTTTCCTGTACAGAAAGTGTCATATTTTATTTTACTAAATTAAAGTTCATACTTTGCTGATTCTATAGAAATTTAGTTCACTCCATTTAGAGTATAAATGAATTTTCTACAAATTTTACAAGTTTTATGTTAACTATTTCTTATTTGCAATTTTAGAAATAAATATCATATTGTAAGCATGGGATCTTATTCTACAACATTAAAGTTCACAATTTTATGAACTTACTGAAGTTGGTTTTACCTCAAAATGAGCTATATTTGATTTTATATGAATTTCACAAGTTTCACATAATTTTCAGCTAAAAAGATATTGCTCTAGCTATTTTCTTTTATATTTTCAGATTATAAATACTTAGGGTCCACAGATCTGTCTCTGGCAATATGCAAAAAGGCCCCTAGGGTTCCAGAAATCAACCCGCAGTCCATAGGCACGTGTTAAAACAATTATCATTAAGAGTCCTTAATGTTTTCTCTATTTATAATTAGATCCTGGGTCCACATGTCATACTAAGGAACTTTACAAATTAAACCCTGCAAGTTTTAAATCTTTGCTAAGCCAAAACTTCAACGCCTAATTCAGTGGGGCCCGCTTGTCAGTGGCTCGGCGGCTGGGGAAGCAGAGGCAGCAGCGCACCGGCAAAGTTCTCACCGGCGGCAACGGCAACCGGTGGCCGATCTCGGCGAGCGACTAAAAGAGAAAATAAAGAGGGGTTCAAGGCGAAGCTGTCGGTGGTGGTTTTGCTAGCTGTGGTGGCCGGAATCGATGGCGACGACGGCGCAAGCGGCGGTAACTCTCGTTATGCAAGTGCATGTCGAGCTTCGGCTCGATTTCGTGCGAATGGATGCATGCATATGAATCTACCAAGGTCCTAGACACTCACTAAAGAGTTAGAAGGAGTCGGCGAAGCTTGGATGATGATGGCGACTTGAAAAGAGTTCCGGCGGCGGCAGGAACCAACATAGCAACGGCGACGGTGATCTCCTGCCTTTGATCTGTTAAGAAAAGGAGGGGGACAACTCAAGGATCACACAAGGATGCTCCACGAGTGAGGAATTGCTTTGGAGCTCATCGGAGAGGAAGAATTTGGAGATGGAGTTCGGCGGCCGGTGTTGGGGAAGAAAAAGCCGATCTCCGAGTTCACAGCGTCCTAGCTCGATTCTTTCGGTCAGCTGGCTCCTGGGGTCGAGATGAAGACGATGGCGCAGCGGTTTGGCCTGACTTGGTCGGAGTTGGCCGAGCGGCGATGATGCCAAGGCGGCGGCGCTTTGGCGCTTCGGTGAGCGCAGCGACATTCCGGCATCACCACTACAAGACACGAAGCGGAATTAGAGGGATGGACTCGGCATCTTGTGTAGGTAGTAGAACGTAGAAGGAGAGGTGATGACCGTGGCTCGATGACGATGGCGACGGTCGTCGTTCCCACGGTCGGTGATGGAGATGGAAGAGAGTGGAGGCGAGACAAGCTCTCCCTCTCGACTTGCTCGGCTCAGGAGCGAAATGGGAGATGAGGCGATGCACTGGAGAGGATATGGCGAGCTCGGCGGCCACCACGACGATGGACACGCGTCGAGCAGGAACCATGCGTCGCTCTTTTCTCGCTTTCTCGTTCTCTCGGTTTGTTTCAGCGGTAGAGATTTTGTACTGAGGTGGGGCTAGCTCAAGTGACTGCCTGGTGGGTCCCAATCGATGCAAACAAGGCTAGGCTGAGAGAGGTGGGTTAGAGTTTGAGTGAAAATCGTTTTTCTAGAAAATTTCAGAATTACTTCTTTCTCTCTTCTTTGTAATTCCATAGTTTAATTTGTGGGCATGATAAATTAGGGTGGATTTTTCTGAAGGTAGAAGAAAATACCTAGTTTCCATTTTCCTTGGTTGCACTCAAAAATTCCTTATAGTTTATTCTCAACAAAATAAAGAAAATAGGCCTGGCTGAAATTAAATTGAATTTTTAGGGGATCAAAAATAATGAAATAAATTCTGTAAAAATTATGTTAATTCATGATAAATCAGCTGGTATTTTAATAAATTATGTTCCATATACACTTTCATATAATTTAATGCATGTTTGGATGAGGTATGAGTTTTGCCGATTAGGGTTTAGAATTAAATCGGATTTTTACTTATTTGACCAAATTAATTGAATGCCTAGATGTAAATATAAAATCATGCCAAAATTTCAGTGAATCTAACCCATTTAGTAACATCCACATGAATGTTTCCATGATTTAATCTTACACCAATTATTTTTAAAAATTCACTATGCTTAAAAATATACATAGGTTGCTACTATAAAAATGCATTTAAGTGTTTATAAAATTATATTTAGATGATTCTTGACCTGACATGATGTTGTTGAGCATGATTTATACTTTTAATTACTCAACTTCATATATTACATGTACATACATTCTTATAAATATATATTAAGTACTTGTTTCAAATTTTTAATTAATGCTCATAAGTCCTATTATGAAATGCTAGTAAAATCCAAAAATAAGCAAAAGGACTCAAGTCACAACAATACATTATGCAAATACATGCACACACTATGTTTTACTTTCTTCCTTTGAGCTATCAAGAAAAGGTTTTAAATTATTCACAAATTTGTATATTAAAACTAGTCATATTAGACTCACCTAGATCTTTGATTTGAAAATTTTGAGATTTCTAATTCACAAAAATCATTCTCAACATTTTAGATGCAAAATTTGAAATTTAAGATTTTGGGTATGTTACACCGCCGCGCCGTCCCTAGGGCTTTGGCGGGAGGGAGGCGACGGAGCGTGCGCTTGGTGACGAGGATTCGGCTCCCTGTCCACATCGCTAGCGCTCAGAGTGGGGGTGAACGCCACCGCCTCTTCAGCCATTGGGCCTACTTGGCAAAGCGTGGCGCACACGAAAGAGGGTGTGGAGCTAGGAAAACACACATGCGCCCCCTACCTGGCGCGCCAGCTGACGGAGGGTTAGCTCCTCAACGGGGGACAGAGAGGGCCCCCCTTTGCCAATTCGACCGGGGCGCAGGGACACAAGCGTTTATACAGGTTCGGGCTGCTGGAAAGCGTAACACCCTACTCCTGTGTGTGGAATATGAGACTGGAAAGTCGGGGAATACAAGTGGTTGCTCTCCCTTTCTCCCTTGTCTATCTCTGTTCGTCCTCTTCCTTCTACTCAGGCCTGGGCCTCCTTTTATATGCCAAGGGGCTACCACATGGGCCACAAGCTGCCTAAGGTAGAAGGAAAACATTCTTTTACATTTAATGGCTGTCTTGTTGCTTGACTCGGAAGCCACCCGCACAGACGCTACAGCAGGGCCTTCGCTCGGTCAAGCGGCTGACGCAGGGGACGCCCGTGTCAAGCTCCATTAAATGGAAGAAGACTTCTGTGTTTCGTTCGCATCAGGAAACAGAAACCATCTGACCGGAGCTGGCATACCAACTCCGGCTGAGGGACGAGAGGCAAAAGGCTCTCATCATTCTGATGGGACGGGGCAAGGTGTGTCGTACGCCGCCTGACGCGCGGGTAGCGTGTAGGTACCCTGCCGCCGTCTCACCTGTGATCTGACCGGTCTACGACCGGTCAATCATCGTGACCGGTCGTAGACTGGCCACGCACGCGCCGCGCCGCATTAAATGCGGCGTGGTGCGTTTGCCTGAGCTGCCATTAATGCGGTTAGGTGAGCTCTGCCACGCTCACCTAACCTCGCACACGCGACACAAGCGCCGAGGGGGTCGGGGCGACCCAGCCCTCGGGGGAAACAGGGAGGGCAGCCGCCACGTCATCCCGGGGCCCGACCCCTCCGGGGGACGTGCCACGTGGGCGCACGGGGCCGCTCGTCCCTTTAGTCTCGATACCCCCGAGCCCGTATCACCGACATGTACATATAAACTGAAGTAGGATTATTACTCATCTTGAGGGTTCGAACCAATATAAACCCTTGTTCCTTGTCTTTTAGATACGATCTCGTGTACACTTTGGTTCCAACGATCCCCATACTCTATAAATACCGTTGTCGGGTATAGCCCATCGACACATTACTACCTTTTTTTAAAGAAATATAAATATAAGACCACAACATGTAGTACTCCCAAACATAGAACATCATATATAGAATGTGTGTATTTAACGTCTTGACATTTTAAATCGTGAACAGATGTGCAGAAGTTTCAAGATTTCATATGTGCATGGAGATGGAAATTGTATCAATATCAAAAACATCAAGTAAAAAACAAGATAGTATACATGAAGATACAACCACTAAGGCCATGCTCGGCTGGAGAAGATGGGAACTTCTCTCCCGCGTACATAAAGCGAAACTACTCATTAGCAGATGATTAATTAAGTATTAGCTAAAAAATAAAAAATGGATTAATATGTTTTTTCAAGCAACTTTCCTATATATAGATTGTTTTTTTGCAAAAAACGTACTCCCTCTGTCCAATAATATAACAACCTAATATAAGACGTGCCACATTCTAGTACTACAAATCTGGACACGAGTGTTTAGCAGTTCGTGAGGGTGCTCATGAAAAACAAGAGAGTAAAAAAAAGAGAAGAAGAGTATCGAACAAACCCTAAGACATGAACCTTAGGCTGTGTTCGGATACTAGTGATGAAAACTAATTCCTTGTGCACGCAAAACGAAGCGGCTCATTAACGCATGATTAATTAGGTATTAGCTAATCTTCTTTGAAAATAGATTAATATGATTTTTTAAAGCAACTTTTTATATTTTTTTGTAAAAAGCGCATCGTTTAGCAATTTAGGAAGCACGTGAAAAAAAAACGAGGGAGATGACTAAAGAACACAACCTTTAGCTAAGATAGTGAGAGATGGGGAGGGAGGAAAAAGGTATGTATCTATGAATTGAGGAGCACCATTGTCTATTACAGGAAAATGCATCGGAGTGGCGATTTTTAGGCAACTATACAATAAGTTTTCAGTGGTGTATTTTGTTGTGAATTGACAAACACTTTTGCCGAAGGGCGGGCTTCACTCAAATAGGTGAAAAATGTAAATGGATAATGTATTAATCTCTCAAAAATTGGATCCCATATTATATATATCTTGGGATCTATTTATAGGTTTACAGCCTTGGTTATAACTCTAGGGTTCTTGCATGCTAACGAATTTGCATTATCGCCTTTGTGACAAGGACGTTTACAAGGGCAACAATAGTCTTTTGGCCCAACCTACCGGCCCATGGGCCCTAGAGGCCCCCTCCTGTGCTGCTTATATTATGCTTCCTTGAGCAGGGGTCTCCTGTTGTCGAACCGACTTCGCCAGATGGTGGATCGGCTTCGCCTTCTGCTGGTTGAATGTCTGGTTTCGCTGTTCCACGCTCTGCTTGGTCATTTCATGAATGTTGTTTCGACAGGTTTGGTTGAAGGTCCTCATGACATGCATCCAACATATTTCTCAAAAAGATGAGTGTTTAAATTGGCATTTTATCAAAATTTTTCCTGAAAAGGAAACGGGCCAGTCTCGCAAGATGAAACCATTTAGACTTTATTACAGCAAAGCAATAAATTAAACGTAGATACACATGTATGCGTTACACACTCATGACCATTATTTTCGTGACAAGCTAGCTGACATGCATGCATTCAGCAAGATAAAAGACTTAAATTACAAGGTGTTACTGATATTGATGATCAACACCAGCTATAGCCTATAGCAAAGCATAGGTGCGCTCTGGCAGCTGTCTACAACCCTTCTTCTTCCAGAGCATAATCCATTAATCCACCCAAAGAGATCAATCTCTAGCTAGACAAGAGCTAGACCACACACACTGCCAGTTATATACTCTGTTGCTGCACCCATCAAACCATGAGCATACATGCATGCATAGCATCAAGAGGAACCAGCCTTTTCAGCAGGATGGCTGCTCCTGATGTTATGCAGCTAACCCAATGCAAGCATGCATGTGATGTAATATGTAAAATCTATATCTCCATTGATTCTTCAGCTAGCTTAGCCAGCCAGCCAGCCCATTGGCCACGCCCACAGAGATCACCAGCTGGGCCATCGATCTAGCGGCCGAACCCTATGCCGAAAGCCGGCGGCGCCGCCCAGTAATCTGCCGGGCCGGCGTCGACGCCGACGTCCACCGTGCAGCTCACCGGAACAAGGCACAGGCCCCTGCTCCTCAGATCCTTCGTCTTTGCTTCCAGCTCACAGCTTTCGTCCTGATTAATTAATTAATTTATTGTCACACACAATTACATATATAGACACCATTTAGTAAGTTACAGTTAATATATTTTGCCAAATTACATAATTAAACACCACGCATAGTTTTAGTTACATGAAATTTGAAAGCACATATATATGATATGAGATGAGGACTCACTTGATCAGGCTGTCCTCTCTTTTTCATGGCATTGTCGTGTAGGAGCTGCTCGTACAATGGAACCACACATAAAGAGGGTATTGTATTAGTTATTAAGTGATTAATCAAAGCTAAGTTTGCAGTGATAGTTATTAAAGGTGTAAAGCTAGAGACAAGTACTGGCCCCATGATTAACTTTCCCGGATGCTTTTATGGACCAATTAAAGCAAAGCTTTAGACAAACTAAAAGCCCCTTTGGGAACAAATTAAAGGATCATCTTTTGTGCTTTACTTAACTGATCAGCTTGGTATAGATCCCATAAAGGAAAATGACTAATTGATCGAATAATTCATTAGTTACTTAATACCTGGCCAGGGTCTTCTGGAAATATGCTGTTCCTTTCTCCTTGCACCTATAGAAATAGCAATTAAAGGGAATCAAACAGCTAGCTTTTTTATCGACCAGCATATATATACATTTGGTTCGTCGGGCATAAAGTTATTTCTGTCAATACTTTTATCGAAAGATCTCACAGAGATACGATGCTCTGAATAAAATCATAAGCACAAGCTTTTTATTCTTGATTATTGTGTGCAAAGTTTGTTCTGCCATTTCGTAACCTAATCTAAACTAATCTAGCTAACCCATGCATATGGTAGTTTTATTGTTCTGTCTGCAGTGTGCAGACTCAATGCATGTGTGTCAATCCATGGATCAGAAGAATAATCTATTGAGACCAGTACAATAAAATTGCAATGATTAGATTAATTAATTACAGCAAATGTACTCCTGTTCTGCAGTGTGCAGACTCAATGCATGTGTCAATGTGAATCAGAAGAATATTATATTGAGCAGTACATGAAGAAGTAACGTAACCCTACAATTAACAAAATGTACTGACGCAGCTAGCAAGTACGTAGTTTGGAATAAAGCCATAATGAGGTTATATGAAGTTGTGGGCACATTTTACAAACTTATACTAGCTGGGTAAATATATATAGTGGAAACCAAGCCACCAAATTATTTAAGTTCTCAGAATTATTCAAAAATATCTCACATGTAGAGAAGATGATATATTTTGTACAACCATACAAAATTTTGAGGTAAAATCGACTTTCCTTGCGAGACATGAAACTGGCACGCAAACAACACAGGGAAAAAACACTAATTATTGATCTTGATTTTTGTTGTTTTGCTTAATTTGCTTCTTGTAAATTTCATGATTTATAAACGAACTTGAGTTTGATCTTAATTAAATTTGTGTATATATGATCGTCTAATGTTGCCTTTCCTAAAAGAGAATTCTTGTTGGAAACAAAATAAAAGGTTTTATGCGTGGTGTGGTTAATTACAATACAACCTACTATATACTATCTCCGTTCCAAAATATAAGAGATTTTGGGTAGATGTGATACATTCTAGTATTACGAATCTGAACAGGTTTCCTGTCGAGATTCATAGTACTAGGATATATCACATCCACCAAAAATATCTTATATTTTAAGACGAAAGGAGTATGTACGAATGTTTTTTATTATATATTTTTCCCAACAACTTAGCCTAGCTGCCAAAAACATACAACAGGTATATGCGCATCACTGTACTAGTTGACATATGAACAGATAGATGCATGCTAGATGGTAATTGACAACGTACTTCCAACACAATCACTTGACATTAGCCTTTGTCTTTATTTGTGGACAAGCGCTGTGGGGGGATTTCAATATTAATTGTGTGTACGGGTCATGCTTCCTAAATAAAGTTAACTAGAATAAATTGCAATAGTATTGACAGAATTGTATTTGTGCACGTAAAAAAAAGGTAAGAGATACTTTATTAAACGATCGTGAGGTGGTTGCATGAAACTAACAATTTTTCATCGGTTTCAACCGACCAAATCATTGTCATCTTTCTGTCATGACAAAGCATATATATGCCGTACATAGAGGACTAAATGTTTGTGTTAATCCTCTACAACGTGGCTGGTGTTAATAACCATGCAATGTATATGTAGAGAGAGTTTAATTTCCGCTAGTTAGTCTCCAATGACATTTTATGATTTTTACTCCCACATCATTATGCATTTCCCTACTCCCGATCCATTGTGCGAGGTTAATTTGAATGCGCCTATTTTTCACACGATAATTATTTAAAAACAACAGCAAGCTACGATAGACTGCACCAAGCTAATTAAGGATAACTAGTTAAATGATGTGTTTGGGCTTAATTTGATGTGTGATCTGAGTTCGATCGACGACCCCAACGTACCAACAACCACATATATCGATATATATATATATATATATATATGAGCCAGAAAATAATGATACAACACAACTAAGTAAGGACGAAAACGTTTTCCCCATATGGACCGCGGTTACGTACGTACGTTGGACCACGCCAATGCAACAAAGTAACAACAACGACCAACGACCATTCATTCCGATGATCTCTCTCTCTCTCTCTCTATCTATCAGCCGCCACCCAATAATGAAGCTGCCTGCATCTGCATGCCTTGCCCACGGTAAAAAAAGACCAGGCTATATATTGCAGATTCGCAGCAGCAACCGATGCAACGACCCAATGCAAACCTTTACTAGCTATTTTCTGCCAGTATTTACCCTCGCTTTCCCCCTTGTTGACCCAGCCAATTCTCTCGACACACAAGCCAGCCATTCCAAACGCAGAAGATAGATGCGAGACGCGATGCGATGCGCGGATGGAGGCGTGCAGATGGATGGCACACGGTGATGATGAGAAAAAGAAACCCTGCTGCTGCTGCTGCTGCTGCTGCAGCCAACGTCGGGAATTGTGCACATCTCGCGCGTGGGGGCGTATGCATTGTAGTGCAGTGCAGGCATGCATGCACAGTGGATAAGCTACAGTGCAGTGTAGCTACTCACCCTGCTGGCTTCTGGCTGCTGGTGCTGATGCTGGAGCTTGCTGTTGGAGCTGGATGAGCTGGAGCCACCTCCGCCATTGCCAAGGTACGGCGAGCTCAGAGCCTGGAGATGAGATGGGTCGTCAGAGATTATATATATTAACTAGCTTGAGGGAGAAATTTGTTAATTAGGTTTAATGTAAGTGTGTAATAATATAGTAGTAGTACTGGTGGTAGTACTAAGCTAATTAAGAGGGGAAAAAAATGAAAAGCTGTGTGATGGCTTGTGCAGCACAGGAAGGACGACAAGGTGTGGCTGCTTTTGCGAAAAGGCAAGCGAGCAAGCACTGTTGCATGCATGAGAGATGAGCCGCAGGCAGGCTAAAAAGATTGCATCCTGGCTCTCTCTCTCTCTCTCTCTCTGACCATCTGCATGCATGTATATGCTGCTGCATCGATCAGATCGACGAGCCAGCCAGTTTAAACACACATGCACGGATCGACCGGGATATATAGGTTCTGGCTATGGCGATGCATGCACATACATATGCAGCTTTAAACCTGCATGTAATATGCAAGAGAGAGCATGCATTGATGCATAGTAGAGCCGTGCCTCTTTTTGTTTCAACCTGTCTAGCTCCTTCCTTGGCACATCAAATCACTGTACATTACTAGTATTAATTTATCAATCTATATATGTATCATTTCATGGAGCTAGCTAGCTAATAGCACTGCATCTGCATGCATGTAAACCTAGCTATGAAATGTTTCAATTAAAATGTACTATATATGTTACTATTATGTCAAGTTATGTACTGTATACTTGCAATGGAGCTGTCTCCAAAAGGTATATGTATATGTTGTGTCAAAAGTGCACAACCTGCTGCATGTATGGATGACAATAACCAAGAAACAACACTTTATGATTCATGGATGAAGTACTAGTATTATTTGAGAGCTGCTGCAGGTATGGCCGTATGGGCACGCATGCATGGAGGAGAGAGAGAGAAACAGAGAGAGATGATGGAGAGAAATGAGAGGGAGAGAGAAGAGCTGGACCTCAATTTGACCGTGTAGGAATCTGATGTACCCAATGGCTTCAAGGAGTACAGACGCAGTGTCAGTCTGGCATAAAAGAGAGGTTAGCCCATGTCAGGATCTCTTTTTTGTATTTTTCTCTGGAATATTGGATCTTCTTTTACTACTACATGACTGGTCATCACCCATCAGGGGTTAAAAACAAAGATACAATAGTACTATCTCCACAAGATACTCCTATACTATAGAGAGTTTCGTTAATTCACATATATTGCATATATATACATATACTCCCTTCCCCAGTAAAGTAGCTAAAGATAAATACCTACTTTCTCGGTCACATAAAAAATCAACTTCTAAGGATGAATTTGGATAAATGTCTGTCTAGATTTATCTCTGGAAGTTAATTCTTTTTGAACGGAGGGTGTATATCTATCTAATCATCAACGCATCAGATAATTCTCAATAGAGTTTCCCTCAAATTTCATTAACTTATATTTTGCTTTTTAGGGAACCTTTTCTTTGTTTAACTGAAATATGTATTTGTAATTTTATGAACAAAATAAATGAGACTTAATTATATATGTGGGAACAGATCTTACTACTTAGAAATAAGAATAATTTACATTGTTCTTATACAGCCGGTTTGCCATACTCATGGGCATATACGTACTCTTTCCGTTTTCATATCCATTAGGTACGTACAAGGTCTAATCATTCTCTGGATAATTACAGCTCATCTCAGAAGAGGCTAAATGAGGAACTACTTGACATTATATATATGTGGTCATAGCACCTTATAATATTGTCTTATCCATTGTCTTTCCAACTGGTTTCTTGTATATTCTTTACTGAAATAACCACCTGTTGGTTGAACACCTAGCATTTTGTATAATTAAGAAACTTTAGCCGATCAACGAACTCAGTTGTTATATTCTACTAGTCCAGTGACAATTATTCTCTTCTCATTGCTGAAATCTAAAAGCTAAAGACTACATGCATGTAGTGATATATGTACCTTCCCAAATGGGGAGACAAGCTGGTGAAGGGCAGTTATTCTATCACCTAGCTTCTCCTTCCTCACCTGAAGAAAAAGCACAAGCAAAACATACTAATTAAGAATGCCATCATTTCCATCTCCAACCCCATCTCACCTTATCTCTTAATTAACCTACAATGATTCCATGCCTGTCCGTTTCAGCAAGCAAGCTATTGCTCAGTGCTAGCTTAGATTGCTGTGATTGGTTGGGCCATGCTCATTAAGAGATCTAGAGAGAGAGAGAGAGATTACCTTAACTGTAGCTTGAGCCGGAGAGGGTTCTTGGGTCCTGGCCTTCTTGAAAGCTGCTCCAGATGCTGTGCTGATGCACTAGGAGAAGCACAAAAGGATGGAGAACAAAGTTACAAAACTTTCACCTGTAACTAATTAATTATCAACATGGCTGCCTATCTTAACTGCTTCCAGGAGTGAAACTTTCATGCATGGTTATCTACACACACAAAGCTATTAGTATTGATCTCTCTTTCTAACCATCCAAAAAGTGAAGATGAACTTCCTCAAAGAAAGCCTTTTTTACCCCCCTCACTCCTCAGTAAATGATAAACACCTAAAATCTACACACAACAAAAATTACTAGACTGATTGTCTTGAATGATTGGTATCATACCCCTACCTCACGTGGTGAAGTGTTGTTTGAGAACTCCAGCATGCCGTTGCTTCCAAGGGAGGTGGTAGAGGTGATGCAAGAAGACCTAGGAGAGGAAGCTTGCTGCTGCAAGGCGTGGTGGTGATGGATGCCACCCCATGGAGAAGAAGACGACCTTGCAGCCACTGCCAATTGGGAAGCATCATCACTCGTGCTGCTCCCATGGCTAGTTGTAGTGGTGCTGTAGATGTTGTAGCTGCTGCTCCCATGATCAGCTTCTGCAGAAGATGCAGCTGGTGTAGTTGGGAACAGCACCTGGCCTTCCCAGTTCTTGTTGTATCCCTCTTCACCACTAGCCAATCCACCACTGGATGATCACAATATATATGACCATGTAAAGAGAGAGGAAGTTTTTAGCACAATATTATTTCATGTAGTTGTTCAGAACAATTCTAGAACAGACCATTTCCAAGAACAATATCAAGTTAATTACAAATATAAAAAAAGAGAATGTGTGTGTGACTTACAGTAAGATATGGTTCCATGAGTCCTGGAGGTGTTGGCCGTGGCGGCTGCCGGTGTCGTGCCAAGGCGCGGCGGCGGTGCCTGTCGTCGTCGCAGTAGGAAGAGGATAGTGATTCGAGAGCAGCAGCGAGGAGAAGGAATGGAGGGGAGAGGAGGAGGAGGGAGTGCTGGAGGTGGTGGTGGAGGATGGCAAGAAAAGAGAAGGATTGTGAAGCTGCTCAACAAAGGGGGGCCTCAAATTATTCACACTCCACCATCCATGGCCTTCCCCCATCTCCCCCACTAGAGCTGATGATTTGTGGAGGACTCCCCTATCCATATTCCCTCTCCCTTGATATGCTGATATGATCTTCCACCCAAGCAAGCTACTAGCAACCAAGCAACAAGCTAGCACTCACTTTGATCTCTCTCTCTCTCTCTCTCTAGCTTTTGCTCACTCTCTCCACAAGCTCTCAGCTAGCTAGTGGTCTCCTTTTACACCCTGAGGTCAACCTTTAGAGAGAGAGAGGGGAGGGGAGAAAGCATATGAGCCTTTGGAGGGAAGGGAATCTCTCATGGGCACAAGAACTTATTAGTGGAGGAGTGGAAGAAGCTTGAAAGAAGTCATGTGTTTTATTTTGCCTCCCTCCCTCTCCATCTCCACCTTTACTAGTTATCTTTTCCTTGGCTTCCCTTTTTTTTTCTGCTGCCCTCCCTGGCATCCCTTTTGTTTTTTTGGGCCTACTTTTGCTTTTGTGAATGGGTCAGTGAAAGGTGTGGAATTGCATCCAGGCTTTAAAGAATAGCCTTAACTAAAGGAAGATATGGAGGGGGTTAAGCTTTTGGTTTTTGATTGGAGAGAGTACTATAACAAAGCTGCAATAATAAGCAATATACATGGATGGGCCAACAGGGTCTGATTGATAGAGGAATTCTTGCTCATAAGTTCCAGTATGGATACTGCATCTAACATAAAGTGTGTGATTTCCTAAAACTAGACACATGCCCGTAGGTTGCAACAGAACGGGGTCTGATGAACATGGTTCACTTTTTTTTCTCTCCTCTTGTATTTTTCTCTTGGTTGGTCATTTTTTTACACCGTTTTTTGGAACGGGTTTTTTTATATGTGGGATTAGGATGGAAAGAGAGGGAGAATGATTCTGCTTTTAAGATAGTAGAGAAAAACATAAAATTTGTGACTAGTAGTAAAATATCAATTTCTTTTGACACATAAAATTCGGTCTTGTGATATATCTTCTTGTCAAGTTATGTTAGTGTATCTAAAAAAAGCCTCATGTTTAGTCTGAAGACCAACTATTCCAAAAAATACTAGCTAGGGAGGCACGTTCTTACCTTTTAAGTTATGCTCCGAAGAGTTAGCTAGCGGTCGATGCGGACAATACGTGTAACACATCTATTACTCAAGCTCTGCAACACATCTATAAATGAAGCTTTATGAATTCCAGCATTTGTATGGTTTTTAAAATTAATCTGGGCAGTGTGTGTGTGTGTGTGTGTGTGTGTGTGTATCCATGCATGGAAACAAAATTGACCTAAATCCTAGCTAGAATCACATTCGATATATGTATATATATGTATTACTCTGCATCGGCACCCGTTTAGCCCATGTCTAAATTGCAGTACTCTGAAGTTTACCTCGTGATTAATTACTCCGAAGTTTCTTCGAGGCTAAGTTTAACCTGGTTGACATGTCCATTCCTAGCTAACTAGCTAGCTCTACAGAGTTCAGACGGCCTGAACTTATCATCTTTTCTCGTCTTTTTCATGCACAAACTGTTCTTTATATGGCTTTGTGCTTTCTTCCTAGCATTCCTCTCTTTTCTTCAGCTTAGGGATGCATAAACTAAAGGCCTCAAACACCGGGCCAATTTCTTGCGGATTTTAGGGATGGAATTACATATCTTTGTTGTTGATGATGATGATGAGATCGAGACAGTACCAAATCTTTGTCTAGCCTGCCTTGTCCTTCATATTGCAAACTCTTCTGGATAGGTGTAGCATAGTAGTATAGTACTACCAGTACTGTCCTTGCCCTAGCATGGAAAGAATCATGTGTAAAGTGCTAGTGTGTATGAGTCATCAATCAAATTAAAGATGACATATGTATAGGTGTGTCTCTCACATCAGATAAATGTAGGAGATTATTAAAAGTCTATGTAAAGGTTATTAAGGAAAAAAACAGCTAGGGACAATGCATACATATTTATAGGCTTATAGCTAGCTCCTCATGCATGTTTGTGAGTTAATTTGTCAAACCTCTCAATATATACTTCCTAACTTTCATCTTCTATTATTGCATTGTGTGCATAAACACATCACAATGCAGTTATTTTGTCCAGTTAGTCTGTCAGATATACAGGAGGATGCATGTATAGTTTTGTCTCTGATGGGGTTTTTGGAGATCACCAAATTATTTCCTGTCCTATGTGATGTTGTAGGGCCGGAGAGTGACCGCTTAAGGTATAATACCCACCTAAAGTACAAAAATAATTGTTCAGGGAGAAATTATATTGTTTAAGTACTGTAGTCCATGTGATTCGTGTGGGCTATTCACCTAACAAATAATTATCTAATTTTAATATTACCAATATGTAGACTATATATAATAATCCGGTGGTTAATTAACTAATTAATTATGTCCTTCAGCTAGCAGATAGAGTACTTAGTTAAGCATGCACAGGTTCTAAGGCGCCCCCTGCTTAATTAGAGCCAAAATGTTAGTTACCCCATACGTTTTTTTAGGAAAAATACTGTAAAATGTTGACTTAGAAACTTTCAATATATTTTCGGTGTTACTGTGTTAATTAACCGGTCAGTTGCCATTGCGATTTTCATCATGGTCCTATATATACATTGATACAACCTCCAATATACTTTTGACTGATATATATATACACACACACTCTAATCGTGTATTTACAAATTAAATGAATTATTTCTTATGATAGAGCTAATAATTCATTACTTATGAGACAAGTCTTAAAACTTTTGTGCGTATTAATTAGTTTCCAAAAATTTTAAAGTTTATCTGAACACATTTTATGAACCAATCAATCTATATATAAAAACAGGAGCTAGTATAACCAAAATGTTCCTCAACATATATAGATTTGAGTTGCACTCTCCTAGTGGAAATTAACTGGCCATGCATGGTGGTTTAAATTGATAAACGATTTAGAAGCTTCGTAACCTGCTAGAAAAAGGATAAATTCATAAAGAAGTTGACATTCTGCATGGCTTCAGTTAGGGACAAAAACTAAACTAGACATAATTTGTAAAAGCTGTACATGGATAGCTAGCTTATGATAGTGAATGCCTAATTCATTATCGAATTAAGCTAGAGACTGTACCGTACTACTTACGTTATTGTAGTTTACTAGCTAATGCAAGCCTTATCATTTTGTTCCCAAGACTCTACTACTCACTGGTCGGCGCTTATGATGACGAACACTCATCAACAAGTCAAATTTTAGCTCCAAACCTTGGTGCTTATTATGAGCGGGGAATGGCTGTAACCACGTCATGCAATCGTCAAGCTTAAGTCATCAGAAAATGGGATCTTCTGTGCCTTGTGTTGAATATATTAGCATATATTGACTTAATTTATTTCATAAATAAATCATGATATTGAACACGTAAACTAGCATAATCGCATCATATGATCTACAAACGTAAACTAAACAGTAAAACATGAACATATCAACTGTGTGAAATATAGTGAATACGTACCGAGGATTCTAAATGATCGACTGCGGATCGGGTTGACGAGGAACAATGCGTGGTGTCGGGTGTTGTCGTTGGCGCGTAGTCCTCGAGAGTAGAGGAAGACGAGCCATCGTGGAAGATCAGCAAGCAGTTGCGCGAAGCGTTTCCCAAAAACCTTATTGTCGTCTTCTCCCGGTGCATGACTCAAAGGCAAAGGTTCCGAAGACCTGCTCTCCCGATCTCCGGTGCACGCCGGCTAGCGGGACTGAGTAGACTACGAGCGACAATGAGTACAGAGAAGGAGGCAAACACTAGATTGATTTCACGTGTATTGCAAGGAGGCGACGGCTCGATTTATATAGAGATATCAGGACACGTGATCAAGACACCTGCACGATCTGCACACCGCGTAACCGAACCAGATAAGTCACACGCAACTTATCCGGAATCTATGCCGCTGCACGCACCGAATAATTCGGTGTGTTTCCAAAAACTAAGTTTCCAAAAGCAAAACCGAATTTTGTAGCAAAACAAAACTACAAAAGAAAGTCGCATCTGCGTAAGGGTGAGGAACCAATTTTGACAAACCATTCACGCTCATGCCACGTATGCGCGCCGCCAAGCGAGGCAAGCGAGCGCGTGCCCGTGTTTCTCTTATTCTCTCCACCATACATGCCTCAAGTGGCTAGGAGAGCATCATCCCTTATAAGAAGGTCTCTCTCTCCTAGAATAGACAAGGTGGTACTAAATATCACATGCATACCATCCCATGAGGTGGGATTTTATGATTTTTCAAAGAATTAATCTCCATATAGGCCTTAGCCCATATATCAATTCCAATAATCCTCCACCAAATCTCAAGATCCCACAGAGATTTGTCTTTTTCAATGTACTGTTTATATACCAGCGGTTTGATGGAGCCCGGTTAAAGTTGAACATTCACCTAGAACTCCAAGCTACACTTACTTACAACTTGAACAATGGACTACGCCTTGAATTGCAAGTCTTGTGCAAGTAAGTTTCACTCAGAGTTTTATCTGGTACTAGGGTAGTCAGTAGACTACCCCTCGGGTGGAGTGTATAAGTCATATTCCTAGGTCTCTTAGTAAGCTTCCTAGGAGATTCAACTGCGACCAACAGTCAAGCTCACATAGGTGCGTTCTTTCAAGAATGCTCTACAGGAAAGCATCTTCCCTAATTAAAGCCAACAGAAAACAATAAGGCATAGCCAACATACCTTGCAGCTCGTGAGAGTACATGCATCTTCACTTGAAGAGGGTTTTAGAAAGTTACTCTCCTCTAATTAACTAATGGCTTGTTCTTCCCAGGTCCTAATTCACAGGACCTCCGATCATATAGGTTGGGTTACCACCAAAGTATAACTCACATGGCTCTCATACCCATTTTCTTCGATGCATTGTCTATCACATTCCGTGATAGTCCCTTTGTGAAAAGATCTACCAAGTTTCTAGCTGTTTGGATGTAATCCAATGTTATAACCCTGGAGTTTCACAATTTCCTGATAAACTTCAATTGTCTTTTCACATGTCTAGACGATTTTATGTTATCCTTAGAACTGTTCACCTTGACAATTATCGTTTGATTATCACAATTCATAAGAATAGCCGGCATCGGTTTTTCAACCACAGGCAGATCCATGAGTAAATCACGTAGCCATTATGTCTCAATAGTAGCAGTATCTAGTGTCATAAGCTACGTTTCCATGGTTAACCTCGTTAAAATAGTCTGTTTGCAAGACCTCAATGTAACATCACTACCACCTAGTGTGAAGACATATCGACTAGTGGCTTTGATCTCATCAACATCAAAGATCCAATTAGAATCACTATATCCCTCTAGTACCGCAGGATATGCGGTATAGTGAAGCCTCAAGTCCATAGTACCTTTTAGATAGCACATTACTCGCTCAAGCGCATGCTAGTGATCTTCTCCAAGATTAGAGGTAAACCGGCTCAACTTGCTCACAGCAAAGGAGATGTCAGGCCTAGTTGCGCTAGCTAGGTACATAAGTAAGCCAATGATTTGGGAGTATCCAATTGATTTCTAGCAATTCTCTTGTTCTTGCGAAACAACAAGCTAGGACATAAGGTGTTGGAGAAGAGAAGGTTTACTATCAAGGTAGCCGAAGTGACTCAAGATCTTCTCCACATAACGGGACTACAAGAGTGTAATCTCATTCATACCTTTAATTAGCTTAATGTTCAAGATAACATCAACTACTCCCAAATCCTTCATATAGAAATTTTGAGACAAAAATGATTTAACCTCATTAATCATCTCAAGATTTATCCCAAATATGAGTATGTCTGTTGGTATTTCTTACGTTCACAGATAAATCCGGAAGTGCACGGATACCTTAGAGCATTTCTCCTTAGGGTGACCAAAGGGTATCAAACATGAGGAATGCGTGTGTATATCTACTAATTAAAATTCAACCCAAGGACACAACAACCAATAGTTGGCTAGAGAGGATTCCTATGTCTTTTAATTAATTAAGTTAAGTTAAAAGTAAAACTCTATTGCATGCTTCAGGCATCGGCCCTCCCTCAGGGTCTACCAGGCTGAGTCCGGCCTTGAGCTCTATGATGTACTCGAAAGTGAAGGGATACAAAGGACGGACAGGGCTGTCACCACCTACCGCCTGCCTCACTTTCCGTGGAGCACACAACAAACGAAGGTAATTTCTAACCTATACACCACATCTAAATTATTAATTACTACTCTAGCCTTACGCAGGAACTTCTTTATTTATCTAGAGTCCTAATACTAGAGCATTTAGCTGCGCACTAAGCGACGAACACGCATCGATGAGGATATATCTCACTTAAATAAATTAATTAAACAACATAAAAAAACTTGAATTCTTACTTTATAAAAGGAAGCATCCGCTGAGGTACAAGCGAGAGAAGAAGTCCAATAATCCCAGCTTCTCTCCGGAACTCCGTTGGAAGAACGCCAACAACCCGGCTTTCCTCCGTAAAATTCTCGGAGGAAACTCCGATATTTTGAGGCACTCCTTCCGGAGCTTCCTCTCACTCTCTAATCAAACTACCATAGTAAAGTATAAAATACGAGTGAGTTGTACTCTACTATTGGTGTTGGTGTGTCTAGTAAGGCTTTGTTCGTTGTGTTGAGTTGGGAAGAAATTCCCTTCGCACGGAAAACAGAGCGACTCATTAGCACATGATTAATTAAGTATTTGCTAATTTTTTTTGAAAAATGGATTAATATGATTTTTTAAAGCAACTTTCGTATAGAAACTTTTTGCAAAAAAACACACCGTTTAGCAGTTTGAAAATCGTGCGCGCGGAAAAAGAGAGATGTGAGTTGGGAAAGTTGGGTAAAGAACTCACCCTAAGTGTGATGAAGGCCTCCTTTTAGAGCTTGGAATGGCGGTTAGGGATGCCNGGGAGGTCGGTACCCACACAACCGCCATTAGCAATGCATCCAGGACCTACATGTGGAAAAGTGGAGATGAGGGGGCTAGTGACGGTTCGGCCGACCTGTGGGCCCCACCTCTCTCCACCGCCTTTCTTCCAGAGGCTGTCATGTGGGCCCCTAAGGCGGTTGAGGATGGTTTGGCCTCACTTTATGTCGGTTTAGAATGTCAGGTGAGCCCTCCAATCCTTGTACTCACACGTGATTGGCTGGAGGTTCATTTTTGTCTCATGGAGGATGTATTTTTCCCTTAAATGACCTGCATACATAGATATACAAAAACTAGTGAAAATGGTTAGTGTAAAACTCCTACCACTAAGTTTTGATACTATATCTTTTATTAACCATGCAGGAGTTAACGGTTTATGTTTGCACATAACAACCGTCAACAATGTCATCAACATACAAGCACAGAATAACTCCCATTGGTTAGGAGGTTATTTCAGACCATACAACGACTTCAACAATTTGCACACCTTGCCTTCTTGACCTTCCACTACAAACCCATCAGACTGATCCATATAGATCTTCTCATCCAGCTCTTCATTAAGAAAAGTTGTCTTAACGTCCACTTGATGAACGAGAAAACCATGTGAGGCTGCCAAAGAAAGTAGCACTCGGATTGTGGTCAATCTAGCAATAGGTGAGTAAGTTCACCTTCATTCTAAGTATAGCCCTTTGCAACAAGCTGAGCCTTGTACTTTTCAATAATACCATCAGGTCTAAGCTTCTTCTTGAACACCCACTTGCACCCCACAGGTTTACACCCATAGGGTCGCTCTGTCACCTCCCAAGTCCCGTTAGTGAGAATGGAATCCATTTCACTATGGGCAGCCTCCTTCTAGTAGTCTACATCAGGAGATGTATATGCTTCTGAAATTGATTTAGTAGTGTCATCCACAAGGTACATAGTGAAATCATCACCAAAAGACTTAGCCGTCTTTTGTCTTTTGCTCCTTCGAGGAGCTTCACTGTCATCCTCCTCAATGACAAATTCATGTGTATGTTCAGTTTGTTCTGATGGTGTGATTGAGCTGGGAATTATTTCAGAAGATTGGCTAGAAGAACTATGTGTATCCTTCATTGGAAAAAAGCTCTCAAAGAAGATAGCACCACGAGACACCATAATTGTACCAACATGTATGTCAAGTAGCTCAGATTTAACTATTAAAAATCTATAGGCAATCCTGTGATGAGCATATCCCAGAAAGACACAGTCCACAGTCTTAGGTCCAAGCTTGCGCTTATTCGTTATTGGTACATTGACTTTCGCCAAGCACCCCCATGTGTGCAAGTAAGAAAGTGATGGTTTTCTCCCAATCCATACCTCGTATAGTGTTTTGTTCTTATTTCTGTTAGGAACTCTATTTAACACATGATTCGAGATCAATAATACATCCCCCACCATGCCTTAGGTTGTCCCGCGGTATCTAACATGGCATTCACCAAGTCAGTCAGCGTGCGGTTCTTCCTTTCGGCAATCCCATTAGACTCGAGAGAATAAAGAGGCGTCCTCTCATGTATGATGCTATATTCCTCACAGAATAAGTCAAATTTGTTCGAGAAAAACTCTTCACCACGATCAGACCTAAGGTTTTTTATCTTCCTGTCAAGTTGGTTTTCAACTTCTGCCTTATAAATTTTAAAATAGCTAGAGCCTCATCTTTCATTTTCAACAAATACACCTAGCAAAATCTAGTAGCATCATCAATCAACATCATAAAATATCATTTTCCACCCTTCGTCAACACCCCATTCATTTCACAATAGAGGTGGCAAGTTTCTCTCCTCGGCAACCTTGTGAGGCTTGCGAGGTTGCTTTGATTGCACACAACTATGGCACTTAGAACCTTTGACAATGGAAAACATAGGAATTAAACACATACTGAAAAGCCAAGACATCAAGCCAAAATTAATATGACATAAACATGAGTGCCAAACATTAGCCTCATCATCTACACTGCCACAAATATGGTTTACAAACTTATTGTAGAAATCAGAAAGAAAAAAGTGGAACAAGCCTCCGCACTCATAGCCTTTACCAATAAAATATTCATATTTAGACACGACTACTTTATTAGACTCAAACACCAACTTAAATTCGTCTCTACATAGATAGGAGCCACTAACAAAATTCTTGTCTATAGTAGGGACATGCTGCACGTTCTTCAGCTGCATGATCTTTCCCAAAGTAAACTTCAATTCTACCATGCCAACACCATAAACAGAAGCATGTGACCCAATCCCCATCAGGACGAAGGAATCCCATGCGACATGATAAGAAGAAAACAATGAGATGTCATATATCAACCCACCAGTTAGAAGACTAATTAACTGAAAAACAGTAGGTAAACTACCATACCCGCTTTCATCTCCAGTGTTGCTAATTGTCACATTGGCAGACTTAGAAGTTTGCCCTCCAGGTGCCTTAATCCCCTTGCGTTGTGGACACTTCTTGGCCAGATGACCAGACAAGCCACACACAAAGCAAGTTCTCTCATCCTGGTTCGAATTGTTGTTTGTGTTCTTCTTCTTCTTAAAGTTGGTGGTCTGCTGGGTTTTGAATTTCCCTTTGTTTTGGTTTGGGGCCTTGTGCACCACCTTGGCGCTAGACTGCCAACCATCACCCTTAGACGCGACGTCCTTTTCCCAAGCTTTTTCCTCAACATCAAGAGACACTATCAGCCCCTCGACGGAGTACTCATATCTCTTGTGTTTGAGTGTAGTACCAAAACTTTTCCATGAGGGAGGTTGTTTCGCAATAATGCACTCAGTCACAAATTTGTAGGGTAAGACACACTTAAGAAGGAGTTCCTTAGCCATGGTCTGTATCTCATGAGCCTACTCAACTACAAAACGATTGTTAGCCATCCTATAGTCATGAAATTGCTCCATGACGTATAGATCATTGCTAGCATCAGTAGCACCGAATATGGTATTCAGTGCATCCCACAACTTCTTAGCGTCGAACATGTGCTTGTACACCTTGACCAGACAAACACCAAGAACGCTAAGAATGCATCCCACAAAGAGAGTAGTGGCCTCCTAGAATTCTTTCTGCTTTTCAGCATCAAGAACTCCTTCAGGTTTGCCATTACTAACCCAGAAGCATTTCATAGCTATCAGCCATAGAGTGACCCTGATCTGCATCTCTTGAACTGCACACCGATGAATTTATCCGGCTTCAATGTATCGACAAAACCAGCCATAGTAAAATCATAGTGCCTATAATAAGGCTTTTGGATTATTGAATATATAAACACATATTGATTTAATTTATTCCATAAATAAATCATGACACTAAACACATAAACTAGCATAATCACATCATATGATCTACACATATAAACTAGACAGTAAAACATAAACAGATCAAATATGCGAAACATGGTGAACGCGTACCGAGGGTCCTGGACAATCGACTGCGGATCGGGTTGACGAGGAACAACGTACACTGCAGGAACAACACGTGGTGTCAGGTGTTGTCGTCGACACGCAGCCCTCGAGTGTAGAGGAAGACGAGCCATCGTGGAAGACCAGCAAGCAGTCATGCGAAGCGTTTCCCAAAAACCTTATTGCCGTCATGGAAGACCAGCAAGCAGTCACGCGAAGCGCTTCCCAAAAACCTTATTGCCGCCTTCTTCCAGTGAGGGACATTGAAGGCGAAGGCGAGTAGGCTACGAGCGATGGCGCAGTAGGTAACAAACCAATTTTGGCAGACCATTCACACGCATGCCGCATGCCAGGAGGTCGCATGCCGCGTACGTGCGCCCACCTAGCCTGGCCTGGCCAGACGAGGCGAGGCGAGCGAGTGCGCGCATGCTCCTCTTGTTCTCTCTACCACACATGCCTCAAGTTGCTAGGAGAGCATCCTCCTTTATAAGAAGGTCTCCCTCTCTTAGAATATGTAAGATGGTACTAAACATCACATGTATGTCATCCCATGAGTTGGGCTTTTGTGATTTTTCAAAGAATTAATCTCCATATGGGTCTTAGCCCACAAAAAAATTGATTTTATTTGGAGCTAGTGCGCTTTGTTGGTCACTCTGGCGTTGTCGTGATGCTGTAGTTTTTAACTATAAAAAATATAACATTATGTAGATTATCTTTATGTGTTTCAATTGGCTCCACTCTTGGTGTATAATGTTGGATTATGTGATGATCTTGGTGATGAACAATTGTCAAAGGTAAGTATTTGTGAAAATACGAAGTTGTGTTTTCAGACGGTGAATAGTGCTGACAGGCTTTGCCGGTCAGACCAGGCGTTGGTGGCCGGTCAGACCGGAGCTTGTGTACGGTCAGACCGGCTAGCCCACGGTCTGACCGGCCGACTCCCTGTCGGTTTCGGATTTGGGTTGTTTCGTTGGATTTCTGTGATTATTCAATGTCTACGACTTCTATACGGTTTCTATACGTATGTGATGCTGTTGTGTGCTAACAATGAGTCAAGTTGGGGATAACTTGCACTCGGATATGGAGTTTCTTTGTTGTTCACGTACAGGTGTTGCTTGAGGCCATGGGAGTATAGCCGGTGATGGATCGGGACTAGGCTTGGGAGAAGTTGAGGTCCAGAGGGTCGAGGATATCACGCGGGATGCTCAGGCTGGAGAACAATGCATATGGAGGTGAAGGTTTTCATATGGTGTACACGTGGTGTTGTATGCGTATGGAAAGCGGAGTCAAATTTGGTAGGAGTCCAAATTTGGATAGTGTTGGTTTTGTTGCTTGTATGGGAGATTTCCTATGGGATTAGAACTTCTTGTATGAGTAGGATTCGTGGCTTGGGACAGCCACGTTGAGGGTATAAATAGAGGGGCAGGGTGTTGCCTCTTGATATCGAGTTTTAGATAATAGAGTTGAAAGAAAAGCTAGGGTTTCGAGTTTGTTCGAGATTGTGGAGAGGAGTGCTGTGGTTGCATTTTGTAAACACTAGTTGATGCAATAAAGTCGTGAGATTTGATCTACATCTTCAAGTGTTTTTCTACCGGTGTTGTTCTGGATCTCAACGGTTAGACCGAAGTACTACGGGCGGTCTAACCGGCGAGAGGCAGCGGTCCAACCGGCGACACCACACCAGTCAGACCGGGGCGCTCGGGCGGTCAGACCGGCGGCGGCGTTTTGACGGCAACGGCGATCTACATCGAAAAGAGGGTAACTTTAATTTCTGCTTAAAGTTTTTGGTTTTTGGTGTTACAACCATTCACCCTCCTCTGGTTGGCTTGGTTAGTAGGATTCGATCTCACAAGTGGTATCAGAGCCTTGTTTTCTTCTTTGGATTTTTACCGATCTAAAGTTTTAACCATGGTGAACAATTTTACAACTAAGCCACATGTTTTCGATGGAGTTGATTTTTCTTATTGGTGTGACAAGATGCAATCTTACATCATGGCGCAAGATTATGATATTTGGCTTAAGGTTGCTAATTCCTATGAGATTCCTGAACAAATTAATACTGCTGCTTTGAAAACTGAATTTGAAAATAATTGCAAAGCTAGAAATATTTTATTGAGTAGGATTTCTCGTTCGGATTTTGATCGTGTGTCACATTTTAGAACTGCCAATGAGATTTGGAACGCTTTGCGTGATTTTCATCAAGGAACTTCCAACATTAAAGAATTGTGTAAAGATCTTTTCAAAAAGGATTACATAAAATTTGAGATGAAACCTAGAGAAGCTTTAGATGACTATCTTGCTAGATTCAACAAAATTTTAAGTAATCTTCGATCTGTTGATTCGGCTTATGATATTAATTATTCTCAATCTGAAGTTTCTCGCCACTTTTTGAATGGTCTTGACATGTCTATTTGGGAGATGAAAGTTACATCAATTCAAGAATCTGTTGATATGTCTTGTTTGACTTTGGATTCACTTTACACTAAACTCAAAACTCAAGAGATAAATATTCTTTCTTGAAAAATTGATCCTAATGCTTTGGTTTCTCCCTCGAGTTCATTGGATCTTGGTGCTTCTTCGTCAACTTCTACTGCTCTTGCTTCTATTAATGTCATGTCCGATGATCAACTCGAACTATTCGAGGAGGAGGACTTGGCTTTGGCTATTAACAAGTTGTCTCGAGCTTTGAACAATGTTAGGAACAGAAAGCGTGGAGGACCCATTCGATGCTTCGAGTGTGGAAAGCTTGGTCACATCAAGTTCAATTGTCCTAAGCTTGGGAGAGGCAAGAAGGAAGACAATGATGACAAGCCCAGGAACACTTTTAAAGGAAGGAGATCCAAAGAAGCTCTCAAGAAGGTGTTGAATCAAGTCTATGCTGCTTTTAAACCGGCAAGCGATGTTGATCTTAAGAGTGATGAAGATAAGGACAAGGAAAAGTACATCTCTGATTTTTGCTTCATGGCTCATGGTGAATCTGAGTCAGAAATTAAAGATAATGAGGTAAGTCCTTCCATAGAATTTTTTGAAGAAGTAATTTCCACTTTTAGCTCCAAAAATAAAAGATGTGAGAAGATGATTAAAAAACAAGAGTTTATCATTGAATCTCTTAATTCTGAAATTGCTAGATTAAAATCTCTTATTCCTGATGATGATAATTGCAAAAATTGTGAGGTTTTAATGCATGAAATTTCAAAAATTAGAGATATCAATTTTGATCATAATTTGAGATTTAAATCTTCTCTTGCTCTTGGATTTGCTTTGCATGCTCGTGTTGTTGATGAATTAATGTTGACAAAGAATATTTTGACAAAATATATAACTGCTTTATGTGCAAGTTCTTTGTTCAATGTTTTGTGTGCGAAAAAGATTAAACAACATAAGGATGTTTTGATTTCTCAAAATTGCTCAAAGTGCTTTTTGTATGAAATGAAATTGAAAGATGCTTTAGGACGTGTTGAATACATGGAAAATATTGTAAAACAAGATGAAGTGCTTTCTTGTTCTAAATGTCGCAAAAATAAAGGTGTTTTGGTTGATTGTGAAAATTGTGCTAATTTGGAAAAAGAAGTTTCTTATTTAAAAAGTTCTTTGGAAAAGTTTTCAGATGGTAAAAAGAAACTTAACATGATTTTGGATCAATCAAAAGTGAGCACTTTCAATCTTGGTGTAGGTTTTAATATTAATGCCTATTTTACAAATCACCAACCTGCTGTTTTGAGCATAACTGAAAAAGGTGATGTTTTGACAAAACCCGAACAAAAGAAAACGATTTTTAAATCCGGTGAAGTTTTGGCTTCTCTTTCTTCAATGATTCAAGAGAAAAAGTCTTTTGCAAAACCATCAATTTTAAAACCATCTACTTCAAAAACTTCTTGTCGTGAGAAGTATACTTGCTCTTTTTTGGAAAAGATGGACATTTGGTTGGTTTTTGTTTTAGACTTGCTCATAAACAGAAAAAAGAAAGAGAAATTGCTTTTGCTAAACAATGGTGGCAGCCAGGTTGTCACGCCCCAAACTGGCCCCGGGCGGAGACCAGGATAGAGCGGTCCAGATTGACCTGTATGCCTGTACCAGTCCCAGGAAATAGCGCTGGTACAACAGGAAGACTGAGTATCACAACAACAGCGGTCTCTTTATTTAAGAGTAGGATTACAACCAGGTTGGAACTGCGGACAGAACCCGAGTTCACAACAGCATTACAAAAAGGCGGAAGCGGAAAGCGACGACTGCCCTAAGCCACAAGCAAAGCCTTGGGGAAGGCCGAAACCCTACTACTGCTCGAAGTCTGCTTGCTCCTGGAAGAACTCTTCGTCAGCAGGGTCCACCTCTTCATCTTCGAGAACTGGGGGGGGGTTTAATTATATAGAGCAAGGGTGAGTACGGGAGTACTCAGCAAGCAGGGGAATTAAGTGTTTAATGCAAGCTTCAAGGGAAAGCCAGTTTTTTTCACAATTGTTTTAGTTAAGCTTTCAGAAAATCTAAGTGAGTGCTTCTCAACGGCACGGGAGAAAGTGCGTCTCATCCGGCCGGAGCAGTGAAAATGTATCATTGATTCTTGTCGGCACGAGAGGCTCCCTGCCAATCGTTCACCGACCCGGCTGCTCCAACAGCCACAAGCCACCACCCCGGTACGAGAGGCTCCCTGCCAATCGTCACCACTCCGGCTGCTTCAACAGCCACAAGCACACACATCGGTACGAGAGGCTCCCTGCCAATCGTCACCACTCCGGCTGCTTCAACAGCCTTAAACCAAGCACGAACGGAAAACCTCACACCAGCAGCAGTTCACAAGGTGTTCAAATAAAACTACGCTAAGGAATCACCTCACATCCGCCCATGACCGTGGGCACGGCTGTTCGAACAGTTGTTAACCTCTGCAGAGGGGGTACACTTTACCCACACGACGTTACTAACCCCGAATCACCCAGCCCGCGACCCTCGGTCACGTCTGGCGACCTTAGGGCTTTCACGACAAGGCATTTCGAAAGCCGACTCAGGGTCACCTTATGCCAACGGGAGGGGTCCCACGGACCAACACCAGGTTAGGTCCCAGACCATACTGTGCCAGGAAGCCCAGGGGTCCTCCCCGACACCACCCCGGCGAATCCACTTGTCCCTTGGCATCAAGATTTCCCTGGCCTAGCTAATTACTCAGCCAGGGGCGTCCCATATCACCCATGTGGTCGTACTTGACATATGCTTGGATGTAATTCCCAAGGAATCGGTCCTTATAGCGAGAGCGGGCAGACCGTACCTCCAGTACGTCTCCCGAACCGCGAGTTTTAGAAACTCACTTTAGTTTTCAAGGCACCGACCCAAGTGTCGGGTTTTCCAAGCGTTTTGTAAACTCAAGTTTTACCCAGGTGATCAATTTTAAAGTTTGAGGGGAGTCCCGATATTCGTACACGAGGTACGGATACCGAGGCATCACCTGAGGGGTGACAAGGGTGTTAGGGTATTCAATAATCAAGGAAGGTGAATGCAGCAAATGGGTAGGGCCTGGCGGTTATCTTGCAAACCGAGGCCAAGTGTCAAGTGTGTGACCTAATTAATGCATAGTTTGCGGAATCAAAATACTTAATTTAAATTATGGGTTCAATTGATCAAAGGTGACTTGCCTTGCTCGAGATCTTGAGCTTCTTCCTCGAAATCCGCGCACTGCGGGTCTTCGGGCTCCGAGACTACACGCGAAACGAGACGACTCAACAAAGCGATAAAAAGAAGCCCTATTAAAGACCACTAAGCGTGCCATTAGGTAGATCTCGATTTTTGAGGAATTTTGGAAGTGGAACGGAGTCAATCGGACGAACGGTTGAAAAGATATGAATTTCCGAAGATTAAAGGATTTTCTGGAATAAAGAAAAGGAATTAATAATCAATTAATAATTCCCTGAAAAGAAAAGAAAGGAGGGACTGAAAGTAGACTTTATTTTGGGCGGCTAAGGACAGCCCAAAATATTTGAATGGGCGCGGCCCAAAACAATTGGGCCGGCGGCCCGAAGGGAATCGGCCTAGGCCGAGCGAGGAGGCTGTTGGGCCAAGGGGAGCCGATGGGCCGGCCGATGGCCCAAAAGAGTTGGCCCACGGCCGACCGGCGCGCGGGGGGGGAAATGGCCGATGGGCCTAGTGGCCGATGCAGGCCGGAGGCCGATTGGCCGATGCGGGCTGGCGGCCGAAGCCGACGACGGAAGCCGACGGGTAGAAAAGCGGCCGAGCCGACGGCGGGAGCCGACGGGGAGAAAAGGCGGCCGAAGCAGGCTGGCGGCCGATGCCGACGGCGGGAGCCGACGAGCGGCGGATTAAGCCGACGGGAAGGGAGAAAATCGGCCGATGTCGATGGACGGCGGATTAAGACGACGACCGACGACGTGGGGCTCGGTCCGAGCGGCGGCGGCGGCGGCGTGCTCCGGTGAGGGCGGCGAGTCGGAGGGCGGACGGCGTCGGTAGGCGCCGATGGAGAGAGATGAGAGAGAGGACGAGTCCACGGCTCGGATCGGAGCGGGACGCGACGGCGGCAGTTTGAGGCGACAGCCGACGCCGACGGGGTGAAAAGGAAAGGGGGATAGCGGCGCCGGTAGAGGGAGAAGACGAGCGACGGCGGCCACGGCGGTGGCCGGAGGGGTCCTACGGTTGGCTAATCGGCCTAAACCGATGGAGGAAAAAAGAGAGGGGGAGAGGAGAGGAGGTTTACCGCGGCGGGGCGGCAAGCCGGGAGCGGGGATGACGGCGCGGGCGCGGCACGGCTCCGGGCCGGGGAAGGGGGCGGCGGAGATGGCGCCCGGAGCTCCTTCGGGCGCCCTCGGCTGCGGCGGCGGCGGACGCAGCGAGGCGGAGTGGAGCGGGCACGGGTGGAATCGGCAATGGCGGCCCGGCGGAGAGGGGATTTGTAGGGGGGTTAGGTCGGTTTGGTCGGGGGAAAATAGGCGGTTCGCGGAGGTCGGTTTGGGGCGCGGAGAGGGGACCGGCGCACTCCGGCGCTAGCGGCCAACGGCGGCAGTGGTGACGCCGGCCGTCGGGAAAAAGGGGGAAAGGGGGAAGAAAAAGGAGGCTTGCCTCCTAGCCGATTTGGGCAAGGGCGCGCGCGCGGGGAGAGAGAGCGCTGGCTCTCTCGGCCCGACGCGTGCGGGGCACGTGCGCGGCGTGCACGGGCCGAGCGGCCTGGCGCGGGAGGGAGCTGGGCCGGGCGAGGCCGAAGGAGTTGGGCCGACGGCGGCCCGAGAAGGAGAGAGGGGGAAAAAGAAAACAGGCCGAGAGGGCTGGGCCGGCAGCGGCCCGAGGGGAAGAAGAGGGAAGGGGACAGGCCGAGAAAGGGGGAGGCAGCCCACGACAGAGGGAGGTAAAGTAGACTTTACCAGAAAAGGAGAGAGAAGGAGTTTTAGGGCTTGGATTCGAAATCCGATTTCGCGGTTTTCTCCGGGATTGAAGTGGGAGGGGAGACACGAGACCTTGGCACACGACAAGACTCAACCGAAGAGCAAATTTTCGCAATTAGGGTTTTTAGCAGATTAGTTTTCCCACTAACGCCGCGACAAAACGGGCGTTACACAGGTTCGGTCAGACCGCAGGGACAGCAACGGTCAGATCGGCCTCAGGGCTATTTTGCGAGTAATTCAAATCGGATTTTTGTGAAGCGTCAAGGAAAGTTTTCAGGTAAGTCTGATTTTGATTTTGTTCGTACATATGTACCTACTGGTTCTATTGGTCGTGTGACTCAGTGTTGGATTCCAAAATTTCTTATTTCTAACCCCACAACGAAGACCTCGATATTTTCTCGTTCGTAGGTATTTTTACGGCATACTCCCCATGTGCGTTAAATTTTGAGACGACGGTTGCTTTTCAAGGTAACATCAAGGTAATTTTGGATTGGTATAATTTTGTTCTACTCTCTCGATTATTAGCTTTTCATGTGCTAGTTTGTGAGAAAGTAGTTTTGATTAACTCAAGTGAATATATGTCAATTCATGAGAATCTTGATAATATCATTGGCAATTGGATGTCTTTTTCAAATCTCTTGATTTCTTCTTGATTTTTTTCTTCAAGGGAAATTGAAGGTTAATTTGAGGGGGAGTTTGTAGTTTTTCATGCATTCATGGTTATTTTTATGCATTGGATAGTAAATCTGAAAATAAATAAAAATGATAAAAAAGGAGAGCTTTGTTTTATACCTCTAGTATATTCTTGTGCATGCTAGCAAAATAGTTGAGGTTTATTTATTGCTATGTTAGCTTGTATGCATTTTAGTCTTTTTATGAAGCTTAAATATTGCTTTTAAGTGAGATAATGCATGACACTAATTCTTTTACTTGAATTAAGAAAATATGCAATATTGATGCTAGCATATTGATTGAATGATGAATGTTTATATATATATATGCTTTATTGGTTTGTTATTCCTCAAATAGCTTTTAAATACTCATTGGACAAGAGAATAAAAAAATATCTATGAGAGAAAATAATGAATACCGAATCCTTGAAAACAGTCTTGACGACAAGGACGTATTCGATGTGAGCAAAAATAATGGGTGCCGAATCCTTGGAAACAGTCTTAACGACAAGGACGTACCCGGAATAATTGAGAGAAAAAATATGAGCAAAAAGAAGCTCAAATAAAAGTTAAAAATTCTCTTGATTGTTTTGTGCTAAAGCTTATTTGAGAAAGAGTGATAAATGCAGTAGGTGTATATGTATAGATGTTTATGTTTTCAACCTATATGCTTGTGAATATGTTGCATTATAAATCGTTTGAAATCATGAATCTTTATTGCTAAGTTGAGCTTAATTGTAATATCTTTGATTCATGTTTATACTATAGTGTATGTTTGTTAACTAGTTAATCAATTTATCTCTTTGTCTTGCAAAACATGATCATGAATTGCTTTTGGTATACTTTAAAGCTCTCGATGAAAAAATAGAAAATAAAAAATAAAAAATTCATGTTGCTTATGACAAGAGTAATTCATGATATCATTGCATTTGTGCTACATTTGTTATTATTTCTCTTTTACGTTCTTGATGAAATCATTGTCAAAGGGGGAGAAATATACAAAATGCATGCTTCTTGAAAGGGGAGAATTGATTTGCTTGAATTGCTTTGCTTGCTTTGCTTCAATTTTAATGCTTTGCTTGCTTTGCTTCAATTTTAAAAATATGGCAAATTTTTTCTTTTAAAAAGGGGAAGAGTTTTTTTTTGTCACTTTTGTGATTTTTGAGCCGTCTGAGCTTTTTGATTCATTTTTGTTTTCGTTTTTCAAAAACATTAAATTGCATTTTCGAGATGTTGCCAATGTGTTCATCAAGGGAGAGATTGTTGGATTATGTGATGATCTTGGTGATGAACAATTGTCAATGGTAAGTGTTTGTGAAAATACGGAATTGTGTTTTCAGACGGTGAATAGTGCTGACAGGCTTTGCCGGTTAGACCGGGCGTTGGTGGCCGGTCAGACCGGAGCTTGTGTACGGTCAGACCGGCTAGCCCACGGTCTGACCGGCCAACTCCCTGTCGGTTTCGGATTTGGGTTGTTTCGTTGGATTTCTGTGATTATTCAATGTCTACGACTTCTATACGGTTTCTATACGTATGTGATGCTGTTGTGTGCTAACAATGAGTCAAGTTGGGGATAACTTGCACTCGGATATGGAGTTTCTTTGTTGTTCACGTGCAGGTGTTGCTTGAGGCCATGGGAGTATAGCCGGTGATGGATCGGGACTAGGCTTGGGAGAAGTTGAGGTCCAGACGGTCGAGGATATCACGCGGGATGCTCAGGCTGGAGAACAATGCATATGGAGGTGAAGGTTTTCATATGGTGTACACGTGGTGTTGTATGCGTATGGAAAGCGGAGTCAAATTTGGTAGGAGTCCAAATTTGGATAGTGTTGGTTTTGTTGCTTGTATAGGAGATTTCCTATGGGATTAGAACTTCTTGTATGAGTAGGATTCGTGGCTTGGGACAGCCACGTTGAGGGTATAAATAGAGGGGCAGGGTGTTGCCTCTTGATATCGAGTTTTAGATAATAGAGTTGAAAGAAAAGCTAGGGTTTCGAGTTTGTTCGAGATTGTGGAGAAGAGTGCTGTGGTTGCACTTTGTAAACACTAGTTGATGCAATAAAATCGTGAGATTTGATCTACATCTTCAAGTGTTTTTCTACCGGTGTTGTTCTGGATCTCAACGGTCAGACCGAAGTACTACGGGCGGTCTAACCGGCGAGAGGCAGCGGTCCAACCGGCGACACCACACCGGTCAGACCGGGGCGCTCGGGCGGTCAGACCGGCGGCAGCGTTTTGACGGCAACGTGTTAACACCAGAATTTGGTAAGCCCCGAAGTCCTCATCGGCCCAGGATCTATATCGGCTCAAAGCTAATATCGGCCTAGAGCTCTACATCGGCCGATGGGGGTTATCTCGAACTAACCACTAATAGCAGTCGGATTCTTGTTAGATTCGGGAAGATCTTATCCAGAGAAGACCGAATTTGAGGAGGATGCGGCTTGTATCTTTTAATTAGGATAAGTTTGTTAGTTTCCTTCTTATCTTTAGGAAAGTTTGAGTCGTATTCTGTTAGGATTTTTGTTAGCCTATGGGTATAAATATGTAAGCCCGTAGTTCATGTAATTTTTATCACACGATCAATACAACTTCGGCGCATCGCCAACCTTTTACTTTCGTCTTCTTCGGCGAGTTCATGCCCTTCTCACGAGAGGTAAGTCTCGTTATGGCTGCCTGCGTTGTCGGGGCTAGGGCTTCGTCGTTTTGATCTCAACAACGTAAGCACCTATTATCATATATCTTAGTCAATCTGGTTCGGCTTCTCGATTTAGTCTTATCGGCCGAGATTCGCTTTAGGGTTTATGCCGGTATTGACTAAATTGCCTTGCTAGATTAGATTGGCTAAGGTATCCACCACCCTGAAAATCAGTCAAGGGCTTGATTGTCTAGGTCTTGCGTTTCTTCTCATACTTAGTGCTGCATCAGTTCGGTTTGACCTACTAAGTCGTGATTAGAACCGTAATCTCTAGCCTGCTTGTTGACTGCCAATAAGGGTTTCATCGGGGTTTCAGCCGGTGAGTTATCTGGACGTTGCATCGGCCCAAGAGTTTTACATATAGATTGGATCTGGCCGATGACAACAGAGTATATATTGTTTATCTGCTTGTTGAGAATTTATGCCATCGGACTTCTGGCCGATGTGTGCTTTAATCTTCATATCAATGTTTATCTTATATTTATCTGGATTATGCTATATCATATTGCTACATCATCATGTCATCGTCAGCCGATCGTCTCTATATAGATATTTGTTCAGTACATCGGCTGGAATTGTGCCATCGGCTCATCGGCCGATCGGTTGTTTTGGCTATCGGCCTATCGGCCGATACGTTTTTGCCCTATCGGCCTATCGGCCGATAGACTTTCTGTTATGTTGTTTTGCATATCTTGTCAGTGGCAGGATCAAACTGACTGGCACGCCCGCGCTTCATCAATTTTAGGACCTGCACTGGAGTTAAGCAGATCTCCCAGGCCTTCGTGTGTCCGCACGCCGGATCCTCATCGGCGGTACGGATTTGGCGTCAACACAACGGCGGCGGCGGCGATCTACATCGAAAAGAGGGTAACTTTAATTTCTACTTAAAGTTTTTGGTTTTTGGTGTTACAACCATTCACCCCCTTCTGGTTGGCTTGGTTAGTGGGATTCAATCTTACATATAATACTTTCGTAGGAACAACAGAATACTATGTGCATTGGTATTACTCGTTTAAAATTGGGAGCCAAGGAGCTTTTATTTTAGTTTGAATGGCGTATTACCTACAGAATTTCGTGCTAGAATCTATATGATTTTGAAAACATTATTTCGGTTAATCCTTTTATTGACGAAAGTTGGGGGTTTGTCTCATCACGTCTTTTTTTAATTCCTTCATTTTCACTTCTAAAACTTGTTGGTTGCGTGCCCATGGACAGAGGCCGGAGATATAATTCATTTTCATTATCTAAAAAATTGGGTCTTAGCCCATATATCAATTCCAACACCTTAAGCTGCATGCACAGTGGCAAATTGGCTCATCACAGTGTGTGTATATATACACACACACTGATCAATTGAATTGATGTCTACATAGCTAGCTGAAGTATTGACCAATATATGCGTGCACACTGTCTGCATATTGGTCCACGCATCCAAATATGCAGCAACACGCGAGAACATGGCACTGCAAGTAGCTTGGGACCATATGCATGAGGCCGTTGTGGAAGAGAGAAGGAGACATGCACATCTGACAATTTTATGTTCCCCAAAGTCTCGTTGTAATCTATAGAATGATAGTGGTTTCACACCGGTCAGTTTATCTCTATTATCAAAAAGTCAACAAACGTGTGTATGTATCCATATATTGTCTGCAATTAATTGGGAATAACATTAAGAAAGTGTATTAAAGTATCAAGATTCATATGTAGATTTTCATAAAAAAATCCATATCCTGATCTTCTTGAATATTAAGTATATATACGCGACACGGGTGCACTTTAAGGGGAATTAATTTAGTGAAGGTTGACGTTTGCCGCTATCTCTGCTTTGTCGAGCGTGTGACGACGAGAGGATGAATTTACAGGTGTGTAAGTGTGGTGTATGGTGTGTGTGCATATGTTTGAGCATCTTCATGTAGTCGAAAACTAATATCATGTGTCTGAGTTTTTTTTGTTTGGGGGACAACTGAATTTCCGGATGAAATCATTCAAATGTAAACGTTCTAGCTTTTTTCATCGTTTTATATATCTAATTGAACAATTTTTATATGTGACAGGAATTTTTCTTTGATATATTGAAGTAAAAAATGGACAGAGATTTTTTTTTACAGGTATCACTGGTACAGAAATCCGGTTTTCCAACCGGTACCTATGTGAAAAATAGAATCGACATCTTTAGCTTTGCTCAAGCCCAAAAAAAAAGAACCGGCTCGAATCGAGCTGAACTCATGCCGCCGGCCGCCACCTCGCTCGTGCCACCGGTGTCCTTCTCCACCCCTGCCGCTATCGCTGCATGGGGAGGGCGCGGTCGCAGCTGCCTCCGCCAGGCAGCCGTCGGCCGTGGGAGCCCACCGCCTCCCCACTGCCCCCCTCCNCCCCTCTCGCCGGATCTGGCGAAGGAGAGCCCACCGAACTCATGCCATCACCGCCCGTGGGGTGCCCACCGCCGGCTGCGGAGCCCGTCGCCTCCCCTACCGGTGGATCTGGCGGAGGGGAGGGTGCGGCCACCGCCGCCTCCGCCAGGCAGCCGCCGACCGCGGGAGCCCACCGCCTTCGTCGGGCAACCACCGCGAGAGAGTGAGAGAGAGAAGGTAGAAGGTAGAGAGACGAGTAGATAATTATAAGGACGTGCAGCATGGGTGCTGTGCTGATAGGCTCGGCTCGCCGGCTCGGCTCAAAGCTATAGGTGCCGGTTTTTTAAAAAACCAATACCTATAATATATTATAGGTGTTGGTTTTTTAATTAACCAATACCTATAATGTATTATAGGTGCCGGTTCGTTTTAAAAACCGGTACTTATAGTATAAGTGCCGGTTTTTTTGCTAGAACCGGCACCTATAATGTTTAAAGGTATCGATTCTATATTTTTCCATCGCAGGGAGATAAGAAAAGCTTCATAGGTGCCGATTTTAAATGAACCGGTACCTATGAGTCGTTCCCTATGAGGGTTTTTTAGCAGTGTATGATGCTCTAGTAGGGATCGGGATGCATGTTTAAATGTTTAGGGCTACTTTGGAATGAAGGTTTTTTTTTTGGAATTTAGCCATATAGAAAATTTTCTTATACGGTGCTTTGGATCGAAGGAAAAGCTATCAAAATTAGCATTGGATTCCCGTGCATTGAAATTAGTGTACCAAAAATACTTAAATTGTTTATATATATAGTTTATATATATATATATATATATATAAACAATTTAAGGACGAGGGAGTAGTTCATATACTCTTAGTAATTTTCAGGCCATTTTTGTCCTCACTACTTAAAAACGATTTTTTTTACGAAAACCCCTATAGTTTACAGGCGGACAAAAACTGGTCGCACTTACAAATATCGACCTACATTTTCGCATACGGTTACTTAGGAGGCCCGCATGCAAAAATCAATTTTCATAGGAGGACCAATTAACAGGCCTAGATGCAAAACTAAACATATTTTCGATGCAGGCCTTTTAAATGGCCCGCATGCGAAAATACCCGTCTCTTCCTACTCTTTTTTCTCCCCTACTCCCTCTCCCACTAAGTCTTATCCTGTCCACCCCACTCCTCACAACCATCTCCTCCTCTCCCCCCATTCCTCACCCCCATCCCTCTCCTTATCTCCCCCACTCATCTCCCCTCTCCTCCCTCCCGACGGCCACTCCTCCTCTCCCCTCTACCATTCCTCCTCTCCACCACTCATCTCCCATCTCCTCCCTCTCGACAGCGGCAGCGGCAAGCGAGGGCTCGGCGATAGGCGAGGGCTTCGACGGAGGGCGAGGGTGATGGCGGCAACACCGATCCACTCTCTGCGTGCATGGATCCGCTGCTGGCAGTGGCGAGAGGGGCAGATCCAACGCCCCCTCCCCTTCCCGTGCGGATCCCACCGCCTCTCCGCTTTCCACGCGCGTGGATCCGTTGGCGGCGGCAATGGGAGGGGTGGATCCGGTGCCTCCTCCCCCTCCCGTACGGATCCTCCCACCTCTCTACCTTCCACGTGCGCGAATCCACCGCCGGTGGCGACGGAAGGGGCGGATCCGGTGCTCCCTCCCCTCCTGCGTGAATCCCGCTGCCTCTCCACAACACACGTGTGCGGATCTGTTGGCGGCGGCGACTAGAGAGGTGACGACGACGGTGGCGGCGGCGGCAGACGGCTAGGGTTAGGGTTAGGGTTCCGGGTTTTGATTTTCGGATTTTTTTTGGGGTGAATTTTCATTTTCACGTGTAGACCGCTTAAGCGCCCTTATGCAAAAGTTTGATTTTCACATATTTTTGCATGCAGGTGCGCCACCTGCATGAAAAAATCACTATTTTCGCATACCTTTTCGAGTTGACGGTAGGCCCAACCGCATGAAAAAAATCAATTTTGACCATATGCAAAAATGTTTTTTAGCAGTGTCTCTACGGTATTAATTCATTGATAATATCAAAATCTAGATAAATTTTAGCACTTAGGGAAAAGTTAGGTAGCTGATCATATTTGATTTGCTACCAATGTGAAGCTGAATTTTAATAGTTTTGCGAAGAAAATTTTAGAACTTGACCAAATAAAGTATAAGCACTACTAATTATTTGACTTCAATCTAAACTAGCACATTCACTATTTAAATTACTAAAATTATGGTAGGGCATGTTTAATTTAACTCAAAATGGCCCGTATATTTACTTCTTCCGGTTTCATAATTGTTGACGTTTTGGATAAGATTTAGGTAAAACTTTTTATAATTTGATTAACATAATAACTTTAAAAATATTTAGTTTAAAAGCATTAGAACAAGACGTATCTTACAAAATACTATAACAAAAATAAAAATTTATTTATTTATTAGATATATTATAATAAAAATATAATTAATGGTATATCTTGGAGACCGTGTCATTATCAAAAATCGTAAAAAACTATGAAACTACTGTATATGTCAGTACTTACTGTCAGTAGTGCTGAATTGGAGTACGGGCGCAATCAATTGGAGTTAATCATTGGTAGGTTGACCAGACCAGATAATTATATTAATAGCAAGCTGCTACTGCCTGTATTTGCACACACTGGCAGACAGTGGTACTGCTTGCAACAAGGAGTTGCTTGCAAGAAAGAAAAACAAAGGAAAATGAAATGTGGGCAAAAGTATGGTTCTCCCTGAGATTCAGAGTAGTCCTCCTCTGGCCTTCTGGCCTGTCCCCCATGCATGCATATGTTCGTTCCAGGTCATGAGCCGATGAGCGAGATCGATTCAACAGAAGTTGGATGACAAGAACCGAAACTAACCTACACTATGAGAAACTGATAGATCGAATGACACATATATATTCTACCTCTAGTCGATGTTTTGAACAAAGCAAATGAAATATATATCGATCTTTTGCCTTTTTGCCTTAGAGTTGTTTGTCCTGATGATAAATGCTAAAGACAAGATGGAGTGTATATATATCAGATATACTATATCTTGCGCCCAGTTCTTTTTTTGAGTATTCAGCGGATTATTTACCCTACACTTCAAAAAATAGATTTTTTTAAAAAAAAGACAACTTGTTTTTGTTAAGTTTACTTATCAAAATATTTAATTTATTGCAACAATTAAAGATAACCATGGTAAAAATGCGTTGAATAATTAACAAAACAGGCGTTAATAATTTTCCACTGCTCCTACAATTCAAGCTTTCAGTTATTTGTCTAAGCAAAAGCTTCAGGGTTTAGCTCGCAGACGACGTATAGAAGCGGAGTGACAGGAAAGCACGTAACTATATGTACTGCATGCAAGTAGCAATCGATTAACTGGTGCTACATACATATGTACTGATATATACATGGCAATATTATCCCGCAAAAAAAAAATACATGATACTATTAGAAAATGGTAAATTGGATCATGCTATTATAAATTTGCTTGTTTTAAAGAACACCACTATAATTCGCTTAATTCAAACAATGCCATTGGTATTCGTTTATAATTGTAATGGTACCATTCAAATATATATTTTACATATATTTGATGAAAATACCCTCATCCTCAACATTCTTGTATTCCTCGGTAGAGCAGCAAGAGCACGCACTCTCTTACTCTCAGTGAGCTGGAGGGGCTCTTCCTGTCGGCAGAGCTCGGTGTCCCTCTCGCCAGTGTCAAGCGTTGCTCCGGGACTCTGCTAGCGCTCCTCTTTCCGGTGGCGGTTTTTGGCAGATCGAACGGCGATGGCGCTCGGGCGTGGCGAATCCGGCCGGTCCAAGCAAGGGGATCGGCGACATGGATCCAACGATGATGGAGGAGAGGGGGGATTGGATCCAGCAGCACTTGTCTCTCCGCTCCGTCCACCTCCCTCATCTGGCGATGAACCGGTGTGCACGAAACCACTCCTGGTGGAAGTGGCGAGCTCGTCGCGAAGGCGGCGAGGTGTCAAAGATGGCGGGTCCTGTAGCGTGCGGTTCGACGCGGCAGAGGGCAATCCGGCGGCGACAACGAGCTGCACTGCGGCGGACGGGTCCGATAGCGGCAATGAGCTCATCGCGGCGGCATGGATCAATACGGGACCAGCGGGAGCAGCAACGGCTAGGAGGAGGAGGAGGAGTGAACAGCGTTGGGGACTAGCTCCGTCCCTGCGGTGGCGCAGGCGCAAGCCTCGACCCTACCACCGCGGCTCCTCTCTTGCTACCTTTCTTATAGGAGCCCATCGTCCGACCCTGCCATGGAACTGCGCATGAGCTGGGCCGCCGTGGATCCAGCATGAGCAGCGCGGCATAAGAAAAGAAGGCGCGATGACCTTAGCTCCACCTGTTTCATCGAGGGAAGAAAAAATGAAGGGGAGAGAGATGAACGGAAGGGAGAGGAAGGATGAATGAAGAAGACATGGTATTTCGATCCATACGAAAATACATTGGACAAAAAGATGTACATCACGGCACGGTATGCATTCGATTTTAGGAGTGTTTGGTATCGTTTCAATTAGGTGAATTATAATAGAGTAAATTGTATATCGGGTCACTTTTTTTATCATTGTTTTAACTTAAATCAAGGGTAAAGCAATCTTTTCACCTTGAACCATCTAAATTTATATGTTAGTTTCACTTTGAGACTCTTCTTCTACCTCTAGCTCCCTCAATCTTCTCTCCACCCTCGCTGAATTGCGTGCCACACTTAACCTAAAGTTCCACCAGTGCTACACTACATCAAGTTTTGTTGTTTGCCATACTCGAGCTTGACCTCCCAACAACTAGGGTGGTCGAGCTTCTTCCCAAGCACGTGCGGGGGTGACGCCGGTGCCAGCGAAGCTCAGACGCAAGTCCCTTGTTGACGGTCACTGTTTGGCCTACTTATGGTGGTTCCTCTAGCCCTCCGCATTGAAGATAGAGAGAGAGAAAACAGAGAGAAGAGAGGAGTTGGAGGTGAAAGAAAAGCTCCAAAGTGAAATAACATGTAAATTTAGGTGGTGCAAAATGAAAATGTTGATATACCCCCGGTTCAAATTGAAACAATGATAAAGAAATATGGCTCAAAATGCAATTTACTCATTATAATAACAACTTTCAAAACGGTTATGACGGTATGGATCCAATTAACCCATTAGAAAAACCGTTTTAACAACACATCTTTTATTTCGACAGGCTGACTACGAAGAAATCCGTTTGTATTGTAAGTTGGAGGGCAGGAGGGCCCTGGTTACGAACCACCGTCTCTACAAATCGATTTTTCAGAAACGATCATTTTACAGATACATGTATAATACGGGGTATATATGTACTCGTAGCAATGAGTAGTGCGTTGACCAGACCGACCTGGACACACACACAGGAGTAGCATGTGCTGCTGCATGGCAGGCCCAGCACTGAAATATGCAGGTAGAGAGAGTTAGCTGCGAGCCTGCGAGTCGCTAGATAGTCGGTGGGAAAACGTCAAAAGGCATGCGGTTAAGAAATGAAAGCGGCAGAGAAAGAAATCAGGAGAGAGCTACTGGCTCGATACCAAAAGCCTGCACTGCATCTCTCTCTCTCTCTCTCTCAAATCTGAATCATCAGAGTAATACAGAGTCGCCCGTCGAGCCGTGTGTGGGCCACTGGACAGGCCGGAGCGGGCCGGGCCCATCATGACGCTCGCGGGGGGCCCGCGGGGCAGTGTTAGATGGAGATGGATTTGTAGCAGGCTGGCTGGCCCGCAGGGGCCGCCACGCCATGCAACTTAATTACACCATTTTGTTTCGAAGTAAGTTTATGTTAAGTAATCATTACATCAAAATTTATAAAATTGAAAAATAAATATATTGAAAATAGATAAAGGAAGAAATAATCGTATTAGAATTTCAGAAAGTGGGGGTATTCTTTTCATACATTTCAAACTTATTTTAGAACGAAAGAAGTAGCTGCTAGGATCTAGAAGTTTTAGGGCTAGTTTATTTTATTATCATATAATCATTACTAAATTTTGGTTATATTAATTTTGGCATATTTTAAAGTACTAAATTTTAATAGTGGCAATGAATTTTGGTAAAGTTTTTGTGAGAGAAAACTTTCAAAATTACCAAATTTTAACAGGGTAGCAAACTAGCAATGATAAGACTATGTTTAGTTTGTTATCCTACCAGAATTTGGTAAGGTTAAAAGTGACCATGAAATAAACACGTTCTTAGAGTATAAATTTATCTTGTTATACGGTGTTTGATACGAAAATGTTATATGTAACTAGCATATTGTACGTGCATAAACTAGTTTTTCTATCACTCACACGTCTCATCCCTTAATTTCCACGATAAGGCAAGAGAGTGACCGTCCCTGAATGTCACGGTGGAGGCATTGGAGGAGGATGCGGTGGACGTACGGCGAGGTCATCATCGATCGAGTCACGCGCGCGGCCGGGGATGGCCGGCCATGGGTGGGTGGCCGGCCGTGGAGAAGAACTCAGCAACCTACAGTACACTGTAGTTTCCGCGCGCGCAGGGTATCGATCGATCGATCGGCGATAGATGGCGCGTGGTGCGTGGCGGGGCCGTTTGCCGGCGCAACATCGACGAGAGATCGACGGATTCATCCATCCATCCATCCATCCACCCATCTCCCCCGCCTCGTTTTCAGCGCTTTGCAGCACGCACGCACGCGTCTGGGCCCTTTTGGTTTGTCCGGCGTCGATTAGCCAGGATCGGAAGTCTGAGTCTTGTTGGCTCCCTCCTCTATCGGAAATTAAATCGGAAATCATGCGTCTCCGTTGATGGATGGACGGATGGTCAACGAGCTAGCTTGGCGCCCGATCGATCGACAGCGCGTGCGCACGCCCATCATGGCGCTATAGGTCGATTGATGAGCGGTGAAGACCAGAGACGTACGTACAATAGCAGTAGGTCCACATTGGTCGATCGGCGCCACTACGTAGGAGTACGTACCCATCGGAGACAGACAGACAGACAGCCAACAACTTTATACCTTCCACTAAACGCGCGCGGGGCTTACGTACATGCTCTACAATCTGGACCATATACCTTGCGTTCTTTTTTCAACTTTTTCGACTTTTACTTTCTCGTTTTTCACGCGCATATTTTTCAAAATGCTAAACGGCGCATCTTTTACAAAATTTTTTTTATAGAAATATTATTGTAAAAAAATCATTTCAATCTATTTTTTAAATTCTTTAAGCTAATATTTAATTAATCATGTGTTAATAAGTTGTTTCGTTTTTCGTATCGATAGGATAGGTTTCCAACCGACACAAAGGAACATAGTCTTATAGAGTTAATTGAATCTATGCCATTATATACGTTGAGGACTATCCATAAAGAGATTGCGTCATTTATATTCCTCTTAGATAAAAATTAGATGATGTGAATTTAGCCTCTTGCATGGCTGACCCACCCATTGGGTTGGGTAACCCCCCTAGGCCGCCTGCCACCATATTCTGTCCACGGTCGACCCATGAACCAGCCCAACAAGACAACAGAGCCATCAAGTGATCAACAAACAGGGCAATCACTTCGTTGGCCTGTTGCTAGTCACGCCGCACGGCAGCATGCGAAACCAAACAGGAGATACCGACGCATCGTCTCTCAGATCGGCGGCATCCTTTGTTGGAGACGAGTTGGGCGGATTATCTTCATTCTTCGATAGTTCACAACAACGACGCCGCTAGTTGGTCGAACTTTATCTAAGAAAATTATCCATCTGAATAACAGTCCGGCCCATTGGCAGGCACTTGGCCAACAGCACGCCCTCGCAGTTACTGTCACATGTATGCACGGCCCGGCCGGGCGCTACATGCGTTCGAAGGTTTTGTCCGGTTTCCAGTTTCTATGTTGGTTTGAGTTCTTTGCCCAACTTTTTCAACTCACATCTTTTTTTTTTCACATGCACGTTTTTTAAACTGATAAACGGTATGTTTTTTGCAAAAAGTTTTTATACAAAAGTTGCTTTAAAAAATCAAATTAATTTATTTTTTTAAAAAAAATTTAGCTAATACTTAATTAATCACGCGTTAATGGACTGTTCCGTTTTCCGTGCGCTTTGCCTATGTTGAAAGCGCCAACAAACGAACAAAGCCTCATCTTGGGTCCAACACTGCGAATCGTTGTTCTTTTAGCTATTACAGATGAACAGGACGTCCGGGTTGCTGCGCGTGGCGAGGCCATTCATGGGGAGCAGCCCCTTCGACTCCCCGAACCCCTGTCCATGGACTAGGTGCTGTGGAGAAAGAAGAGTGAGAAGTAGCGAATGAAGAAGATAGGTACTGCCTCTGTTTTAAAATGTTGTTATCTAGAATAAGATTTGACTTATCCTAAGACAATAAATCTGAACATCCTAGGATGACATTTTGGGACGGAGGAAGTAGTCACTTAAACGTTGAACCTACATCTTTTTTTTAATTTATTTGATGACTGGGTTGCCACGGCCACGTGGACACCATGTCAACCAAAACAGCTCTCAAAACTGCTGCGGAGTTGTTTTGTATGATTTTAATTGTTGAAGGGATTGATATATACCCGATTTTGCGGTTGAGGGATACCAATTAGATCCGACCTATATCTAAGGGAGTCAATTGGACTTTTTTTTTTGGTTTTATACCGCATTAAAAACCAGAAAGAAATACCGCCCCCTTCAGCCCATGTCTGTGATAAAGCCCAAGTCCATCAGTCTCTCTGCACCCAGCCCAGATCAATTCTAGGGGGAAAAGGTACACTTTGACTCTATAAAATATTCGTCGGATCTGATACGTATTCTTCAACCGCAAAACTTAATATAACGACTCTTTCAACTACTAAAACTGATACAAAATGACTCTTAGGATAATACTAAGGTTGGTATCGGCTATGGCGTCCATGTGACAACCCAGTCACTAAATAAACTTAAAAAATAGATGTGAGACCCATATGTCAGCAACCTTTCTTTTAACCTTTTCCCAACCATGACACCACCTGCCGCCCGTCTCTTCTCCTCCCCGTCGTCCATGCCTTGTCCTCGCCGCCAGTCGGCTGCGGCCATGGGGACCGCCTACTCCCTTCCCATTAGAGCTCGCGGAAGGCGTCCTCCTCTCCACACCGTCCTGCCTCTTTGCCTCCCGTCCGACAACGCCGTCCCCGCCCGTTGCACTCCATCAGGCCTCGAGCCGCTGCTGCCTCCTGCTCGCCAATGACGATCTTGTTGATGCCCTCATCGCGGCGACCACTTAGAACGCCCAGCAGCTTCCGCACTGGCCCTGGTTCTTGACGGAGCAGTGACGGCGCCCTTGTCCCTCCAGTCGACAGAGTTTGCCAGTGCCTTGATACCTTCATGGTGATACGCCTCCTTGACATGGCGGCCCCTGCGGGTGGGCATGGTGCCTAGGTAGGTAGTGCAGAACTTGTCGTTATTGAGGTCGACGAAGCGGTTCATCCCGAGGCGGAACCCACCGTGCTCGGCGGCGTGGGCATAGACAAGCTTGAGGTTATCGTAGAACACGCGAAACTGGCGCTCGTACTCACTGAGCCCATTGTGTGAGTTGCCGCCGTGCCGGTGCCGTTCCACCCGCAAGTCGTACACGGCGTGCCCCTTGGCCTTCGTCCGCTCCACCATCTCCAGCCCTCCCGTGCGTTTGCCACCGCTCTCTTCCTCGCAGGGACTAACTATACATTTTGTCATTAAATTTTAATTAAAAAATTTCACAGATGTAAATATAGTGTAATCGTGATGTAATTATATTGTAACTTGCATGTAATATGATGTAACTTGTATGTAACCTTCAAAAATACCTAGGTCATATGCTATTTCCATGAAATGGAGGTAATAGGGCCGAATCCCCTCAAATCTATGTGCGTTGTGATTCTTTCCTGCCTCCCTTGCATGAATTTTAAAGCAAATTAAACAGTTCAAAATTATATAAAAGTTACATTGTAATTACATGTAAATTACAATGTAATTACACTGTGATTATAATATATTTACATCTATTGAATTTTTAGAATAAAATTTATCGACAAATATATAGCAAAATCGATTCAGTTTTGTGGTTAAGGGATACGAATTAGATTCGACCTATATTAGAGGGAGCCAAAGTGGACTTCTTCCATTCTAGGGCTCCCACTCCGAGCAATTCCTGTTCCGTTAGGCCGAGCCCACCATCTCCAGCCCACTTAGCTCCGCCCCCATCCACCTCGTCGACGTGCTCCGTTCCGGCCGTTCACCGCCGCCTCCATCTCCCTCCTCGAAGCGCCTCTGCCGCCGCCGCCGCCGCCGCCTGACTCCCCTCCCTATCGTGCCCAATCTGCTCCTGTTCGAAGCCGCCGTCGAGGAGAGGTGTGTCGTCGAGTCCCCCCTGACTCCAACCGCCGCTCTCGATGGGGCGCGTGAGGCCTCTCCACCACGCGGCGAGGAGGCTGCTGCTGCTGTTTCCGCGGCCGAGGGGCTTCTCCTCCTTCTCCTCCGCCACGCCCTCGCGCGAGCCGCTCCACGTCTGCGTCGTCGGCAGCGGCCCCGCCGGGTTCTACACGGCCGACAAGGTACGTGCTGCTACTTCTCTTCCTATATGGTTCTTTCTCCAATTCCCCACTGTAATGTAGTGCTAGTTGTCAAACGAGCTGAAATCCACCCCTAGTTTGCTTCTGAAGATACTTGTTTGTTTGTGGAATTATTGAGACTGAGAGCGTGGAGATATCAAATGTGCTGGACCTAGAAATTGCTGCACCATGCAGATCAAAATGCTGAATTCTGAACCATGTTCTGTTATCAATTAACGCACCTGAATCCGTCATTGCTTATGTTTTGCTGAATAAAGAAAAGTACATGGACAAGCAAAGTTGTTGCAAATCTGTTCCTTTTGTAAGCTATTGTTCCCCTTTCTGAACTGCTGTGGGTGTTTATCGAGTGCTCGTTTGGTGGATTGACCAGATGCTTAAGGGCCATGAAGGAGCACAAGTCGATATTATTGATAGGCTGCCAACACCTTTTGGCCTAGTTCGGTCTGGAGTGGCTCCAGATCATCCAGAAACAAAGGTGAGCGTTCTCTTTATTTTCTAATCACCAAACTCATATTTGATCTATTATTAGTCTATAACAAGCCGCCACCAGTAATTATAGGTGAGCGACTCACATTTTGCTTAGAGGTTGTGAGCTATTTTCTATTTCTTCAGTGGCTGCATCATTTTTAAGAAGTTGCTAGTCGATTAGACCAATATTCTGAGCATGTGGTTCTCTTGTTCTTATCGACTAACTAGTGCTTGTTAGGCCTTCTACTAAATGCCTTCTCACATCATGGTTTTATCCACCTTCTCTATATGCATATTTTTAATGTATTTCTTAGAAGATTAAGTTCAGCTTAAACTTTCCAACAGATTGTGGTAAATCAATTTTCTCGTGTAGCTGCAAATGGCCGCTGTTCATTCTATGGGAATGTAACACTTGGAAGGGATGTATCTCTATCAGAGCTTCGGAAGACATATGATGTTGTAAGTTTTAGACTATAGCCAAGTGGCTACCTTTTTGTGCCAAACCAATATATATCTTTTACCATCACTTCTGACTGTGTTACACTGATGTAGTATTTACTGCTGAACAGGTTGTTCTTGCTTATGGTGCAGAAAGTGATAGGTCACTTGGTATTCCTGGGAAGGTATAACTAACTTGGATTCCCTTGGTTTCTATGTCAGATATTGTTTATGGGCAGCTTTAGTACTTTTCTATTTGTGAACAATTGTTTGGAATTTGTTTATATAGACTTAAAAAATGCTTGTGTCTAGGTATCACATAATAAAGAGAGTGCATATGATATTTACAACCATTAACCATACTAACACAAAGTGAAAAGGACAAGATAAGTTGTGTACGTATGCTGAAACAGAATGTAGCCATGGAAATAACATTTTTTTTAATTCGGGTATTGGCAAGATTATGTAGTGCTATCAATTTATCATATGATTTTCGTTTTTTTTTTTCATCTTGCGTGTGAGTTGTTTATTTTCAGTGTCGTCTTTGTTATAGGATCTGAGGGGAATACATTCGGCTCGAGAGTTTGTGTGGTGGTATAATGGACATCCAGACATGTGCAATTTGGCACCTGACTTGCAAAGCACAGATGCTGCTGTTGTTCTAGGCCAGGTATGTTGATTTTATGATTGCCAACAATCCAACATGCTGCCTAGACAATCGATTCATATAGTTCTATTTATATTTGAAGTACAGGCTGTCTATCGTTTCATTTGAATTGAAGAACTCGTCTGGTTCATTAAAATTGGCAGATTTATTTGTAGATATATCCTGTAGAAGCATTCGCAGAATTTTAATGGAGCAATCTTCCTTTCATATATGATTTCTGGTTCCCTCCATTTGAGGTTTATGTTGTCTTCTCTCTGCAGTGCTTACACTTCAACATTATATAGCTGTGTTAGACACATAAGTTCAAGTGTTCATTATCCTGAAGAAAATTTATTTTGTTTCTGCTAACTTACTGCAAAAGAAATACCATTTTATGGGAAATGTGTCATGTGCCGAGTTAAATATTCTTTTTTATCCTTCTTTAATACCACTTTCCTTCCGTGCTTCTGATTATATGCAGGGAAATGTTGCTCTTGATGTTGCCCGTATTCTTCTTCGCTGTACATCTGAGTTGGCTGCTACAGATATTGCTGATTATGCTTTGGATGCTCTCCGTGGCAGCACAATAAGGTGTGTCCAACCTTTTTAATTTGATACAACATGTTTTAATTTTTCAAACCCTTCCATTAGTCCAATTTTAATGGATGATATTACAATATTTGTATTGCCCTTTTTTCTGGGTATGTAAAGGAAGGTATACTTGGTTGGGCGAAGGGGCCCAGTACAGGCAGCATGCACAGCTAAAGAACTACGTGAAATTTTAGGTAGTTTGTTTTACTGTTTCATTAGCTGTAGCTTAATTTTATCTGTATTGGTTTTCTCTCATATTAAATAGTGAATGTTTGATGCATATGTAGGTTTGAAAAACGTCCGTGTTTTCATCAAGGAGGCTGATCTTGTGACCTCGCCTGCAGATGAGGTTTGTGCAATAAGGTGCATTAGGTGTTTGTCGTTGCTATTGGACCTGTAACTGTTCTTTTCGATATTTATTCTGGACTAGAGACCTTTCATTTGCTAATATTTAAATTCATAACAAGATAAAACTTACTCATCCATGTTGGTATCTACTACAGTACCTTGCTGTAAAAAATGCTGCCAATTTGGTTTTCTGAATGTTACATCCACCACCTCTGTTTGGTCATCTTGCTTGTGATTGTGATGGAGCAAAGCTGTTATCTGATTGCAGGAGGAGATAAGGAATAGTAGAATCCAAAGAAGGGTGTACGAGCTACTATCTAAAGCTGCAATTGTGCATAAAGGAAACAATAATAATGACCAAAAGGAGCTTCACTTTGTATTTTTTAGGAGACCTACAAGATTTCTCCCATCAGAAGATGGTGTGACAGTTGGTGCCGTGCAACTTGAAAAGACTTGTTTAAAAGGTCAGATGTCAGAAACGAAATATCATATCTTTGCAGGCACTTTTTTTTTAAAATTATTCTGTTGGTTATATAGATGATGGCGTGGCTGGAAAGCAGGTGGCAGTTGGAACTGGTGAGTTTGAAGATCTACAATGTGGGTAAGTGCTTTGGTTCATGGTTTCCTGAGTTCTTTGTGACCAGGCAGCTCAATGGGGTTTCCTAGATTCATTTAATGTATTTTGTGTCTTCTTAGACTGATCTAAGTATTGATTACAATACTTGTGTTGTGTTGATTCACCTAATATAGTATCTTTCTTCTTCTTAGACTGGTCTTTAACAGTATTTATTACAAATCCTAATATATATCTTTCTTCTTAGATTGGTCTTGAAAAGTATTGGATACAAATCCTTGCCAGTAGAAGGTTTGCCCTTTGACAAATACAGAGGTGCATGATATTACCTTTATGTTTGCCCCCATAGAGCTTTTTGTGTTTATTTTATCATTTATTCCTTTAATATATTTTGTAAATAAAGTTGTGTGACAATCCTCTGTTTGTTGTAGGAATTGTCCCAAATTTGAAGGGCAGGGTTTTGAGTAGTGAAAGTGAAACTGAGAATGCCACTGTGGAACCAGGGCTGTATGTGGTGGGATGGTTAAAGAGAGGGCCAACTGGTATTGTTGCCACAAATCTCCATTGTGCCGAAGAAACAGTATGTGCCTTTTTGTTTTCTTATCTTCTATCATTGTGTTTGAGGAGGTTTACGGGCACCCTGCTGTCTGTTGATATGAGTGTAACTTTATAGTTGGTTACCTTACTCAAGACATGCCTGCAAACATATGTTGAAGTAGCTTGATTTATTTGTTTTGAAATCCTACGCGGAAGTACATTAAGACCATGTACACCTCAATTTTGTGGATTTGCTTATCCAGTTATCCACTATTGTCCTTGCATTGGAATTCTACTCTGTAGAGGAAGGGCGTTCTTGTGAAATAATCAAAATGACTCTTTCTCAGGAGTTATATTTCTTGGTTAGCTGATAATTTTACTTCGCTAACAGACTATGTACATTTGTACTTACTGTGTTAAAACAGGTGGCGAGCATCCTTGAAGATGACAAGAAGGGGTTGTTTATGGGACCTGATTCAAAACAGCAAGGCAGGAGGGGGCTCCTTGAGATTCTAGAACAAAAGAACATCCTCTTTGTGCCCTTCAATGCCTGGGAAAAGATTGATTCTAAGGAAAAGATAGCAGGTGAGCTGAAGAACAAGCCTAGAGAGAAGATCACAACCTGGAATGACCTCCTGATGGCTGCAAACTAGGTATGAAAGTGAGGGCAGTACTCTTAGAATTTTGTTCTCTTGCATGTCTCGTAGAACTACATTAAATAGGGCCAATTCTGCACTATAGAGATACCAGCAATAAAGTTTCAATGACTTAGATATAGTACACAGAAAAACTAGAGGGGAAAGCTGTGTAACAAGTGCAGTATTGCAACAACGTGCAAAAGTGGTCTTTTTCTTATCATAAAAATATTTGGCTTTTCACTGTCCTGTTTTATCTAATATTGGAATCTGTAGACAATTCAATGCCAACTATGGAGAAAATCAGGAGTGCATGCTGCATAGCACCATATGTTTTCAATAACTGTACATCTTTCTTTTGCTGATATGGCGACAGACATCGCAGCATTCTCCCTCCGTCCCATAAAAAACAAACCTAGTACACGATGTGACACATCCTCTGTTTAGATTCGTAGTACTAGGATGTGTCACATTATGTACTAGGTTTGTTTTTTTATGGGACGGAGGGAGTATGTTGTTGCAAACATCACATGACTGACAACATGTTCAGAGAAATAGTGTTCATTCAGACAGAAATATCAACAACACATGAAAAATAAATAATTTTGTTTGAAGTAGAAAAACAATCGAATAACTGCAAACTTCATGTAAAATGATCTCTCAGATAGAAGCCTACAAATGGAGTATCATGATTTCTAAATTGAGTGGCTCATTGGGTCATTGTAGCTTTTCAGTGTCCCTGAAGCCAGTAGTGTAGTAACTTCAACTTCATATACTCTGTGTAGCTCACATGATCATGCTTTTCTTGTAATTTCTTCTAAGCATCTAAAGATGTTCTACCACCTCCTTCATTGTTGGTCTTTCATGTAATTCCACACTGATGCACTTGAGTCCCAACCTCCCGATCTCATCAAGGACCATAATGTCTTCTTCAGCTGTTATCTTCTGATCAAACATTGCCTTTCCACTTTTGTCTGTATTGTAAGCTTTGATGAATTCAGGGATCAGGAGACGTTTCTGGTCACGATATGCGGGTTTATTCTCGCTAATGAGTTCCAGTAGAACAATTCCAAAGTAATACACATCACTCTTGGTTTTTATAAGGTCATATAGCATAGCATTTGGTTCAATGTAGTTTGTATTCCCCATAGAGGAAACAGCAGGATCCTTGACGTTGGCAAGCCTTCTTGAGTTTTCAAAACCTGCAACCTTAGGCAGACAATTATCATCTAGAAATATGTTGGAGGGCATGACAGAGCCATGTAGAATGACACCGGTAGCTGGCTCATGGAGGTATTCTAATGCTTCTGCAGTCTTAGCTGCAATCTTCAGGCGTAACTCTAGCGGGAAATCCTCACCACCATCCAGAATGTCAGAGAGTTTCCCTTTAGCAGCATACTCACATACAAGAACCAGAGTATTGCCTTCCAAGCAACAGCCCAAAAGTCTGATGATGTTCTTGTGAACAATTTGAGACAGGATTATAGCTGCATTGCTACACTCCACTTTTGTGGTCTCATTTATCACACTATATTTCTTCACTGTCACCCATGTATTGTCCTCAAGTGTACCTTTATAGACCTCATAACATGGACATGTACCAAGCAAATACGAATAGTTCTCTGTGACTTCACTTAGTTCCCCCTTCGTGAAAATTCTAACATTCCCATGTTTTGGAAGATTCATAGGATTGGTGGCAGTCCTCTTTGAAATGCCCAGAAGTCTCAGCATTGAGCTATTTGAGCTGACACGGCTTGTACTTTGACCATTCCCTCTCTTGGGTTCATTTTGTGTTCTCCTGAATAATCGGCGGCCTATGTTACCTTCCCCTCCACGTAGAGATTTCCAAAGCCCCAGAAGGTGTTTTTCCACATCTTTCATTTGAGGACGTCTATCATTCTCCAGTGTCAGGCATTTTGTTGCCAATTTTGCTATATCTTCAAGAATCTTCACATTTCCCACGTTTGTAATATCTGCATCAAATAATCTGTCGAATCCTTTCCCCTTGGCACAAGCTCTATGAAAAGCTTCAGTTAGGTTAACTTTTCTTATCCTTTTTCTAGCTATCAATTCCAAGAGAACAGCTCCAAAACTGTAGATGTCACTCCTTGGGGTAATGCGTCCCTCACGAAGTAATATAGGATCCATGTAATTTACACTTCTTATAACAGAAGTATAGAAAGTGAGGCCACCCAAATGAAGCTTTGCATTCCAGAAATCTGTCACTTTTGCTATAAGATTGGCATCTAGAGATATGTTTGCAGGCTTAATGTCACCATGACATACAAATCTATCATTTGATAAATGCATTGAGTGCATATAGCTCAGTGCTTCTGCACACCCTATAGCAATGCCCAGTCTTGTACCCAAAGGGATAGTAATACCACTGTTGTGAAGTGCATCATCGAGGTTTCCATTGGAGAAATACTCAGTTACCGTTTGTATACTTCTCCGAATCCACCCTTTCCAATTGGGGTGCTATAGTTGCTAGTAATGCTTTCTATATCCTGTTCAGTGAAATTCTTAATATTATGATTCTGTGGTTCCCAAAAGAACGGACAAGCTGTTTTTTCTTGTCCTTCTGTTCGAATTTTTAGCATCTGAAGGTGTTTAACAACATCATTCATTTGAGGCCGTCTATCAATGTCCAGTGTCAAGCATTTAGTTGCCAATTTCGCTACTACTTCAAGAATCTTCATATTGCTCATGTTTGTAATTTCTGCATCGAATAGTTCTGTTATCCCTCTACTCTTTGCCCAGGCTCTACTGAAAATTCCAATCAGGTTACCGTGCCCAGCTTTTTACCCTTCTCCTAGCTATTAATTTCAAAGTTAATTTAAAAATCATATTAATTTATTTTAAGTTTGAAATAATTAATACACAATTAATCATGTACTAATGCCTCACCTTGTTTTACTTATCTTCTCAATCTTCCCCTCTTCTCAAACACACCCATCATATTTTCCAATTGCTATCTTCTTTCCCAACACACCCAGCATATTTGTCAATTGCTAGTTTATCACTGAATTGGGTGTTCTCGTCCAAACTTTTATTGTTCCCTTCGTTCTTAAATAAGTACATTGGTACTATTCATACTTAAACTTTGATCACTCATCTTTCTCTAAAAAGTATAAACACTTAAAAGGTGCTATACTACAACTAAAGCGTGTTATATCCTAAACATAAGCATTACGTTTTCGTTCATCATAATTCCCTCGTTCCCACATTTTGGAAAGAGACGCGCGTTTTGGCTCCCTCGTTCCCTCAAACAATCTGCAGAGAAATTGAAAAACAAACGAAAATAGCATCGAGCAGAGAATATGGCAAAAATCCAGAGGAGAATTTTCAGAATATGCCATTCAATTCGCACCATCTTTAGGATTTGCCACTCAATTCGCAACACTTTCAGAATATGCAATCAAGAATGCGAATTGTTTCATTCCGTGCCACTCCGTCCCTCCGATGCCGCACGTCTGTGTCGTGCCGTCGTCTGCGTCATCTGGTTGCCGCTGGCAAGTTCATCCTCCTCCATACTGGCGAGAGCTCCTCTTGACGCCTCACCCCAAGCTTTGCCGACGCTGTGCCGTCGACCACCAACGTGCCCACTTTCCGCCGCCACCACCTCCACCTCTCCAGCTTTGTCGGCGCCAGGGATTGCATGGTTGCGCACTTGCCCCCTTTCTGGCTCGATGATGGCAGACGACGACGAGGGGACGACCAGCAGCGGCGGTGGCTTGCAGCTGCATGGATCCGCCAGCTGCCGTCGACGAGTTGCTCCCCGCGTGCTCATCTAGGAAGCCATCGAAGACATTGTGTGTGAGGAGGAGCTCCACAGGTATGGGGGAGGAAGGGCATCGGCATGCACGAGGAGCTCCGCCGGCGTAAGGAAGGAAGAGCCCACTAGCATGCGCGAGGCGGAGCTCCGCCGACGTGGTGGAGGAATAGCCCGTCGGCATGCGCAAGAAGGATCAGCTCGCCGGAGTAGGGGAGGAAGAGCTCGTCGTCTCCAGCATGCGCGAGGAGGAGCCGTCAACGTGTGGGAGGATGAACTCATCGGCGGCCAGATGATGCGGACGGACGACGCGATACGGATGGGCGACGACACATGGCTTCAAAGGGACGGAGTGGCACAGAATGAAAAAATTCGCGTCCTCGGTGGCATGTTTTTGTTGGAATTGATATATGGGCTAAGGCCCATATGAAGATTAATTCTTTGGAAAATCACAAAAGCCCACCTCATGGGATGGCATGCATGGGGAGTTTAGTACCACCTTGCCTATTCTAGGAGAGGGAGACCTTCTTATAAGGAAGGATGCTATCCTAGTCACTTGAGGCATGTGTGGTGGAGAGAACAAGATGAACATATGCGCGTGCTCGCTCGCCTCGCCTCGCCTCACCAGGCCAAAATTGGTTCCTCATCCTTACGCAGATGCGGTCTCTTTTTACAGCTTTGTTTTGCTGAAAAAATTCGGTTTTATTTTTTGGAAACACACCGAATAATCCGGTGCGTGGAGCCGCGTCGAGTCCGGATAAGTTACACGCGACTTATCTGGTTCGGTTACGCGAAGTGAAGATCATGCAGGCGCTCTAATCAAGCGTCCTGATATCTCTATATAAACCGAACCGCCGCCTTCATGCAACATACGCGAAATCAATCTAGGGTTTGCCTCCTCCACTGTACTGCGCTGTTGCTCATCGTCTACTTCGTCTCGCTCGCCGGCGTGTACCGGCGATCGGGAGAGCAGGTCTCTGGAACCTTCGTCTTCGACGTCCTACACTGGGAGAAGGTGGCAATAAGGTTTTTGGGAAGCGCTTCGCGCGACTGCTTGTTGTTCGTCCACAACGGCTCGTCTTCCTCTTCGCTTGGGTGTTGCGCGCCGTTGTCAATGCCCGGTACCGCGAGTCCTTCCCGTTGTGCAGCCAAACTTCCAGAACTCTCGGTACACATCAAACATGTTTCGCATATTTGATCTGTTCATGTTTTACTGTCTAGTTTATATGTATAGATCGAATAATGCGATTATATTAGTTTGCATCTGCAATGCCATGTTTTATTTATGGAATAAATTAAATCACTATGTGCTTATATTTTCAACAATCCAAAAACCTTATTATATACACTGTGGTTTTAATATGGCTGGTTTTGCTGAGGCACTGAGTTTGGATAAATTCACCGGTATGCATTTCAAGAGATGGCAGATCAAGGTCACTCTGTGGCTGACGGCTATGAAATGCTTCTGGGTTAGTAATGGCAAACCTGAAGGAGTTCTTATTGCTGAAAAGCAGCAAGAATTCGAGGAGACCATTAATCTCTTTGTGGGATACAGTGTTAGCGTTCTTGGAGATCGTCTGGTCGAGGTGTATATGCACATGACCGACGCTAAGAAGTTGTGGGATGCACTGAATACCAAATTAGGTGCTACTAATGCTAGCAATGATCTGTACGTCATGGAGTAGTTTCATGACTACAGAATGGTTGACAACCTTTCTGTTGTTGAGCAGGCTCATGAAATACAAACCATGGCTAAGGAACTCGAACTCCTTAAGTGTGTCTTACCCGACAAATTTGTGACCGGGTGCATTATCGCAAAACTACCTCCCTCTTGGAGAAGTTTCGGTACTGCACTTTGTCACACCCCGAAGTTTGCGTTCTAGGTAAAATTCGTGAAATAAATCGCGTGAAATAAATTTTTCTTTTTAACCTAGAGCAAATTTATAATTTAAAAATATATTTAATCAAGTGAAAATGGCATGGTGAGATTTTTCTTGAGTTTCCCATGTTAAAATACATTAACAGGATTTTTAGTGGATTTTTCAGAGCCCTAGAAATAATTTTAATCAATTAAAAACCTCAAGTGCAATAAATAAAACCCTGGAAAATCCTTTTTCCTTTTTCTTTTTTCTTTTCTTCCTTTTTGGGCCGGCGGCCCATCCTCCTTTTCCTTCCCGGGCGGGCCCAAGCCGCCCGTTCGGCCACCGCTCCCTCCTCTCCCGGGCCGGCCTAAGTCGCCCGCGTCGCCGCCACCTTCCTCCTTCTCGGGCCGGCCCGAGGTCGTGGCCCGAGCGCCCGAAGTCCGTGTCACCTCCCTTCTCGCCCGCTCGGCCGCTGACAGGTGGGGCCGGCGCCGGGCCGTCTCCAACTCGGCCGGCCGCCGCGCCCGCGCCGCCGATTCCTCCGGCGAGGAATCCGCCCACACCGGCCACGCCCTAGCCCCAGCCCTATATATTTTTGCTCCCCGTGTTCTCCTCTCTCGTTTCCCCCTTGCGCCGCCGCCTCTCCTGAACCCTAGATCCGTCGCCGCCGCCGTCTCCTTCGTCGCCTCCGGTGAGCGCCGCCGCCGCCTCCTCCCTCTCTCCTCCCTCAGCGTCGCCATGCGAGCCGCCCGCGGCACTCGGCCGTCGCTCCGCCGCCGCCCGCGCCGCTCGGCCGCCGCTCCGACACCGCCGCGCACGCCCGCCGCCGCTGCATCCGGCCGCTGCCGCGCCGCTGCGCCGGCCGTCGCGCGTGCCGTGCGTGCCGCCCCGCCGTGGCCGCTGCGTGCCCGTCGCGTGGGCGCTGCGTGCGCCGCGTGGCCGCCACGTCGCCGTGCTACCCGCCGCGTGGCCGCCTCGTCGGCGCCATGCGTGCGCCACGTGGTGCACCGCCGCCGCCGGCCGGTGGACTCGGTCCATCGTGGACCGGGATCCCCGTGCCACTGACAGGTGGGGCCCACCTGTTGGAGCCGCCGCCGACCGCTGACGTCAGCCCTAGCCCGCTGACGTCAGCCCTAGGGTTTATTGTGCAATAATTGAATAAGGGTTTATTGCGCAAAAACACAGTTAAACTTCTAAAATTCATAACTAATTCATCCGGACTCCGTTTGAGTCCATTTAAGTTTTAGAAAATTCATAAAAATGTCAAGAATCGATTAAAAATAGTTTTGTTCTCTGTTTCAGTAGACTTATAGCTTGTTTGCTTGTGTGCTTTGTTTGTCGTTTAGATTCTGGTAATTCCAACTCTCCGGTTTACTTCGAGTTCATTGCCGAGGTCGACCCAGCGCAGGAGCAAGACAAGTCATACTTATTCATTTGAACATAATGTATCTAAATTGCGAAATGTCTTATTTTTCTATAAATATTGCATTGTTTTATAATATCATTTATGGGTTTATTTACTTATTGTACTCAGCTATATGTTTCAATTATCGTATTCCTTTGATAGCCTGGGAAATAATTTGAGTAATTGCTAGAATAGAACATGCTTAGCCCTGCTTAGAAGCATTAGTTCACTAATGGGATAACTAAAGCCTCATTATTACTTAATGATGGTTATTTCATGTTAGTTCACGATGGTTAATCGTGAATGTTTAAATAATTGTTTCAACTAAAATATTGAATAATGGTGGGTTGTGAGCACATGGTTTTGATGGTCGTGCTCATGGCAATTAAGGACCGGTTCGCGGGAAACCCTGAAAGAATTATCGTACTTTCCACAAGCCAGCGTGGGTAATGGCTGGATTTGTAGTATTGCTTTTTCCTAGCTGACGTACCCAGGCGAGGGTGGACGTGATGGAGTTGGGTCGGCGGGGGTTTTACCCGTTGATCGGCTGCCGGATTCACCTAGGCACGAGAGGGGGCTGCCTACCTTGGTGTAAAGGTGGGGGCGAAACCTGAGGTGTGGTGCGCTTGGTTAGGAAGGGTTATGCGAAGGGTCCTGTCACAGCTCCTTTCCGGTGTACCGTGGTGGTATGTCGGCGCACGGTAACGTGTTATGGGACTGTGTCTTGTGGGTATAGTTGTACACCTCTGATCAGAGTAAAACTATTCGAATAGCCGTGCCCGCGGTTATGGGCGATCAACCAGATTCACCGTGATTAGTTGTACTTTCTAATAACCTGATTTAATGGAACTGGTGTAGTTCAGGTGGTGGTTTGGGTCTGTTGCAACGTGGTGTAGCGTTGGACAGTGATGGTTCAATTTTGATTAATTAACTCAATTGTTTTTACTGCTTTCAACTATTGTTTCTAAATGCGTATTTTATGCAAATAATCCCCTTCAGCCTCCTTTGTTATTACTTGCATCGTACCTCCCTTTTCCGGTATGACTTGTTGAGTACAGTGGGTAGTACTCAGCCTTGCTTAATTTTTCCCCACACCAGAAGAGGAATATGCGTCCGATGGAGGCTTCTCAGAGGAGTAGGCTTCGTCCGCCGTCGAGGATGCTTGAGGAATGGTGCCAGCCCGCTGCAAGAGTCCTGCTCTTAGTTTAGTTTGTTTTCGTCTTTTCGCTGCATTTTTGTAAGGCATTTACTCTGTTTGTAAGACGTGGATCTGTATGTCAACATTGTCGTTTGTGTACCCTGGCTGGTCCTGGACAAGGATTTTAATGCACATTCAGTTTCAGAAATTCTGGTAGTGAATTTCCGGGCGTGACAAGTTGGTATCAGAGCCGACCTTGACCGTAGGACAAGCAAACTGGAAACCCTAAGAGCCCTCTAAAACTTTTTCATGTGCATTTGCCCTTAACTTGGAAATTGTTTTGGGAAAAATTTGGGATCTTTGTCTTTTGGGATTTTTGGGAAAAAGTCGGGCCGTTTATTTTGTCTGGAGTTTATAAAAAATTTTTGGGACAATAGAGTTTATTTGACTTTTATAAAATGTTCCTTGCACCAAAAATTTTCTTTTGTTACTTGAGTCCTTTAAAATTGTTTTTAAATTTGGATTTGAGCATGCATTGATTCCCACCCTTTTGTCTTCTATAGATGGCAGGCCATCTCCTGACGCACCACGGTCAGAGTATGGAAGGCTTCGTGGCAGAATTGGCCCGCATGGCCTTGGCAGTGGGATACTCAAAGGCCCCAGAGTATACCACACTGCTGCCCCTCACGGGAGAGTTGCCACACTGAGTCCGTTTGGAGGTACATGGCTTCGTGGGTACCAGTCTTCTCAACATGGTGGTCACCGCTTCAGGAGGATCTGACGAGCACGCCTGTCAGGAGGCGGCTTACTTGATGATGGCCAGGATGCGAGAACTGCACGACCACGCTCTCCACAGCTCAGTGTACCGCTACCACCCTCGCCGTGGCAGCTCTTCTAACAGTAGCACCTACCGGTCCGTAGCGGAGGAGAACGACACCACCTTCGGTCACATGAGCATCGTGATGAAGGCCTGGACAAGATGCACGCTGACCTCCACAGGGCTGCGAAGGCCCTGAACGACCAGAAGCTGAGGCAGATTGTGGACTTGCAGGACGAGGTGGCACGCCTCAAGAGGGAGAATGCCACCTTGAGGGGTCTGCCGGCACCTGGTGGATCGCGGACCCGCACGACAGCAAGGAAGACTACCACCGTTCCGGTCCGTATCCAGCTGGCGCCCAGGCACCCACTGCCAGCAGCCGCTCCAGCTCCACCGCCGTCATCAGTCCCGGCACCTGCAGCAGCTCAAGCTCCGTCCTCGCCATTCTTCCTTACTTTCGTTGCAGCCTCGGCCTACCAGGGTGGCAGTGGCAGCGGAGGTTGGTTGTCTGCTACTCCCAGTGGCAGCAGCTCCGAGCCTACCAGCGGCGATACCTACATGATGGACTCCAGGAGCCGCTCAGAGGACGAGGGCGACGACCAGGAGAGCGACTTCGCTCTACCGACCGTAGGAGCTGCTCGGAGTTTTAGAGCCGTCACCCTTACCTTTTACCATTTCTCCTAGTTTTATTTCTTGCTAATTTCTATGTGTTAGGTTTGTTGCTTGGGGTTTAGCCGATGGTCGATACCATGTGCCGATGGTATGGCTATCTTAATAAGGATTTTGCTTGCTGTTTTGAAGTGTTTTAAATTAGATCAGAACAATTACAGTTTAATTAATATATATTAAAGCTTAGTGCTAAGCAGTCTGTTTTCTTTCTTGTCCATCTCTTTTTGCTGGTTCTTCTCCTTCAGATGGTCAACACAAGAACGAGTGGTAACACCAGCGGACAGGAGGATCCATCGGCGGGATCACAAGCTAATGGAGCAAACAACAATGTTCCTCCACCACCGGAGAATCCCACCATTGCTCAAGTGTTAGCCAGTCAGACACAGATGATGATGGCCATGATGCAACAAATGCAGCAGCAGCATCAACAAATGCAACAGCAGATGTTGCAACAGATGCAACAACAGGCCCAACAGCAGCAGCAGGCCCAACAGAACCAACCACCACCCCAATCCAAGTTGCCGGTGTTTCTTCGTGTCCGGCCGCCAGTTTTCTCAAGTACCACTAACCCCATGGAGGCGAATGATTGGCTCCATGCCATTGAGAAGAAGCTTAATCTACTCCAATGCAATGATCAAGAGAAGGTCGCATTCGCCACCCATCAATTGTAGGGTCCCGCTTCAGCTTGGTGGGATAATTATCTGGTCACCCGTCCACCCGGAACGGAGGTCACTTGGGCAGAGTTCTGTCGCAGTTTCAGGAAAGCCCAAATTCCTGACGGCATAGTGGCCCAGAAGAAGAGGGAATTTAGAGCACTCCACCAAGGTAACCGGACTGTGACGGAGTACCTCCATGAGTTCAACTGTCTCGCACGTTACGCCCCAGAGGATGTGCGCACTGATGCGGAAAGGCAGGAAAAGTTTCTTTCCGGCCTGGATGATGAGTTGGTCTGTATGTCAACATTGTCATTTGTGTACCCTGGCTGGTCCTGGACAGGGATTTTAATGCACATTCAGTTTCGGAAATTCTGGTAGTGAATTTTCGGGCGTGACACACTCAAACACAAGAGACAGGAGTACTCCATTGAGGGGTTAATAGCGTCTCTTGATATTGAGGAGAAAGCTTGGGAAGAAGACGCCACGTCTAAGGGCGATGGTGGGCAGTCGAGTGCCAACGTTGTGCATAAGACCCAGAACAAGAGCAAAGGGAAATACAAATCCCAGCAGACCACCAACTTCAAGCAGAAGAAGAAGAACAACAGCAATCCGAACCAGGATGAGAGAACTTGCTTTGTGTGTGGCTTGCCTGGTCATCTGGCCAAGAAGTGTCCACAACGCAAGGGGATGAAGGCACCTGCAAGGCAAACTTCTAAGTCTGCCAATGTGACCATTGGCAACACTGGAGATGCAAGCGGGTATGGTAATTACCTACTGTTTTCTCAGTTAATCAGTCTCCAAACTGGTGGGTTGATACAGGGGCCAATGTACATGTTTGTGCTGACATCTTGCTGTTTTCTTCTTATCAGTTCACACGAGATTCCTTCGTCCTAATGGGGAATGGGTCACATGCTTCTGTTCATGGTGTTGGCACGGTAGATCTGAAGTTTACTTCGGGAAAGATCGTGCAGTTGAAGAATGTGCAACATGTCCCTAATATCGACAAGAATCTCGTTAGTGGCTCCCGACTATGTAGAGATGAATTTAAGTTGGTATTTGAGTCTAATAAAGTAGTCATGTCTAAATATGGATATTTTATTGGTAAAGGCTATGAGTACGGAGGCTTGTTTTGTTTTTCCCTTTCTGATTTCTACAATAAGTCTGTGAACCATATTTGTGGCAGTGTGGATGATGAGGCTAATGTTTGGCACTCACATTGATGTCATATTAATTTTGGCTTGATGTCTCGGCATTCCAGTATGTGTTTAATTCCTAAGTTTTCCATTGTCAAAGGTTCTAAGTGCCATAGTTGTGTGCAATCAAAGCAACCTCGCAAGCCTCACAAAGCTACCGAGGAGAGAAACTTGGCACTTTTAGAACTCATACATTTAGATCTTTGTGAAATGAATGGGGTATTGAAGAAGGGTGAAAAATGGTATTTCATGACATTGATTGATGATGCTACCAGATTTTGCTATGTGTATTTGTTGAAAACGAAATATGAGGCTCTGGACTATTTTAAAATCTATAAGGCAGAAGTTGAAAACCAACTTGACAGGAAGATAAAAAGACTTAGGTCTGATCGTGGTGGAAATTGGGATGGACAAAAAGCTCGTGGCTCGTTAGCTCACTCGACTCGCGACAAGCTCGGCTCGGCTCGGCTCGACTCGTTTCATTTTTCTAACGAGCCGAGCTGGCATTTTAGCTCGTTAGAGATAACGAGCCAGCTCGAGCTGGCTCACGAGCCTTAACGAGCCAAGAAAACATCAGGCCGAGCAGCCCCGGATGCCACTCGTCCAATCCAAGTAGGCCCAACTAGGCCCTGGTAGTACAGTACACATCCTTTATTCAGTTAATCAAGGTGACAGTTGCGGCACGACAAGAGAAAAAAGAAAGAAAAAAAGAGAGAAGAAACGAAGAGGCTCCCTTTCTTGATGTCGTCGCTCGCCGCCCTGCTGCTCGCCCTATCTGTTGTCTGCCATTGCTCCCTACTGTTCCCCACTGTTGGAGCAAGGAAATCCGATGGCCATGAGCCCGAGGCTGCCGGATCTGACGCCGTTGACCTCATGGCCAGCCACTGGATTTGGTGTTCCATCGGTGACAAAGGGGACGGTGGTGGCCATGAGGGGTATCTGCCGGCCAACGAGGAGGGAGGCGCCGGCTAGCGGTGATGCAGCGATGAAGGCGATGGCGTGGCCGAAGGTGATTCCTGAGACCTTCCTTGAGCTTTGCACATCCTCTCTTCGCCAATTGACACCCAAATCCCCTATGCCCATTGCATCCGACGGCATCTCCCTCTCCCAAGCGCTGTCTCACTGCTTGTGTTTTCCTCTCCCCGACGCCGTCTCGCTGCTTGCGTTTTCCTCCCCTCAGTGCCATCTCGCCGCTCAAGTCATCTTCGCATCTGCTCACCCTCTCCTGAGGGCTGGTTGTCGCCTTTGGCTCGGCTTTGCCTATCACTAACTCAACTGAGGCGTCATGGCCTCGTAGTCGTGGCACTTGCCACCACCGTATTCCCCATCGGCCATCTCCATCCACCATATCCCCTCCGTCGGCTGCCATTCTGTCTGGCTCGTGAGCTAAACGAGCTGGCTCGAGCTAACAGCCGAGCCGAGCCGAGCTAGCCTTTTAGCTTGTTAGGATAACGAGCCAAGCCGAGCCAGCTCGTTATCATAACGAGCCAAACCGAGCCGAGCCGAGCCGAGCTGGCTTGGTATCCACCCCTAGGTGGAAAGTTTTTCTCAAACGAATTTGAGTTGTTTTGTGAGGAACATGGCATCATACATGAGAGGAAGCCTCCCTATTCTCCCGAGTCTAATGGGATTGCCAAAAGGAAGAACCACACACTAACTAACTTGGTTAATGCCATGTTGGATACAACGGGACTATTTAAGGCATGGTGAGGGAAGGCATTGTTGACCTCGAATGATGTGTTAAACAAAGTTCCTAAAAGAAACAAGGACAAAACACCATATGAGGTATGGATTGGGAGAAAACCATCACTTTCTTACTTACATACATGGGGGTGCTTGGTGAAAGTCAATGTACCAATAACAAAGAAGCGCAAGCTTGGACCTAAGACAATGAATTGTGTCTTTCTGGGATATGCTCACCATAGCATTGCCTATAGATTTTTAATTGTTAAATCTGAGGTACCTGATATGCATGTTGGTACAATTATGGAGTCTCGTGATGCTACCTTATTTGAGAGCCTTTTTCCAATGAAGGATACACATGGCACTTGTAGCCAATCTTCTGAAATAATTCCCAGTTCAATCACACCACCAGAACAAACTGAACATACACATGAACATGTCATTGAGGAGGATGACAGTGAAGCTCCTTGGAGTAGCAAGAGACAAAGGACGGCTAAATCCTTTGGTGATGATTTCACTGTGTACCTCGTGGATGATACTCCCAAGTCAATTTTAGAAGCATATGCATCTCCTGATGCAGACTACTGGAAGGGGACTGTTCGTAGTGAAATGAATTCCATTATCACTAACAGAACTTGGGAGGTGACAGAGCGACCCTATGGATGTAAACCCGTGGGGTGCAAGTGGGTGTTCAAGAAGAAGCTTAGGCCTGACGGTACTATTGAAAAATACAAGGCTCGCTTGTTGCAAAGGGCTATACTCAGAAAGAAGGCGAAGACTTCTTTGACACTTACTCACCTGTTGCTACATTGACCACAATCCGTGTGCTACTTTCCCTAGCAGCCTCACATGGTCTTCTCGTTCATCAAATGGACATTAAGACAGATTTTCTTAACGGAGAGCTGGATGAGGAGATCTATATGGATCAACCTGATGGGTTTATAGTGGAAGGTCAAGAAGGCAAGGTGTGCAAACTCTTGAAGTCTTTGTATGGTCTGAAACAAGCTCCTAAGCAATGGCATGAGGCAGATAAATGTGTATACTATCGTCATGGTGGGGGTGAAGGAGTTATTATGTGCTTCTATGTTGATGACATACTCATATTTGGGACAAATCTTGAGGTGATTAATGAGGTTAAATCATTTTTGTCTCAAAATTTCAATATGAAGGATCTGGGAGTAGCTGATATTATCTTAAACATTAAGCTAATTAGAGATGAGAATGTAATTGCACTCTTACAGTCTCATTATATGGAGAAAATCTTTAGTCGCTTTGGCTACCTTGATGGCAAACCTTCTCCAACACCTTATAATCCTAGCTTGTTACTTCGTAAAAACAAGAGAATTGCTAGAAATCAACTGGAGTACTCTTAAATCATTGGCTCACTCATGTACCTAGCTAGCTGTTGGTGCAGAATTTGGACCCGTCCAGCAACCAAACGGGTTCCGCGTTACCACGGCCGCCTGGGAGATCTGCTTAACTCGAGTGCAGGTCCATATTGGCTTGCCTAGTCGTGCGCAGAGCGTGCCAGTTGATTTGATCTGCAATCAACAAGAAATAAGTAAACCATATCAGAAAACAATGGTCGATCGGCCGATAGGCCGATGTCACATTGTTATAGCCCAGCCGATAGGGCAAAACTGTATCGGCTTACTTGATATAATAAGCAAATTGAAGAGATCTAATCTCATCGGCCCATGCTAAAAGCGTATGACAGATTAATGAAATTAGCCGATGAGAGTTTTATGAGGATAACTACACTAGCTATTACTCTAGTGTAAACTTATACAAGTCAATCGGCTAACATAAATACACCAACCACAGAGAAGTCTTTAAAAACACTCTGTGACCGATATGTTTATATTCGTCAATCCACATGTATAAATGGCAAACACATGCAAAAACATAAATAATCACATGCATTAGATAAGACCGGCTGAAACCCCGGCGCTATCCTTAATTACAATCGAAAACAGGCTTCGTGTTAGATCTCGAAACAGGACTAAGGTCGATAGCAACTCAAAGTGTGAATCAAGACTTAACACAAAGAAAATCAAGCCGTCGATTGCTTTTGGGGATGGTAAATGCCTTAGATAATCTAAACGAGCAAACTGATTCGACCGACGTCAACAATAAACCCTAAAGCGAGTTAACTGCCGGCGAGACAGAATCAGAAAACCACATCGAGATTAGCTAACACACGATAACGACGATCACATCATCAGGGCTTAACGTGCCTAAAGCGACACGCTAGCCCCGACGATGCAAATCGTCGGGTACGAGTTCTTACCTTGCTCTAGGGAAGCAAGAACTCGTCAGAAATCAACCTCTTGCGAGGGTTGGCGATGCGCCGAAAAGTAGATTAGTTTGATTGTATGATTGATTGAGAGAGCTTCTATGTACAAACTATCGGGATATTTATACCCGAGGTTACAACAAAACCCTTGTAGGGCACGATCTTATCTACAACTAACAAACAAGTCCTTGTGGCAGACTTAAGCCACAGATTAGATCTAAACTACTTAATTTACAAGATACAATTGCCTAAAACCGAGCTTTATCTCTATTTGGCAACTTCCTTAAAGCTTATCTCGAGCCCAGACCAAGCCCACGTTGACACTGTCAACTCACAACCCATATCGGCCCAAGTTAACATCGAATCCGTATCGGCCGATACGCTTTCTATGGCAACACCTCCCCAGTCCGATACGGTTACCGGGTCCGATACGAAGCCTGGTCCGACTCCAACTCAATCCTTCCTCTCTGCTTCGGTTTCCTCTTTTCTTTCCAAGTCGATTACCAAAATCCGTCGTTAACACTAGCGTAACTAGGTGACGTGATCATGGCTGCCATTGATTCAACCATTGCTCACATCAAGATCAAGTTGTCCAACTGCTGGATTCCAATTCGGCCACCTACTACAGTGCTGAATTCAAACGGCCGCCACATATGCATACGAGCTCTGTTTTGGGCCCATGAGTACTTGATGGAAAGCTCTCAGAGTCCTCTTTCCAATAGATCTAGCCTCATCTCCAAATTCCTTCTCAGTCATTCGCAATCACAAAAATAAGGTGTTGCATCACCTGTAATCGGTCTATGGGCTTGTAACTTCATCTGGGACCCTGGCCTAGGTGGGGCCCATGTGGGGTGCGCCCCAACCTGGTGGAGCATGACCTAGGAACCCCCTTGGTCGTCCTCCCACCCCTTTAAATAGCTAGGTACCCCTTTAGGATTTCTGGGGTTTTGTTAGATTAAAGTTTTAGTCATTGCTACTTTATCTTGTAGTTACGTGTGTCGGCTAGACCACCTAATTACTTGTCTTCAGAACCCCACCTTACACCTTAAAACTATTTTCATAACATTAGGTTTTGTCAAAATTTCACCATGTTCAGTCACTTTCAAAACATTGAGTTGATTTTTGGTGAAATAATCATGAACATCAAAACCTACACCCCTATTGTAGCTAGTCACTTTAGATTGATCCAAGATCATGTTAAGTTGTTTCTTACCATCATAAAATCTTTCCAAAGAACTTTTCAAATAAGAAACCTCTTTTTCCAAATTTGCACAATTTTCACAATTTATGATGAACCTTTGTTTTTACGACATTTTGGGTAAGAAAGCACCTCATCAGATTTTACAATATCTTCGATATACTTAACACGACTCAAGGCATCTTTCAATCTCATCTTGTTTAGTGTACATGTTGAGAAATTCAAAAAATTGTGTTGTTTTAACTTTTTAGCACAAATCATGTTAAACATCAAACTAGCATAAAAAACAACTTGATATTTTTTCAACAATTTTTTAGTTAAAAACAATTCATCCAAAGTACGTGTGTACATAGCAAATCCAAGAGCAAAAAAAGATTTCAATCTCAAATCCTGAACAACATTAATTTCTCTAATTTTTGAAATTTCATTCATTAAAATCTCACAATTTTTGCAATCATCATCATCAGGAATAAGAGATTTCAATCTAGTAATTTCAGCATTTAGAGATTTAATCATAAATTCTTGTTTTTTATACATCTTCTCACACTTCTTATTTTTTGCACTTAAAATTAGAATAGCTTCCTCAAGAGAACTCACCTCATTGTCCTCATACTCTGAATCCGATTCACCACGAGCCATGAAGCAAACACCGGAGATGTTCTTTTCCTTCTCATTGTCTTCATCACTATCAAAATCTATGTCGCTTAATGGCTCAAAAGCAGCATAGACTTGACTCAACACCTTCCTGACCACCTCCTTGGATTTCTTACCCTTGAACGGGCTTTTTGACTTGGACTTGTCGTCACTGATTTTCTCTCCACCGTTGTCTTCCTTCTTGCCTCTCCCAAGCTTAGGCCAATGTGAACGAATGTGACCAAGTACACCACATTCAAAGCAACGAGTTTGACCTCCTCTTTTCCTATACCTGACATTGTTCATAGCTCAAGAAATCTTGTTAGCAGCCAAAGCCAAGTCCTCCTCCTCGAACTGTTCGAGTTGCTCATCGGACATGGCATTAATCAAAGCAAGAGCAGTAGAATTTGACGAAGAAGCACCAACATCCAAAGAAGTTGAGGGAGAAACCAAAGCACTAGATTTAGAATCTATCTTGCAAGAAAGAATATTCATCTCACGAGTTTTGAGTTTTGTGTAAAGTGAATCCAATGTCAAAGTAGACATATCAACAGACTCTTGAATAGATGTAACCTTCATCTCCCAAATAGACATATCAAGACCATTCAAAAAGTGACGAGAAACCTCAGATTGTGTGTAATTTGTGTCATATGCAGAATCAACAGATCTAAGATCACTCAGAATCTTATTAAATCTACCAAGATAATCATCCAATGCTTCTCCAGGTTTCATCTCAAATTTTATGTATTTCTTTTTGAAAAGATCTCGACGAAGTTCTTTAATGTTAGTAGTTCCTTGATGAAAGTTTCTCAAGGCATTCCAAATCTCATGGGCGGTTTTAAGATGTAACACACGATCAAAATCCAAACGAGAAATTGCACTCAACAAAATATTATGAGCTTTGCAATTGTTATTAAACTCAGTTTTCGAAGCTTCAGTAGAAATTTTATCAGGAATCACATAAGGAAGAGCAACCTTTTGCCAAACATCATAATCTTGAGCCATAATGTAAGATTGCATTTTTTCACACTAATAAGCAAAATCCGAACCATTGAAAATATGTGGCTTAGTTGAAAACTTGTTAGCCATGGCTTAAAACTCTAGGTCGGTATAAATCCAAAGAAGAAAAACGAGGCTCTGATATCACTTGTAGGATCGAAAAGCAAGAACTAAGCCAACCAGAGGGGGGGGTGAATGGTTGTAGTACCCAAAAACCAAAACTTTTAGCGGAATTAAAAGTTACCCTCAAATCGATGTAGATCGGTCTGACTGAAATAGATCGGCTGGTCTGACAGCGTCTGTGCCGTTGGTCTGACCGGTATTTATCTCCCGGTCTAACCACCCAAAGTCGCTTCTACCTCCTGCCGCCGTCACCAGTCTGACCGCCGTGTCCCCACCGGTCTGACCGCTGCGATGCCGCCGGTCAAACTGCCGATGTCTCCCTGGTTAGACCGCCGAACCCGAGCAAACACAAATTGAAGACATCTCAAAGTAGATGACAACTTTAATACTTCTCTCTGTGTTTACAAAGTGCAACAATAACACTCCTCACGAAAATATCGACTAAACTCAAAACCCTAACTTAACTCACAACTCAATGCTCTCCAAAGCGATACCGGGAGGCCACACCCTCCCTCTCTATTTATACATGAGGTAGGCAGCTTAAAGCCACGAACCAAACTCATACAAGAAGTCCTAATCCACCTAGGAAACCTTCCCGTACGAGAAACCAACTTTACATACCCAATTGTACCAAATTTGGACTCCTTTCAAATTCGACTCCGCATCCCATACGTATACAATATCTCCATCGTATGCCATACGGAATCTTCACCAATCACGTGCATTGATCTTTAGCCTAAGTATCCCGCATGATATCTGACCGTCTGGACATCACCTTATCTCAAGTTGACTCCTGATCCATCACCGGCAAGACTCTCCTGAGACGTAAAGATTACCTACACATGAATCAAACAAAGAAACCATATCTGAGCACAAGCTATCAAAAACTTGACTCATTGTTAGCACACAACAGTATTACATACACATAGTATCCATCTAGAAGTCATAAACACGAATTAACCACGGATATCCAATGAAACAACCCGAAACCAAAACCGACACAGCGTCGGCCGGTCAGATCGCGCGCTGGCCGGTCTGACCGCACACATACCGCCGGTCTGACCGGCCTTACCTCCCCGGTCTGATCGGACCCAACAAAACACTGTTCACCATGTGAAAATTCAATCATCTCACAAACCACTTCGCCAATGATCGCCAAATATCAAAACCAATAACCTCAGATGCCAATTGTTCATCACAACAAAAGAATCAAACACACTTTGATTTTACAAACTCTACCTTTCAAAACCGGAGCCGATATCATATATTTGATCACATCAGCTTTGCAAACTATTATGCACTCATTTGAAAGTAGATAATGCCTTAACCTTGTACATGAAAAATATAAACACAAGCACAACTTCTCAATAGGGGTATATCTCGTCTCTGCATCCAAAAGCCTTTTGCTAAGATAAAATATTGCTCTCTCCTTCCCTTCAACTTTTTGAACCAGAACTGAGCCAATAGACCTCTCATCGGCTGACAGGTAAAGCTTAAACGAAATCGTCTTTTGAGGTGGCATCAATACTGGAGGTGAACTCAAATATTCTTTAATATTATCCAATGCCCTCTGTTGCTTTTCTTCCCAAACAAACTCTTGATCAGCCTTCAATCTTAATAATGGAGTAAAAGGTTTAATTCTCCCTGATAAGTTAGAAATAAATCTCTTTACAAAATTAACCTTGCCGATCAAGGATTGTAACTTGGTTTTATTTTGTGGAGGCTCAATATCTTTGATAGAATTTATGCTCCTCTGGGTTATCTCAATCCCCCTTTCATGAAATAGAAAACCAAGAAATTGTCCAGCCAATACACCAAAGGCACATTTATTAGGATTCATCTTTAAACCATACTTCCTTATTCTTTCCAATGCCCTTTATAAATCGGCTAAATGCCCATCAATCTCTTTAGATTTCACAATCAAATCATCAATATAGATTTCAACCAATACACCAATGAGATCATGAAATATATAATTCATTGCCCGTTGATACGTAGCACAAGCACTCTTTAATCCAAAAGTCATAACAACCCACTCATACAAGCCGATTGCACCAGGACTTCTAAAAAGAGTTTTATGAATATCTTCTTCTGCCATAAAAATTTGATTATAACCTGCATTGCCATCCATAAAACTTATATTTGTGTCCAGATGCTGTGTCAACCAATAAATCTGCAATCGGCATTGGATATTCATCCTTGGGTGTAGCCTTATTCAAATCTCTGAAGTCAATGCAAACTCTAAGCTTCTCATTCTTCTTTATCACTGGTACTATGTTTGAAACCCACTCAGCATAACGACAATGCCTTATAAAATTAGCATCATAAAGTCTTGTAATCTTAGCCTTGATAGCATCATACATCTCAGGTTTGAATCGTCTCTGAGGCTGTTTATATGACCGATATCCTAGTTTAATAGGGAGCCAATGTTCTACAATCGATCGGCTAAGTCCTGGCATCTCATGATATCCCAAGTAAAATAATCTTGTTATTCCTTTAACAACTTAATTAATTCCTTTTTCAACTCATTTGACAATTTAACACTTACAAATGTCGGTTTTGGTTTATCACCATCACCAATATCTACCTCTTCTAATTCATCGGCCGACATAAACCCTTACCCCAATTTACCTTCAAAATCATCAACAGTATCTTTTACATATGTATTGGGGCTATCCTTTATGTTTTCAAAGCAAAAGCTGGGGTTCTCCATCTCCGATTGGCTGTATATTACAATCAGACATTTTTAAGAAATCACTTTCCCAAACTTTAGCTGACAAACAATCAACTCCTTTCATCTCCCAAATAGATAAATTGGCAATAGTAACATTAACTGGCCTGTCAGCTTGCATGATTTCTACCTGGTCTCCCTGCCATTGAATCAGGCTTTGATGCATTGTTGAAGGTTTGCAACAATTTGCATGTATTCAATTTTTTCCCAACAACAAACTATATGATCCATTTCCATCAATGATAAAAAATGCAGTTGGAATTGTTTTGCTGCCAACTGTCAACTCAACATTCAAGACTCCTTTTGTTTCTGATGAATTCCCTCCAAAATCTTTTAACACCATGTTGGTCTTGATCAAATCCTCTAGAGTCTTTACAAGCTTCCTGAATGTTGTATAAGGCATCAAATTGACAGCTTCTCCTCCATCAACTAACATCTTGGACATCGGCTTCCCATTGACAAAACCCTTAATGTATAAAGGCTTCAGATGCCGATGCTCATCATTCTCCGGTTTATCAAAGATGGCTTGCTCTGGTGATAGTGTCAATTTTGCCAATGATTCTTCTATTTCCTCATTGGCTGCATGTATGGTATACTCTGCTGGCAACACAAACACCATGTTGATTGAAGATGAAGCTATAGCTTTACCTTTAACAGATGTTGAAACCTTGTTGGCTTTGACCTCATCGGCTGACAATACCTTGGATTTAACACACCACTCTTTCCTAGTTCGTCATAGCCGATGGTCAATCTCATCATCAACTTCTTGCACCTGCTCTTGGTTTCGTAAACATTGTACCCTCCTTTTTTGATTTTTGGTGAAAATGCCAGATGGACACCATTGAGGGTTTTGCGCTTGCTTCTCTGGATCTTCATCTTCATCCCTGAAATAATCTTGGTGAATCGGCCCTAGACATTGATGAATTGACAACCTTTTCTGTATCGGCCGATTCTCAAACCTCGAACTGCTTGGCTAATAAGAACTATTATGATAAGTTGCATCTTCATTGCTACAACCTAGACAATCTTCAACCGATGGTAATCTCATCCCTTCATTCCAGCAAAACCTAAAGAATCCACATCTCCAATGAGGATCAAAACAAGCCATGTCATCTTGAGAATATGCTTGGATTTGCTTGTCTTGTTTCCTTTGGTATTTGCTGACCAACTTTGTAGAATTGAATTTATTTTGTTGATAAGTCCGATAGTTTCCATTATCGGCTTCATTGGTGTGGACCATGTTGATAGAAAAAGGATGGCCTTCAATCTTCATCGACTTTTTTCCATCATCAAAATTGATCCTGCCTTGTTCTATAGCCGATTCAATCTGTTGCCTGAATACCTTGCATTCATTTGTATGATGAGATCCTGTATTATGCCATTTGCAGTACTTCCTTTTCCTTAATTCTTCAGCCGATGGGATCACATGACCTACTGGAAGTTGAATTTGCTTCTCTTGTAGTAACAAATCAAATACTCTATTGGCTTTGTTGATATCAAAATTATATTTTTCCACTTTTCCATTATCCTTGACCCATTAGCAAACAACTGTCTTTTTGTTCCTTAACCACTCTGCAAAACCAATCTATAGGTCTTCTTCTTCTGATTCTGACTCATAATTGTACATGTGGTTAACATTGTTGGCTTTCCTGGCAAACCTTTTTGCTTCTTGGAATCTTTGTTCATGAGCCAATACCTTTTAAACCAAATGAGCCAAGCTCTCAAAGTCTTGTGTAGAAAATCTCTCCCTTATCGACCCAAGCAACCCTTGGAAAGCTAAATCGACAAGCTGTGAATCAGTCAGATTAAGACTGTAACATCTATTTCTCATGTCTCTAAATCTCTGAATATAATCTGGAACTTGCCTGATTGATGTCAAGTCCGACAGCTTCATCTCTTGAACCCCATTGAAAAAATATCTATGAAACTGTTTTTTAGATCGGCCCATCCTTTGATAGAATTATAAGGCAATGAAGAAAACCAAGTGAAGGCCGATCCAGATAATGATAATGGGAATAACCTAGCCCTCAAATCTTCCAGCCGATGCTTCTCCACATTGTGCTAAAAACCGACTGATGTGTTTATAAGTTGAAACATTATCTTGCCTTGAAAACTTTGAGAAGTCTGAAATCTTGTATCGGCTTGGCAATGGCACCTTGTCAAAGTACTCTGGATATGGATACCGATACATTTCACTATCCTTGGGCTTCAAACCAAATTGCTCCCTGACCACCTCTACAATCATGCCAGTCCATTGTTGTTGTTGCCCACTAAATTATGGTATTTGCTCATAATTATTGAACTGAGGCTGATACTGGTACTGTGGAACAGGTTTTGGCCGATATTGTTGAGGTGATATTGGCTGAGGTTGAAAGTTTGAACCCTGGCTCAAGTAAGGTTGATGAGGTTGATATAGATAATTTTGAGTCACCTCGTGCACATATTGTGGTCTAGATGATGTTGGTGGCAAGATCGGCTGCTGTCACACCCCGCCCCTGCGCCACTGTACAAATGTCACCGAGGAGGGCGTGCCGCAGGAGAACGGCGAACCGCTTTCCCACGGAACCGCAAAACAGGTACCAGTCCCAGGATAATGATGCTGGTACCAACGGTAACATGATGAATCAACGCAAGATTTGAATAAATACAATATACCTTTACGTTGCAGCTTCGGGTAATCCCTGAGTTGCAACCTCCAATCAGAGTCAGCAGCAGCGAAACTTAGCGGAGCTAGGACACCAAAACCACCGGCAGTAGTTTGGGTTTAGGGACGAAACTCCAACCTTCATCTTCTTCCTGAACTTAAGCCAAGAGGGGAAAAACAACAACAATGGGGATTGAGTACTTTCGTACTCAGCAAGCCACTAGGAAATGTGTACATGCAAGCATCAAAGACAGGCTGAGTTTGTTTAGCAAATCATTTTTAAAACACTTTTCCTTTTAAAGGTCTAAGTGTAGGTTTTCAAAGTAACCTTCCCTTTGGAGAGAGAGAGAGGCGTCTCACCTCAATCCGTCCACGAGTTGCTTTGCAACGACTCGAGCGGGAAAGTCCAATTTTAGCATTCATAGCACTTCCTCCTTTCTTTCAAAATATAAACCAACATTCTCTTCAACAATCATCCGTTAACCAAGTCTCAAGGTTAACAACTCCGGGTCCGGTCCTCTCGACCTGCCAACCCAAACTCGGCCATCTCGACCCCTGAACCGGCCCTCTCAGCCCTATGGTGCCAGACGACACCCCAGGTCACACAGGCCTATTCCCAACCACGAAGGCTGGCCGTCCGTCACAAAGAAGGACTCTGGTAACGGTTCCCATTCCACGAACCAATTTATTAAATGAGTTTTAAAAACAAATCTACGCTATGGGCATCACCTCACATTCGCCCTTGACCGTGGGCACGGCTATTCGAACAGTTCAATTAAACCTCTACAGAGACTGTACGCTTTTCCCACAAGACACGAAGCTTACACCGATACTGGCCGGTATCGGAAGTTCGTGACAAAGCCTTTCTCTAACCAAACCATAAATGTCCCGTGTCACACAGATGGGTGGAATCCCTCCACCAAGCATCAGGCCAACTTTCATGCCCTCATCTACTCAGGCCCCACCGTATGGACCCCCGACACATCCCCACTACAGGAGATTGCCGTAAACTCCACCATACCGGTGCTCCTCACCTGCCAACATGCTAGACCTCTATGTTTCAGCTAGTTACTCATCTAGGGGCATCCCATTCTACCCATGTGGTCGTACTATGAGATGCTCGGATGTAAAACCCAAAGGAATCGGTCCTTATACGCGACTACGAAACCAAACCACACAGGAGAGGATTTGCACCGCAAGTTTTCTCCCATAAAACCTTTTTGTTTTCAAAGTCACCGACTCCCCGAGTTGGGTTTTATAAACCTTTCACAACCCAAGTTTTTCCATATCGATAACCATGTATAAACCTGACATAAACAAATGGTGAAAATGGATACCTACGCTCAGAGAGCGCAAGTATCGAGGTACTGCTGTGGTGGAGCGACAAGGGTTAAGTTTAACAAGTTCCTACGGAAAATAATGCAACTACATAGGTTGGTCCGTCGGTCGTGTGCTCGTAGACCGATGGCCGATCAAAATAATTGTGTACGCTAAACATGCAAATTTGCAATCAAAACATTTTATAAACTAGGAGCAATATGATCGAAGAGTGGCTTGCCTTATTGTTGGTCTTCAAATCTTCGAGAAAATCCGCGTTCGGTGCACCTCCGAAACGTTCACTACGCGATCGAAAAGAGAAAAACATCCAAAACCCTATAAAGTAGATAATAACTATTATAAACTATTTGTGCCCTTGGGTAGACCTCATTTTTAGAAAGATCGAGGAAGTTGAACGGAGTCAAACAGACTTACGGTTGGGAAGATACGAATTTTGGAAGATTACTGGATTTTTTGAAATGTGGAAGTGAACTTATTAAATTGGAAAGGAACATTCCCAAGAATATTTCTTGGCTGTGATGTTAAGAGGGAGGAATGATGGACTTCGGTTTGGAAAGGCTTGGGCTTTAGCCCAGAGATGAAGGAGGGATTCAATATAGACTTCTAGGGATTAGTTTGAGGTGTAGAGGGATGCAAACTGAACTTTTATGGAGAAGGGGCTGGTGGATGGGTTTTGGCCCGAAGGATGTAACATGGACTTTCAGGGGTCCATTCTTGGGCTCGGCCCGAGGAACAAAAGGGATGTTTTATGGACTTGTGGATAAAGTATTAGGCCGGTTGGCCCAATGAAGTGGAGGGGCAAGATGTAGTCTTTGTAGGGATTTTCGTGGGCTTAGCTCTATAACGAAAGGGACGCAAGGTAGACTTTTTGGAAGGCTTCATGGGCTTCGGCCCGACAAAGAAGAGGGAGGGGATATAGACTTTTTCCCGAGTCTTTGGGTCCGCAGGGAGAGAGTCAACCTAGTGGGGCCCACCGGTGGGTCCCACCTTTTTTTTTCTTTTCTTCTTTTCCCTTCTCCTTCTCTCTCCTTTTTATCTCTTTCTCATTCTCTCTCCTTCTTATCTCTTTCTCTGTGTTCTCCTCGGGAGAGAGGAGCCGAGTGGGAGGAGGCGACCAGCCGGTGGAGCAGCGGCGCCGGCGCGTGCAGGACGGGCGACGCGGCGCAGGCGGTGGCGCGACGCGCGGCGCGGCTGGCGCTGGCGCCTGCGGCCAGGGCGCGGCGGCGTGCGGCTGCGGCGCGGGCGCGCCTCGGCCGAGACGGCGGCAGCGGCGTCAGCGAGCGGCGGCGCGGCTGGTGCGGCGGCTGGGAGCGGCGGCGGCCGGCTTGGCAGCATGCCGCCAGGCGGCGGCCGGGCAGGAGGAGGCCGGGGCGACGGCGCGCGACACGGCCGGGTGGCGCGTGCTGCAGCGCTGCGGGCTCGGCCGGGGCGGCGCGGCGCGGCTAGTGCGCGGCAGCGTGTGCGGCGGCCACGGCGCTCGGCTGGGAGGCGGCCAGGCATGGCGGCTCCATGGCGTTGGCTCGGCCTGGGCGACGCTTGTCAAGACGGCTCGGGAAGGGTGCAGGCCGGGCGGCGGCTGCGGCCAGGGCTGGCCTCGGTCGGGAGGCGTGCGCGGCAGGGAAGAGGAAGGGGGTTGGCTTGGCAGTGGAGGAAAAAGGAGGAGGACTGAGCAGGATGAAGAAACAGGGAGAAGAAAGTCGGCCACCTCGACGCGACGAACTTCGGGAACTTCGGCGAATCGGCTCCGGAGTGGTAAAAATGGAGTGGTGAATCGGCTGAGGAACTTCACGGTAAGTTTTCTCCGGTATTTATACTGTCAGGGTGATTCGGGAGGAGGAACTTGGCGACGAGAACGTCCATTGATGCACCTGTGCATGTTTCTCCATCTACAGGCTCCCCTGGCGTTAGCTGCTGCCTGACTTACTCGGCGAGCGACGTGGAGCGGTGCCTAACTCCAGCGGAGAAGACGGAGGCGATGCCAAACTCTCACTGTGTACTGGCAGGACGGTGCCTAACCGTCGGTTTTACAGGGAGCTTAGGAAAGTAAACGGGGGCAAAAAAATGTGTATGAACGAGGGTTGGATGAACCTAATTAACTTGCCTAACTTAATGAAAATGGAAAGAACTACGGGTGCAAGAAAAAGGTCAGATAATCGCCGGTCGGTAGAATTTCAACAATATTTCAGAATACTTGAATGGGAAGGAAATGACTGTCGATACGTGCGCAGAAATATTGATTTTAATATGCACACGTATAGGAAATATTGGTCCGGTGGTCTATGTCTAAAAATAAATATTTCTAGACTCTCTGGATGGAAATGAGATTATTTGACGACACGGTTAAAATCTCAAAAATTGAAATTTCAACCATACGAATTTTTGGAAAGGTTAAGGAGTGAAAATTCGAACAGCAAAATTCGAATAATGGAAATTAATTTTGGGAGATGATATCACGATCAAGACTCTGGGTTCACAAGGGAAAGAATCAATTGAGATCTTTGGCACAAAAATCCTAAATACACTCAAAGAAGCAAACTTTTTTGAAAATAGGATTTTTAACGAAAATCGGAGCGTTACAGCTGCTGAACAGGAATTTGAACTCCTTGTTCACCCATCAGCTGTAAGTTCTAAAGAATCCCAGCCGATGTTGGTGGTATGTTCCTTGGAGCCTGATTTTGTAGAACTTGTTGAGATGTTTGCCCCCAGGTACAAATTGCTGTTGCATCCTTGAAGAATTTGGGATCTCAGTCCTGATAGCCTTATATGGAGGAAATACATTTTTGGTAAATATACTAGTCCTTTTGCCTTCTCCTTAGCTATAATTCCATCCATCACCTTTTTGACCACGTTTGTTAGTGTGTTTACCAACACATTGGATTGGTTAATCAAAGCTTGATGCACTGTGTAATCCAGCCTATCTTGTAACGACACCCTTTCATCCATAGTATCAAAACCTAATTTCAGCAATGAGAAAAGGGGGTAGCGCACAACTGCCAAATACGATGGGTTAGTAGACAAAGGGATTTAGACAGGTTCAGGCCTTCTATAAAGAAGTAATACCCTACTCCTGTTTCGGGGATTCGATCCGCCGAGTTGTGTATTGATCTTGTGATCTGTATATGGGTGCAGAAAAGCTAAGCTATTCACTATAGCTCTATATCCCTCAAGGAGCGTCCTGCCCTCCTTATATAGGTTCAGAAGGCAGGCTCGTAAGTCGGAGACCCAACCACATATGGTATAGGACTCCTAAGCATCATCTAAAACACTACCGACTTAGGACTATAAGCCATTCCTTAATACACAAGGCAACGTAATACTTAAGTCCTAAGCTATTACATAATCACCACCTATAACCTATCCCCTATATCAGTCGAATAGGCCAGCCGTGTGGGTATATGGTACCCATAATCTCCACAGTAGCCCCTGAGACCTTCACAGTCGATAAGATAACTTCGCCTCGAACCTTTCCAATCCATAGCTGAGTGCTTCCATCATTTCTGCCATGGCCTCCCGAGTGTTTTAATCGATCCAACAAAAAGGCTGTGAAGGGCTGAAAAAATCATAAAAGATATACCCAAGTGCATCGACTAGATGCACCTAATTAGGTGTAGCCCCCGACTATGTGTTTAGTTGAACAAACTAAACATATAGTCAAGAACTTTAACAATCTCACTCATCCAAGTGGTTTTATATAAATAAATGCCTAGCCAAAGCGAAAAAGCATCCTGAAAAATCATATAGCACATAACCTCATTAATAAGACACAGTGCATAATGACCCCAAGTACTAGCATCACATTGTGCACATGCTGCCAAATCAATCATGCCCGAGTCCCCTCGATACACACAATTTCACCATCCTCAGAAACATAGGGCATTTGTGGTATAAAACCTGAGTTAATAAAACCCATAAATAGATTTATCAACCGCCTAAAGAATATGACCAAGATATAATCAGCCTCAGCCATAATATTGGTCTTAATCAGAAAAGCACACCATGGTGGCAAGATAGCATTGATATAATATAAAATCAATTGATTTATAAAAAACCAAACAGCTGCTGCAACTTATGAAGAAGTTACCAGGACAGTTATAAAAAACTTTATTGTTTGTCACCTCCCAAATTACATCGTACCAACTCTTAAAAGTTGCGTAACTGCTGTATAAAAGGATTTTGAAAGCATTGGGGTATAGAGCACGTGCATATTGTCAAAGAAAATTTGCTTAAGTCCCTAGAGACGCATGACAAGCCACTCCTGAAATATGGATGACAAGCATCCCGTGGGCCACGGCCCAAACAAGGAAAAGCCTGCTGACACCCTAAAATATAACCAACGAAGCGCCGTCGTCTTCCTCGCCGCTTAATCTTCTGAAAAACTTCCCCTTTCGCGCTCCTGTTCACAAGCACCACTGTAGAAACCTAGAACGCGAACTCCACCGAATTCGTCCATCCAACCACTCTCGATACACTCCAAATCCGCTGCGCCCATCTCTCCTTCCATCCCCTTCAGGAATCCCAACCTCCAAACCCGTCCTCGATCCACCCCAAACCTCGCTCATGGCGGAGGAGAGAGAAATCCCCTTTGAGCAGTCGGCAACCTCCGACGTGAAGGAATCGACTTTGAAAGACATGGTGAAAAAGGAGTCCTCCCAGCAAAGGAAATCATCGGCTGGCGTCTGGCTTACGGTGAGGAGTTCCCAACTCTGAACACTGGTGAGATCGTCGTCTTTACCCATTTTTTCTACTGCGAGTTTGCTCTGTCGGCCTCCGAATTCTTTCGTGGTATTCTCGACTACTACGGTATCAAGTCTATCATCTGAACCCAAACTCTGTCCTACACATTGCCATTATCATCCATGTCTGCGAAGCCTTTCTCAGAATTCATCCCCACTTCGACCTCTTCCGCCGCATGTTCTCACTCAAGGCCCATCCAACCAAAGATAACCCCTGTGTTGTCGGCGGCGCAGGATTTCAACTCCGCGGTACTCTCTGCAAAGACTATTTTCCCCTTCCCCTGAAAACCTCCAACAAGGGCTGGCACGCAAATTGGTTCTACACCTCCAATCCTGCCCCTAGCTTGCCCAACTTCATAGGTCTTCCTCCTATCCACCGGCCAAACTGGAACGCCTTACCCGAGGGCCCAAACTGGCTCGAAGCCAACAATCTTCTATCAAAGATCCTTGAGATGAAGAAAAAAGGGCTCTAGGGAGAACAAATCACCTGACACTTCATCAAGTCTCGACTGGAGTCCATCAAAGAAATGTCTAAGCCGGCCTTCGAATACGAAGGACAGAGTGACCCCAACTGGGAAGACTGTGAGTCACTCGACTTCCACGTCTTGTGCTCGCGCATGTACAAGATTTTCTCTGCCGGGATCATGGTCGACTATAATAACAAGTTGCCCGTCCTCCCGTATAGTATCCTTCGGCCACCTCCTCCGGTATGTAAATTCTGCAACCTAATACCTTCCATCCTGCTGCGCTTGTCAATGCACTCAATAAGGATGTCTTCTGTAGGCAAATGCTTTGATTATTTCTCGGCCATTCAAAGTATACCACGACAACCCCTCAGCGCAGCCAACCAACAAGAAGCCAACTGGAGGACCAAGAATCAAGCCCCAGGCGAAGAGCATAAGAGCTGCAGCTGAAGAGACCAGTAGAGGAGGCTAGTCATCGATGACTCAGATGAAGAACTCGAAGAAGTCCAAGCTCCGAAAGTCAATGTCAGCTCACCCAGGCCAACTACTCGATTGGCTCCAAAGATAAGAAAATCCAATAGGTACCCTTCTCATGACATACGTTACCTTCCTGTTAAAAAACTCACTTGATTTCATCCTGACCCATGCCCTCCGTCTTCTAAAGGAAACCTCAAGATATCGACCCTACCAGCCAAACTGAAATAGCAATGCCAGCCACAGGGCCAGGAAACCAAGAATCTACAGAACAAGGGGACCAGAACCCAACTCCGAGTGAAGCAACTCTAAGTTAGGAGCCCCCGATTGCCGATCAAGACACCCCGACTGGAAATCTGTCAGATTCGTCCAAGCAAACACTAGGTCAAGGTTACCTGACTAGAAACTAGTCGGGTGAAGAAAAACAAGCTCCGGATAACCAGGACACGTCAGCTGAAGATCCATCATCAACTTTCGAAGACACAAATAAGGATCAAACCGCTAAGAACACCACCGCTCAAGGAGACCAAGATCGCCCAATCCCTGACGCAGACCAAGAGCAAAACCCTCCACGCAGCCGTCCAGAAAAAAGAACAGGTGAGTCGCTCAACTATCAAATCTTTGTCTTAAATGTGCTTCTTGAATTCTGTCAAACTCGTCTTCCTCAAAACCAATGACCGGAGAAGATGAAGAGATCCTTCGGCTGAAATCAGCCGACGATTCGCTGCCACCAGTCAAGATCGAGTGGCGTGATGCAGAAGGCAGAAAACAAGGCATCATCCTGAACAAGTAGAAAAAAGCTGAAGAACGAGACATGCTTGTCGCTAGCCTAAACGAAGCTACACAGCTGATGAACATAAGAGGAATCCCTCATCTTTCAATCACTGCTTTACTTTGCAATCAACTGACTCACCTTTTATGATGCAGAGAATATACCGCCACTCTCAAGCCAAATCTGATACACTGGAGAAGCTTGTGCCCCATGTCACCTCCTTGGAAAATATCCAGCAAGAGCTAAAGGAAGCCAGGGAAGAAACCATTGCTAGGGAAGCCATCCTTCGAGATGAAATCAACAGACAGAGGGACACAAATTTGGAACTTTGCGGCTCCATCAGCGGCAAGAAGAAAATACCTCATCTATCCTTGACTAAGCAATTTATCATCATTAATCCTCCATCTTCGTGTATCAGCCAACTCAACCGAAATTGAGGCACATAAAGCCCAATTGAAGAAAGCCCAGAACGAAAACGCCAAACTGGAGACAGATAAAGCTAATGCCATAGAAGAACTTGAAGGTAATCTCTTAAAACTTAGATCTCTGATTCAATTCATCCATATTATTGATGCATTTGTAGTACTGTCATCTTTGCAGCCAACAAGAAGAAACCCCGTGCTCAATTCGAAGTTTTCATCGAAGGAATCCAGAGAGCCGAGAGCGTAAGAGACGATATTGTCAACGCCGCCACCCTAATCTTGAACGCCATATTCCAGAATGGCTTAGGAACAAGTGCTGAGGATGCTCCCGAAATATTCAACAAACTCAGGATAGCTCCAAGCGATATCTGGACAACATCAATGACGTGGCCACCATGAGCGCAAGTCAAACCTTGGCGATGACCAAGTCACTGTATCCCCGAGTGGATATAAACTCTATAGGTGATGACTTTGCAGATGGTACTTCTGACGAGCAAGCCCTGGAGTTGATAAATGAAGCATAGGAGTCCGCCAAGAAGATAGCTGCCGACATAGTAGAGAACTTCCAGGGGTAGATATCTGATGTAAATTACTCTTATGACTCAATGTGTAAATTATCAATTTATTTATGCTCATGCCCTGATCTGAATCTCGCTTTTAATTTCTTAAGAATTTTCATCCGACTGTTACCAAACCTAAAACTTGATTAGGTCATCAAAAAATGCTCAGTCCTTGTCCACTCGGCTCAAATCAAGACAAAAAAATAATGATAAACCAAATATGAACAAGTTGTCTTCAAAAGAAATATCACACTTTATTAATACTGATAGCCCCCGACTGGCAACTCAAGACGGCAACTTATTTGAAGTCGGCAGTCGAGAAGAACAAGATACAGAAACTGATGCTAAGCATAATACCAATGAAGGTGTTCAATATTCCAAGAATTCTCCACGATTTATCCGTCTTCACGCTTCAAACGATAAGCCCCCGGTCGAGTAACTTCAGCAATTATAAAGGGCCTTTCCCATAGCGGGGATAATTTATGTCTATCCTTCATCGTCTGAATCTTTCTCAAAATCATATCGCCGACAATAAATACTCGTGATCGTACATTGCGATTGTGATAACATCGAAGTCCTTGTAGATATCTTGCCGACTGAACAAGTGCTGCTTCACGAGCTTCTTCCAGTCGGGTCAAGTCTTCACTACGGTCTTGATTGTAGCGCTCCTCATTGAAGTTACGAACTCGAAGGGATTCAAACTCCATCTCACTCGGCAACATGACTTCAGCCCCATAAACTAGGAAAAAAGGCGACTGACCCATAGCCCGACTAGGTGTAGTACGCAGAGACCATAAAACTGACGGCAACTCTTGAACCCATTGCCCAGCATAAGGATGCAATCTATCAAAAACTCGGGCCTTAATACCTTGAAGAACCATACCGTTAGCGCATTCGACTTGTCCATTACTCCTGGGATGTGCTACTGACGCATAACAAATCTTTATCCTGGAATCTTCACAAAACACTTTAAAAACTCCTCTTGTGAATTGAGTCTCATTGTCGGTAATAATCCTGTTCGGGACACCAAACCGATGCACAATATTGAGGATAAAATCACGTACTTTGTCGGCCATAATCGTAGCAACCGACCTAGCTTTGTTCCACTTGGAGAACTTGTCAATTGAACCGAACAAGTGTGTAAAACCTCTTGGAGCTTTTTTGAAAGGGCTGACCATATCCAAACCCCAAACCGCAAAAGGCCATGAAAGTGGAATTGTCTGCAACTCTTGAGCTGGGACATGAGTCTGCTGAGCAAAAAATTGACAACCTTCACAAGTCCTCACAACCTTGTCTGCATCGGTAACCGCCGTAGGCCAGAAAAATCCTTGCCGATAAGCTTTCCCAACTAAAGTGCGTGTTGTAGCATGACTACCATAAATTCCCGAGTGAATGTCCTGCAATAACTGCCGGCCTTCCTCAAGGGCAACACATCTTAACAAAACTCCGGACAGGCTTCGCCTGTACAACTCGGAATCCACCATGACATAGCTCTGACCACGACGTTGAACTCGTTCAACTTCATCTCGATCATGAGGCAACTCCTGCTGAGTCAAAAACTTGATTAAATGTGCTCTCCAATCGGTGTCAAGCATGGAAACTTGGTTTGGGACCTCCTCTCCAGCAGCTTCCTTCTTAGCGACAGTCGGCTCATGAAGGTGTTCAACAAAAACATCCGACGGGGCAGCTTCTCGCTTGGAACCAAACTGAGCCAATTGATCTGCAGCTTCATTGTTGTGTCCCAAGACATGAGATAATTCCAGTTCGTTGAACTTGTCTTCAAGCTTGCGAACCTCCTGACGATAAGCGACCATATTGTCATTTAAGCAAGACCAATCCTTCATTACTTGGCTAACCACCAGTTGAGAATCTCCTCGCATGATCATACGCCGTATGCCAAGAGATACAGTGAGTCGGAGCCCGTGTAGTAGTGCTTCATACTCGATTACATTATGTGACGCCGGAAAATGAATCTGTAGGATGTATCGCAATCTCTCTACAGTTGGGGAAATTAGGACAACTCCAGCCCCTGTCCCAGTGATTCGCTTGGATCCATCGAAGTACATTGTCCAATATTGTAGCTTCTCTGCAGGCACATCCTCTTGACACTCAATGCACTCGGCAACGAAGTCGGCCAAGACCTAAGACTTGATTGATGTTCGTGCCTTGAAAGTGATGTCTAACGCCATCAACTCCAAAGCCCACTTCGCAATACGCCCGGTAGCCTCCCGATTATGAAGAACGTCGTCGAGTGGAAAAGACGTAACCACCGTGATTGAGTGGCTTTGAAAGTAGTGAGCTAACTTTCTGACGGTAATTAAAACTCTGGACAATAACTTTTGTACCTGCGGGTAGCATGTTTTAGATCCGGCTAGCACCTCACTGACGAAGTAGATCGGTCTCTGAACCTTCTGGACTCGCCCTTCTTCTTCCTGCTCGACAACCAAGACCATGCCGACCACTTGAAAAGTCGCTGATACATAGAGTAATAAGGGGTCTTGAGGATGCGGTGAAGCTAACACAGGCGACGTCGTAAGGAAATCCTTAAAGTCTTCAAAAGCTTTCTGGGCTTCCGGGGTCCACTAGAACTCGTCCGTTTTCTTGAGCAACTTAAAGAAAGGCATACCTCATTCCCCGAGTTTAGAAACAAATCGGCTCAAGGCTGCCATGCATCCGGTAAGCTTTTGAACTTCCTTTTGGGTACTCGGCGGCCTCATATTTCGTATTGCATTGATCTTCTCCGGGTTGGCCTCGATGCCCCGATGGGACACCATAAAGCCAAGTAGCTTCCCTGACGGTACTCCGAAGGTGCATTTTTCTGAGTTTAGCTTCATTCTAAAAGCACGTATGTTTGCAAAGGTCTCCTCCAAATCAGCGATAAAGTCTTGTTTTTATCTTGTCTTGATGACGACGTCGTCAACGTAAGCTTCCACGTTCTTCCCGAGTTGAGTCTATAAACATCTTTGAATCATGCGCTGATATGTAGCCGCTGCATTCTTTAAGCCGAATGGCATTGTAATGTAGCAATAGGCTCCAAATGGGGTGATGAATGATGCCTTTAGGCAGTCGGACTCCTTCAGGTTGATTTGATGGTACCCGAGTAGCAGTCGAGGAAACTCATAAGCTCACAACCGACGGTCGAGTCAACGACCTGGTCGATTCGAGGTAACCCAAAAGGATCCTTGGAACAAGGTTTGTTGAGGTCGGTGTAGTCGATACACATACGCCATTGTCCTGTCTTCTTGCGAACATGAACTGGGTTGACCACCCAGTTGGGATGGTATACCTCCTTGATGAATCCTGTGGTCAAAAGCTTGGCGAGCTCTTCCTTGATAGCATCTCCCCGATCTTGCGCGAAGTGGCAAAGCTGTTGCTTGATAGGTTTAGCGTCCTCTTTAACATTCAATGAGTGCTCAATCACCTCTCTGGGAATACCAGGCATATCAGATGGTTTTCATGCAAATATATCTTTATTATTTTGCAGAAAGGTGATGAGCGCGCTTTCCTATTTACAATCTAGCTCGGCGCCTATTACAGCAGTTTTGGAGGGATCTGAAGGATCGAGTGGAATCTTCTTCGTCTTGGCGTCGTCTTCTCCCGACTTGGTTAGCTTCTTCGTTGGACTTCTCCTTCTTCAGATGTTGATCTCACCAGTCAGACTTCCTATTGGCCGAGTAACCTCTCACGAGATTGGGCCATGTCGTAGCTGTCCTTATCGCATGTGAAGGGCTGATTGACGTTGCTGCGCAAGGAAATAACTCCTCATGGTCCGGGTATCTTCATCATCAGATAGGTGTAGTGAGGAACCGCCATGAATTTGGCGAGCGCGGGTCTCCCAAGGATGGCATGGTAAGCCACCTCAAAGTCGGCAACCTCAAAGCTAACATTCTCAGTACGAAAGTTCTCCCAAGTGCTGAAGGTAATCAGAAGAGTGATCTACCCGAATGGTGTAGAAGATAACCCTGGGATTACTCCGTGAAAGGGAGCTGAGCTTGGTTTCAACTCGGATCTTGGGATTTGCATCTCGTCCAGCGTCTTGGTGAAGAGGATATTAAGGGCGTTGCCACCATCCACGAGAACACGATTGAGCTTGATATTGCGAACAACCGGGTCTAGTACCAGGGGATACCGCCCCGCGTGAACCATTCGGTCAAGGTGATCCGAGCGGTTGAACGTGATAGCCACTTCTGACCATCATAGGTATTGTGGGACTTCGGGTTGGACTACGTTGATTTCCCTATCAGTCAGCTTCTGTTTTCGCTTCAACTCATAGGCGACTGGTCCTTCGAAGATATGGTTCAACTCGGCCCTAGGGTCGTGGAAAGGTTTTGTGCCACCGTCTTCGTCGTCCTTCTTGTTTCCTGAGATCCCGATGCTGTCAATCGGCTTTTGAAGTTGTGCGGCGTAGTGCTCGGCGAATTGCTTGTAGATGAAACAATCCTTGGCCGCATGTTTATGATTCAGATGATGCGTGCATTGGGCGTTCATGATCTTGTCATAGGCGTTGAAACGCAGACGTTGCTGTTGGTAATTTGATGTCACAACCACCAAGTCCTCAGGCTTACGCATGCGATCCTTTTGTCCTCCGCTGCCGTTGCCGCCGCCATTCTCCTTTTTGGGCCGCCAGCTGCTCCCTGACTACTTGTCGTGCCATGAAGCTTTAATGGCGTCGTCTGACTTGGCGTAGAAGTTGGCCGTCTCAAACATCTTCTTAACCGTCCTCGGAGGATTGCGCCCAAACTTGCCGATCAACAGTTCGTTACAGACCCCCTTTTGAAAAGCAGCGATGATGACATCGTCGGTGATGTTGGGAATCTTGTTGCGCTTCTCGGAAAAACGTCAGATGTAGTCTTTTAGGGACTTGTCAGGCTTCTGGATTACATTGTAAAGGTCGAAGTGGGTCCCGGGTTTCTTGAATGTGCCTTGGAAGTTGGCGATGAATTGATCACGAAACTCGCTCTAAGAGTCGATTGAGCCCCTTGGCAAGCTAGCCAGCCAGTTCCTGGCTGAATCGGCGAGTGCCACAGGCAGGTAGTTAGCCATGGCCTTGTTGTCTCCTCCTGCTGCACGGATCGAGAGGGTGTAAACGGTCAACCACGACTTGGGGTCAGTCTTGCCGTCGTACTTCTCAATCCCGGTGGGGTTGAAACCGCTCGGCCAATCCACTCAACGCAGGTTCTGGGTGAAGGCGGGCACTCCCTCGTCGCTGTTGTCGGGAGAGCTCCCTCGGCCTTCGCGGCGAGGCCGGTGACGCTAAAGATATCATCGATCGAGCACCTCCCTCAGGTCACTCGGCGTAGGCCTCCGAGAGCCGCTTTGGTAGCTGGAGCTATCTCTGTGGTGAATCCGGTCATGGGCGCGCGGTCGGTTGCGACGTCTCTCGTGAGAGTCGGCCGACTGGTCTGGACGCTTCCATCCATCATGGTGGCGGGCTTCATGTGATTTGCCATGGCCGGAGTTATGCTCAAGTCTTCGGTAGTCCTTGGACCGTAATGGGGTAGTCGACTGCCTTCTGGAGTTTCGGCCACGGATTCGGTGACTGGGGCTGTAGCTGCGACCATGGTCTTGACTTTGTCGAGGATCAGAGTTACAGTCAGCGGAGCGACATCCATAATGGTGTCGATGAGGGTGAGTGCCACGACCGCATTCTGGTGGGGCGTGAGGAAAACGTTGGTGTTGTCGACTCGGGTCTGAAGTATGGCTTCGCGAGCAAAACGCCCAGCTATGACCAGATCTCGCTTCCTTCTGTCGTCGTCCTCCTTGCGTTGACGTTCTTCCTCCTGGCGCTTGCGTTCCTCCTCGAGCCTGGCCCGTTTGTCTTCCGCGACCCTTTAGGCGACAGCCGAGTCGGTTTCTCCAGCATCAGCCATAAAAATGCTGAAGAAGAGTGGAGTGTAGTTGTCGTCGAAGTCGAAGCCATCGGCGTATTCAGTGGAGATGTCGTAGAGGTCGTCGAAGTCCGTAGAGCAGATGTAATTGGTGATCTCGGTAGATAAGCAAGATCCGAGAGGCTGGAGCATGAGGCCGACCTTCCTAGATCTAGGATCTGGTGTCTTCTCTTGAGAGCCGCAATGCGACGTAGGCGTGTGGAGCTCTCTTGAGTGGTTTGAGGCCAACTCGAAAGAGAGAAAGCTGAGGTAGATCTCAACGGCGTTTGGTAACCCGAACGGCGCCGAGTGGTTTTCTCCTCCTGACTGGTTCGAATCTGAGTCGAGGAGAGAAATCTTGCCGAAGTCGTCCGTGATGAAGTCGAGGCTGCTGAAGCGGTAAGCCTGCCCTAGGGGGGAGGCGAAGTCATCGATGCCTGGCGAAGATCCCATCGTACTTGTCGGCGGAAAGCTTGACGCAACCCCTACCTGGCGCGCCAACTGTCGAAACCTAATTTCAGCAATAAGAAAAGAGGGTAGCGCACAAGTGCCAAATACGATAGGTTAGTTGACAAAGGGATTTAGACAGGTTCAGGCCTTCTATAAAGAAGTAATACCCTACTCCTGTTTCAGGGATTCGATCTGCCAAGTTGTGTATTGATCTCGTGATTTATATATGGGTGTAGAAAAACTAAACTATTCACTATTGCTCTATATCCCTCAAGGAACGTCCTGCCCTCCTTATATAGGTTTAGAAGGCAGGCTGATAAGTCGGAGACCCAACTACATATGGTATAAGACTCCTAAGCATCATCTAAAACACTATCGACTTAGGACTATAAGTCGTTCCTTAATACACAAGGCAATGTAATACTTAAGTCCTAAGCCATTACATAATGACCACCTATAACCTATCCCCTATATCAGTCAGATAGGCCAGCCGTGTGGGTGTATGGTACCCATAATCTCCACACATAGCTGGTGCTTCTTCTTTAGCTTTGATTTTCTCTGTTTTGACGTCATCCTATTGTGTACTAGACTCTGCCTCGGGCTTTGGGAAGATTACTTTTCATTTTTGAATTACTTTGCCTTGCCGAGGCACAATGAAAGAATCCAAATAGATCTTGTGAAAAGCTTGTGTAAGCTAATCCATCTCTGCCTTCTGCTCTTCAGACAACTGCTCAATCGTGACCGGGATGACGTTGTCTTCAGTTATCTCAGGCATGATGAATGTCTTGAAAGTCGTGTCCCACTGGACGTGCCAAAAGCGTGTTAGCAATCAAAACAGGGCAAGTTATTGGCAATCAAAAGGCAAGTTAGCTTTTATGATCCCAATTGATGCAGCACTATGTGTGACAAGAAGCACAAAGTCTAAACAATCGAGCCCTTGACTGATTTTTAGGGTGGTGGATACCTTAGCTAATCTAAGCCGATGAGACGATTTAGCCGATACCGACAAAACCTTGGAATAGGCTTGGCCGATACAAGTAAATCGAACCATCGAATTAGATAAGTTAAGATATATGATAGTGTTGATGCAAAACACGGTGGCTTGGGAGATTTGCTTCACTCCAGTGCAAGTCCAAATCTTAGAAAAAATGGGTTCAGGACGTGCCAGTTGCTTTGATCCTACAACCAACAAGATATACAAATAAAACTAGTTAGATATACGATAGCCGATCGGCCGATAAGCCGATGACGTACCATATGGACCTAGCCAATGCGATCTGACTGAATCAGCTATAAGGTGTAAGATGAATAATGTAAAAGAAACCCTAATTATGCTCCACCAGCTGTATATGCAAAATCTATAGACAGATTAGATCATAACCGATGAAATCATAATTAGCTTAACATAGATACCGTATCGGCTAATACTCCGACACAACTTTATACAAGAAAATCAATCTAGGTAAATATATCGAGACGAGCTTGATATATTTAACTAAAGTGATATCTTTGTATATGGAGCAGATATAACATGAAAAGCATGATTAAAAGAATTTAAACAAGTCTAAACAGTTATATCAGACAAGATCGGCTGAAACTCCGATGCTACTCCTATTGCAAACAAGAGACAGGCTAGAAATCACGATTCTAATTAGGACTAGGGCTGATGCAACACAAAGTGTAAAAAGATGCATGATATCTAGACAATCAAGTCTTTGAATGTTTTTTAGGGTGGTGGATACCATTTGTCAATCTAAGCTAATAAGTTGATTTAGCCGATACCGATAAAACCTTAGGTAAGGCCTAGCCGATACAGCTAAATCGATGCCATCGACTAAGATTGGCTAAGTTATGTGGTAATTTAACAAGCCATAACTCCAGCTGAAGAACTCGAAGCACAAACTCATCAAAAATGTAAAAGGAAAATTGTGGCGATGCGCCGAAAGTGTTTATTGAACTGTTGTTATTATTTACAATACCTCGGGCTTATATTTATACCCGATCATACAAACATTGTCCATACCAGACACTATTTATAACTTGCCTAAACAAACAAGTCCTAGGTGGACTCTTACCACAAAATTATAAAAGGAAACTAACTCTTATTCCTAATTAATAGATACAATTGCCTTATTTGGACTCAATTCCTGGTTGCCAATATCTTCAAGCTCTTCTTTGAAACTAACACGAACTTAGGTTACCCATATCGGCTTAACCAAATCCAATTTAGGTTACCCGTATCGGCTGCTCGAGCCCAATTCCATATCGGCCGATACGGCTCCAGCCGATGCGTTGTCTGTTCTTGGAAACAACCTTATCCCTTAAAATCTGCCTCGGATCTAATCTTACTTGCTAGCATATCTTTACCAAAATTTGTTGTTAACAGATAGCCAATAGTTATATAAGATAGATTAGACCATCTGAAACGATGCGCTAATCCACTGATACAAACCACTGTGACAAGCCACACCTCTTGTTGGAGATCGAAGCCGATGTAGCCCAACTTGAAACAAGGACTCATCGAAAAGTAAAAGTAAAAGAGTGGTGATGCGTCGAGAGTGTGTATTGAACTGTTGTATCTATTTACAAAACCCTAGGCATATATTTATACCCGAACATACAAACCTTGTCCATATCGGACACGATTGCAAACTTGCCTAAGTACAAAATAAACAAACAAGTCCCTAGCCGAACTCTTACCATGAATTCCTTAAACGAAACAACTAACTCTTATTCCTAATTAATAGATACAATTGCCCCTTCTGGACTCAATCCTTGTTTGGCAATATCTTCAAGTCCCTTCCTGAGTCTAATATGAACTCGTATTGCCTGTATAGACTGACCGAGTCCGACTCTGTATCCGCCGATATGGCTTCCAGCCGATGCACTACTCTGTTTTCGGAAATAATCTTATGTCCTCGAATCCGCTTCGAACCCATCTTCATCTTTGTGTATTGTTACCAAATTTTGCTATTAACATACGTACAATCTCCTCGCAAACGTTGTCGGCTTGATCACCCAACATGATTGCGAATGGACCTCCGATGTGCTTATAAGTTAGGTTTCTAAAGTCATGCTGGCCGCATGAGATCCACATGTAATAACTAACTAAAGCGCCTCTAAAAAGCGATGGAGGTATGACTACACCTAGTCCTCAGCCAACATTTGTAGTGATCCTCCCATCACATCTAAGAGTAGTCGAGTACGACTACACATCTGGTTCTCGACCAGTGTGGTAGCGATCTCACCAACTCTACAAATCTTCTACGAATGGTCGAGTACGACTACCCACCTAGTTCTCGACCAGCGTGGTAGCGATCTCACCAACTCTACAAATCTTCTGCGAGTGTTCGAGTACGACTACACATATGGTTCTCAATCAGCGTGGTAGCAATCTCACCAACTATACAAATTTTCTATGAGTGGTCAAGTACGACTACACATCTAGTTCTCAACCAGCGTGGTAGCGATCTTGCCAACTTTACAAATCTTCTACAAGTGGTCGAGTACGACAACACATTTGGTTCTTAATCAGCATGATAGTGATCTCCCCAACTCTACAAATCTTCTATGAGTGGTCTTGACCAGCATTGTAGCGATTCTCCCACCACCTTTGCGAGTGGTTGAGTACGACTACACACCTAGTCCTAGATCAGCGTTGTAGCGATCCTCCCACCAACGCTGCGAGTGGTCGAGTACGATTACACACCTGGTTCTCGACTAGCATTGTAGTGACCCTCCCACCATCTCTACGAGTGGTCGAGTACAACTAAACACCTGGTTCTCAACCAGCATTGTAGCGATCTCACCAACTTTATAAATCTTCTGCGAGTGGTCGAGTACGACTACGCACCTGGTTCTCAACCAGTGTGTGTAGTGTTCCTACCATCTTCATGCATTAATCTATGTAAGTTCCTAATACAAATCAAATGTGCAATATTTATCTGTTGATCATCTTTCCTCATATCGCTACTGGTTGGAGTCGTTTCTTATCGACCTATTATGTTAAGTCTGACTAGTCACCGGGTCTTAGCACCTGGCCGGGGACGCCTGGCGCTATTGGGCTAGACGGATGCTAAGGGTCAAACGACCATGTCAGAATTGGTCATGTCAGAGTACCCACTGTAACGTATTAACTAGCCATGTAATCAGAAATTGGTTTTCCCAACTTCACATCTGAGGGATAAGAATTCGCCTCTTCACCTTAGTTTGTTATGAGATTCAACATGCTTTTGTGAGGGGTGCTAGGGAGAGTATCTAACTCCGTTCAGCTAAGGACAGCTCTGGTGAGAGTACTCGTTTATTGGCACACGTACATGTAATTTATTTTAAATATTTTTAATTTATATCATATTACTCCCAAGCTTCGCTCGGGGGCTTTTCTATCTAACAATTTGTTCTAAGAATTGATTTCAGGAAAATAAGATATCACAGCAACTAGATTTCTTGAGTAAAAGAGACTAGTTGGAGACTTTATAGTAGTCAGCATCTTATCTTGAATCAATAAAGCTCAAACCGACAATTCTTGTACTCAACTAATAGACATATACTGGCCCAGAGCACACGGTAGTTGAAATTTATTTCTGACTAGATGGATGCTGGATTAATGAATTCAAGTTCAAGTTGAGTTCTCGGTCCAGGAGAAGAGAAGGACTTTGTCGCGTACTCTGCATCAACTCGGCTGTCCGAGAACGGTTGGATGAGTTCGACAAGGGTTATGTATAGGATATTTGATCAAGAACGCTATAGCATGCTTGCATATTTTCTGACCTCAATCCAAGTTCAACAATGGTCAAGTTCACTTTCATGGCCAGGAAAGATGACTTGTCAGCAATTTCATGCCAACTCGGTATTCCAAAAAAGGCTAGGTAATTTTGACAATGATGGATCTTTAGGCTACATGGTCAAGAACGCTAGTCCGATCATTTGCATTGAGGTCAGAGGCCACTGTCAGTGTCAAGGATGAAGCATGCTGTTAGTGATATGCCCTAGAGGCAACATTGAGATGTTGTATATATCACAGACTATGTTTATGATTCAGTGCTTTGTTCCTTGAAATAGACATTATTTGATGTGCACTAGAGTTCCCGACCTTCCGAAAGGTTCTGATAAACAACGATTTGGACGGAGTCGCGACACAAATCGATCCGGCTTCTTGAACGCGCACGCTCTTGAGCCCCGCAATCGCAGCACCACGTCTCCTCTGGTTATCACCCGTGTCGAAACGCGGGTGACCTCGCCGAGAAGGCTAATCCCTGTTTGCCAATCGAAGAACACAAACAAGAACGAGATAGAATACAACCAAAATTGCAGATGAATGATTAAGCTCACAAGTTGGGGTCTTACAAACCGATCTAGCGGCGAAACTGTTCTTGACAGATTAATCTAAGCAAAACCCAAAACCTAAAGATAGCGACGGCTACTGATATATGGAGTTTAGGGTCGTGCAAGCACCCCTTGACGCAACCCTAATGGGCTCCAACACGATACACGGGCCAAAGGCCCAAATACGGCGTCGCAGCGCCGGGACAGATTCTGAACGTCAATTTGTTCGGTCAATTCCCGATGGGCACCCGTTTTAGTGCAGACTGGTCCTAGACTCCGAATTGCACCCGAAGTCTCCGAATTGCACCCGAAGTCGACTTGGAGAAGGTCTTGGTTTGGTCCCCAATCAACTTCTTTGATATTCCATGCATTCGTTATGCTCGGCTTCTTTTCCTTCATCCAAGCAAGTACCTCTGCAAATGAAAACAAACAAAACTCATTGTGTAGCAACGTATGTTCAAAAATATAACAAGTAAATCTTATGTAGAACTGGTGAACCTTTGGCTGATTAATACACAAGGTAGTCATGGTTATATCCGAGCTAGTTGTGTCCTCATCACCCATTCCCGTTTCTCCGACACGATTGGAATTAAAATATTTCATGGCAATCTGCACCCCCAAAGTGCTATTTTGAATCATGCTTAGGTTGCTAAAAAAATGGAACTAAAGCTAGCTGTTATTCATGATAATATGAGATGAGGTCAAACTGTCCTTTTATGAGTGAAAAGGTACAGATCAATTATCTTTTTACATTGTCAATGCATTTGGGGTATATATGGGGACTATCTACTTTCAAATTGTTAATGCATTTGTGATGTGATGGAAATGTTAGAAATTTAGGGGAAATTTAGGTAGTTTGCTAAATTATCATCAAAGTATATAGGGGTTGTACTATATGTTGTAGGATTTCAGACAAGGTGTCTATATCTAGATGCAACATGCTAGTTCCTTGGTTATCAAATAAACACAGAATACGAGGTACTCGGCAATCCTGGGTGGTTTGGTCGGAATAGTGCATAGAGTAACCGACCAAGACTCCGCGTAGTCTATCATTATTTTTGATAATGCAACAAAATATTGTAATTTTGGTTGCTAGGAATTCTGATTACAAATTATGAACTTTTGTAAATAAATTATTTTGCTTGATGATGAACTGGAGCCATTCCGACATGTTGCAAATTTGGCTATCGTTGGAAATTGGCACATCCAACCACGGTTTGAATTATTTTGGCGTGGTTAAGGCCTGGTGGCAAACGAAGGTGTCCACATCAATCCTTGTGTCAAAGGTCATGGCGGATGCCTTCTGCTTGCCACCTGATGTATCACAACACCTCATCCTATTATAGATGTTGTTTTGGCAAATCTCCAACGAAGGCTAAATGGTGTAACAATTTTTACGGATGTAGTTCTGAGAGCACAGAAATTAGACATTTGATAATTTAGAATATGGTATTAAACTATCTTAGAACTTTCAAAGAAGCGAATCAATAGAATCATGTAGTTTTTTTTTCCAAAAATAGCTTACCATTGTAGACAAGATGGAACACGAAGAATTCGATAGCTCTGGATCAGAGGGCGAACATCATGCTAGCCCTAGTGCATACCTAAATTTAAATCAAGAACATTTTGAAGGCGGCGAGGTAATTCCGACCTATATTTCACACAATAGTGCATTACGAAACTCCAACTCTAACGGACCGTTCCAAATAATAAAATATCCTATTTTCAAGGAGGCTGGTACTTCCGCTGTGGGTCCATCTCGAAATCAACCGAGTCATTAGAGAGAAAGCCTAGGGGTCCTAGCACGATGGCTAATGGTCACTACGTCATGACAGAACTCACTACAAATGGCCTGCCTCGAGGACCATTGGAGGCATTGACCTCGTATGGTAGGCGTGTGGTGTCATCATGAAGGATTTCATTCCCATCGAGTACCGACATTGGAGAACAAGGGACGTAACACAATATGACTGGACGGTACCAGAAAACCTGAAAGAAGAGTGCTGGCGAAAGTTGAAGCAGACATTCGCCTTTCCTAAAGGCGAAGAAGCGCTAGCAAAGCGTGGGGCCCTATCCAAGATGAGCACTCTCTTCAAAAATTGGGAGGGCAGCTTGAACACAGACTTTGTCCAACAGACTTAACCCAGGATTTTAACAAACCTATATATCAGAGGTGTGCAGATTACTGGGATGAGTTTGTGAGATGGAGAACATCTAAGGACGCAAGAGAAATGAGTGAACGAAACAAGGCCAACTCTGTGAAGAACAAGTATCCTCACCAACTCGGTTCGAGCGGATACGCTAAGAATATCCCCAGATGGGATGAGAAAAAGGAACAACTGCGTCAAGTTGGTGTAACACCCGAGACAGAGGGATGGGGCACCCGGACAAAGCACTACGCGTATGCCAGGAAGACTGAAGTGCCATTTTCAGGGGAGTTGGTCACCATAGGACCTCGACAGCAAGAGCTTAAATAGAAGATCACCGAGGCCCATTCCCAATCATCATAGGGTAATTTTGTACCAGAAAGAGAGAGATGAGCTCACAATGACATTGGGGAACCCCAAGGACCCTGGACACACAAGAGGCGTTGGCCTCGTTCCATGAAATGATGGGTTTCCGGGCGATGGACATAGGTACTGAGCTCGTAAGAGAAGACCCATGAAACAAAAGGAAGACAATCGTATCGCGAGAGAGGTGGCCCGACAGCTAAAGGAACAAATTGCAGAGATGTTTCCTAATGGGATGGCCGAACAACGCCACAAGCAAACCGAAAACCAACTGGTAAGCCCGGGTGAGAAACGTAGCAGTTGCGCGTCTGCGGAAGCCGCCCCCCACAATAGGACATAGTGCATTACACGATGGACAACATAACGACACATACTCCGTGCACACTCCATGTTGCCGTCAAAACAACATCATTCAGGAGATTGCACGCGGTATGGCACATCCTATATCTGCAGGGCAAACAATACACAGTGTTCCATTGCCTGCAGGCTACACGAGGGTCGGAGTTGACGACGTGCTAAGCATATACAAAGGGTATGTGCTAGAGTTTCCTCTGGAGGAAAGGGGTTGATACTCTAGGCGATGCTCTTCACAACATGATGCTATGGCCCAAACGCTACATCGTTATCATGTCGAATGATGGGGTAGGCAATCCAAGCAACAGCGGTTCCAACCCTTCAGGTGAGATAGGTCCAGATCTAGCTCCTTCTCCGCCTCGACAGAGGATCCCTAGCCCATCCCCTCCTCATGAGAATATACCGAGTCAACCAAAGCCTCTGGAGAAGTCTCGAGTCCACCCCGACCCCCAAAAAAGACTCCAACAACAAGTGCATCGCAAAGGTCTACTTCATCGAACAAGTCACGATGCCAACCAACCAAGACGGTTTTAGTGTCAACACCCACAACGGGGCTACCTAAGAAGGCCGAGGAACCAAAGATTCCAATTCCAAAGAAAGTGATCGATCATTTCATAAAGTGCGCACAACCGAAGCCACCAAAGAAACCTATATCAGACTTTCGGTGAATTATTGGGAACAAGGATCTACAGACTTAGGCTAAGGAGTTGTTCGTTGCAGAGAAAGCGTCCGAGACAGAGGCATTCTGTGAGTCAACCGGTCTAGAGAGCCTAGATGGTTTGGATAATCTTCCAAACGCCGAAGTGGTAGTACAGTTCCAACTTGGACAATCTATGGTGGTTGACTCAGAAATTGGACAATTAGGAATTCAAGCGTGGTGGCTGCATAAATGGTATTTGGAGGCGACCGAACAGGGTGAAGAAATGATCGAAGCATACTACACCAACGTAGATTTTCACCACGAGCCCAATATATGCTGGGTAGCATTTAAGGAGCTCTTCAACGTATACCAAAGAAGGGATCTCTATGTCAGCATCCTTCAAATGTGGTTATTGTGAGTCCTTTCATATCCGGTCCATAATCCGGCTCCCACTACTATCATCTTAGTGGTTCTGAACCGTGTTCTTGTTTTGCAAGGATTGCTCTTATGAATGTCAAAGCATGAACAGTAAGATTATTTTTCTAGACCCAGCGGTTGTAAACTTCGATAGGAAATTGGTCTCAAAAGCTGAAATCGAGAATTGTCTCTTCAATGCCCTCATCAAGCTCAATTAATGTGATCACATTATCCTTTCTTACCTTTCTTAGTAAGTGACTATCATCGATTTTCAGTTTTGGTTGCTCTCCACGCGTATGAAGTTATTGATACATTGTCCTATGTGCAGCTATCACTGGTCCTCATCGTAATCAACTATTGTGCCTTCCATAATTCTCCTTTTCCCATCTTGGGTTTGTCCCACCCCTTCCTTGCCCCAACATCTCTTTTACCCCATGGTTTCTTTAGTTCTTGTGCTCCCTCATAAGCCAATGCCAGAATATATGCTTGGGTGACTGTTTCAGGTTGTTCAGCTCTAACAAAGTCCCTCCATTCTTCTTTCAAGCCTGCAATAAAATGAGTCACCAAAAAGAGACCACCCACTATAGGATCATACAAATGAATATGGTAAATCAGCTGAGCAAATTTAGCTCGATATTCATAAAATGTGCTAGTTTGAATTAAAAATATCAATTCATCCATCTTAATACATTGCAAATGCACTTCAAATTCAGCTAACACAGCTTCTCACAATTGTTCCCAAGTAGACCACCCCATCTCTTGCTTTCACACCTGATACCAGTGAGCAGCATCTCCTATGTGCCGCAGTTGATACCTTGAACCCCTCAGTGATTTGGTAAAAGGCAAAATAGGTCTCACAACTATCCACCCAAACACGAGCATATGTCCCATCGAACTTGGGAAAATCCATCTTAGTAGTCCAACTACGACACGATCCACTGTGTCCAAACTCATGAACACCAGAGTGATGGGGATCATGGAATATCTGTGGAGCAAAAACAGGTGGTGGTGGTTGCAGTGACGAAGAGCTCACTCCAGGTGTAGCCAGCAACAGTGTTTGGTGGTGAAGCCGCATCCCCGGTGGTTGCAACCCTAAAACTGGAGCTGTCACCGCCACCTTCAGTGCCCGAGAACTTGAGTCTGCTCTTGTTGAACTTGGCCCAGTGATGTCATCGAGAGATCCACCTTTGCTTGAACTTGATCCAACCCTTGCTGCTCCATCTTGAGATTGATCTGGACCAAACGCTTTGTGATTTCCTCCACCCCATCGACCTTGGTCGCCATGGATTTCACCATGTCCATCAACCGCTCCTCCATCGAGTCCATCGCCGCCACCATTTACCGCACTTGTACGCTTGACTTTGTGGGCGTCGTAGCGTCACCTCCTCCAAGCCCGATCGAACCAAACCATGATTTACCGCAGATCAACCCAAAGTAAGACCATGAACACGGCCACGGGAATTACTGATCAAGAGCCGAGAGAATTTGAGGGACAACCCAGAGACCGAAAGCAACTGATATCAACTTGTCGTGACCTCGATTGCAGGCGAACTAGTCGCTGGAGGCGAGAGAAAGACAGAAAGCAAAGTTGGGGAGGAGATAATTTTTTATTTCATATTTTTCATGCCAATCGGATACAGCCTATTAGTCTCTTGTACACGCGACTCACGCACTCGCCCACTGGGCCCCACGTGACAGCGAGAAAACACAAGACAACCACTCATATGGATTCCGCCTCCCAAGTACGAAGACGCCTTTCTCAGTTGCGCACTTTCTTCTGTTCGAGCCCCCGTGCACTGTTAACCGTCTTGCCGTTGTCGCCTGCCAAATCTGTCTTGGCAGCCATCATGACATATTCTACACCTACGTCGCGCTTCATAAGTATCCTGTCAATTGCTTCGTAATTTGCTTTGCTTATCAGTTAGCATCATGCTCTTAGTGGATTTTATCCATCCTTCTAGGATAAGTACCCAATTAGGAACTCATAAAGTTTCTCATTTTCTTTTCACTGAATCACATGAAAAGTTAGAACAAATACGTAGTGGTATGAGCAACCATGAATAGAAGGTCTCCTGCACGCGGAAGTCTGGGGGCATTGACTGACCTGTAATGACCATTTGGAAGCACGGCAATCTTGATGGACATTAGATGTCATGTTAGTGTCATTGACCTGAGTGGCTGAGTCACACTGAAGGTCTCCTTGGTAATGCGTGTACATCTCTCTGAACCATCGATTGATCATGTACATCTCTCTCAACAAAGAAAAGAGAGAGGGTAGAAACAAAACAAGACTCTTGTCACAGGCCAAACAACACAAGAATATATATGAATCCCAACCACATATGCCACGTATATGAGTTTGGTTTAGAACTTCACCTACACAAGATGAAACTCCTTGCCTTGGAGCTGTTGGTGGTGGTGTTGCTGCTTTCCTTACCATGCCCTTTTTGTCTAGCAAATTCTACAGTGAGCCAGCTTGATCGGCAAGCAGATATGCTTCTCCAATGGAAATCTGTAATAGATCATGGACAGAGTGTTTGCCTAGACTCATGGAGTAACAAGACCAGCCCATGCGAGTGGTACGGCATCTACTGCGACACCAGTGACCAGAGTGATGCTGTCCCAGCAGTTTTGGTCATCATTTCGCTTCAATGGTGTGATATCTCTGGCCGTTTGGACAAGCTCCGCTTTGCACAACAGCTGCATCTCCAAGCCCTCAATCTCGGTTGCAACTCTCTCTCGGGCCAATTCCATCAAGCATCGGTGGTCTTGCTGGTCTCATTCTCTTGGATCTCTCGAGCAATAGGCTTTCAGGATCCATCCCACCATCCATCGGTAATCTCGGAGAACTAATCTGCCTCGACCTCTCTTCCAATTTGCTGTCAGGAGAGCTAATCAATTCTACAATTGCCACACTAGACAACTTAATGTCCCTTGATTTAAGCCACAATAACATAACCGGTTCAATACCTAAAGTTTGGGAAACTTGGCCAACCTGACTTCTCTAGATCTTAGCTTGAACAAGTTTTCTGGTCATATTCCTCAAGAGCTAGGTCTGCTTTATAGTTTAGCATACTTGGATCTCTCAAAGAATGAGATCGTGGGTTTCATTCCTTAAGGCATAGGAACTGTCACAAGTTTACATTTCTTGAATCTTTCCATCAACCAAATCAGAGGTTCCATTCCTTCAACCTTTTGGACATTGACCATGCTGTCAACAGTAAGACTGGAGTCCAATGACTGGAGTTGTGTACTTCCACCAGAAATAGGGTTTCTAGGTAATCTTGCTGCAACAGATTTAAGCAATAATCGATTTACATGGAGCATTCCACCTCAGATAGGACAATGTCACAATTTGTTTTCTGTACAAATGTCAGGTAACTTACTGACAGGTCTGGTTATTTTGTCGTCGTGTCGACTTGTATGTGCTGGATTTGAGCAGAAATTATCTAAGTGGTGCCATCCCAATGAGACTCTCTTACCTTTACATTCTAGAAGACCTGAACTTATCTTACAATAGTTTGAGTGGCAGATTTTTTTGGTTTATCTACCACTAAAAACACTACAATTGTTTCGCTTGTCCATAATATGGGTATTTGTGGTGATCCACAGTATGGCTTGACACAACGTCAAGTACCAAAATATGGTGATAAAATTACTGTTCTGAGGGTACTACTTGTTTTTGCACTGTTTTATGTCTTATATCTTGCAATTGAAAGGATCACAGTTTCTTGTCGAAGGAGAAAGCTGGCAAAAGTTAGAGAAAATGCTTTCGATTGGCCATCCAAGCAAAGCCAAAAATATCAGACGCCACTTTACTCAGAGCAGATTCCATCCGCTAATTTTTCTTCCCCATATGGTGTCAGCTCAATGCATGCATGCACATACATGCATGTAAGATGTTTGGATATGTAAATTAAGATGTGATCTTTAAAATATTTTTTCTCTAAAACTATTCATCCAATTTATAATCTAATTATCTCTTTGTATTCGTTGCGATTAAATTTTTACAACGAGATCTCTCATCATTATACTTTGATGAAAGAAAAATGTATGTTTCAGCTATTGATTTGATGTTTCACATGTGTGAAGCAAATGTTCCAACTAAAATTTGACTATGTTGCATATACTAAGTTTTTTTTACAATGGATCTTTTTTAATATTGCGTGTTGTGTAATTTAGATGTTCCAATATATTTTTTTTATGTTTCACTAGTTTATTTTGAAATATTGCACGCAGTCTTTTCTTTTTTACATCTCATCGAGTATTTTGTTATGTTTCAATAACTATGACTTCATATTTCATGTATAATAAAAAAATATTTCACATGAGAGAAGCGAATGCTCTAATTAGTATTCTACTTTATTGCACATTTTCCGTTCTTCTTTACAATAATTTTTTTACTTGTACATCGTGTTATTTAGAAATTTTAATAAATATTTTTTGATATTTTACTGATTAATTTATAAACATTGTAAAGTGTTCTTCGATATTTCAGCAAATATTTTATGATGTTTCAGTGGTTATAACTTAATGTTTCATTTATGATATAAAAATATTTCAATTGGGAGTGTAACTATTTTTTATTGAAATATAATCATGTGGGATCTTGTCGTAAAGATTTAGTTGCAACGAATATAACGGTACAATCGGATCGTAGATCAGGTAAATAAGTTAGGAGAAAAAATAGTTTAAAATTTTATAAAGAATTTTTTAGATGCATATATAAGAAACAAAAATCTCCTGTAAAGTTAAAAGCAGTGCATGTGCATGTTACAAGCAAGAGACAGTCATGCACGCATAGAGGGATAGCTAGCTCATTGTGGAAGGTGTTCAATCTTTTTTTCTTCCATCAGACATCCAATGCACAGTGCTCCCCAAAAGTTGGTAGCATAAGAAATTCGGGGGATTTACTTTCCATATGAAATTTCGATGGTAACCTTGCATTCCAAATGCTTTGGGTCGGGCGCCCGATCCAGGCCAAAACTTCCCCTCACCATTTTTTCTGTGCACACTCCCATCCGTCCATTCCTTTGCATGCATTCTCGATTGCAGGTGAGAGGCACAGGCGAGCATGACTCTCTCTCTCTTCTCTCTCCTACTCAATACATATATCAACCTTTTCAACTATACTTTAAATTTTTTTAAAATTATTAATTTTTTTTATGAACTAATTATACTGTTGGATTTGTCGTAATTAAATCTTTGTAACAAGGCCTCACACGCTTATATTCCAATGATTTTTTTAAGTTTTGTTATTGCATTGGATATTTAATGAATGTTGCACATAGTGTTGTTTTAATGTTTCAACAAGTATTGCCTCATGCTAAATGTTACATGTGATGTTCTTTTGGATATTACATCAAGTATCTTTTTTTATGTTTTAATATTTACAACTCGATGTATCGTACCTGATATAAAAATATTTTAACAACATTAAGTATTTGCAAATACATTGTATGTTTCATTTTTTTTTGTGTGTTTCACTTGTTAGGACTTAATGGTTTGTATAGTGGTTGTCATTGTTGCAGTTAATATTTTTAGTTGTTGCACCTTTCAGAAACATTATATAAAGTAAGATGAAACATTGGACCAAGTGATGAAACATTTTTTTAAGCGATGAAACATTCTTTTTTGGGACCTATATATTTTTTTATCCAAATATAATCATATGGGATCTTGTTATAAAGATTAAATTATAATAAATTGTATGGTGCAAACAAATAATAAATCGCATAGATATTTTAGCAGAAAAAAGATTTTAAAGTTCATACAAAATGAGAGAAGAAAGAGAGAAAACATAAAGGGAAGGGGTGGAAGGTACATGCATGGCAACCGTAGTGTGACAGGTGCATGCGCACTTGCATGCGGCAGTATTGCATGCAAAGCAAGCACGAGGGATATAGATGGCCATAAGGCCCGGGGCCCGACGGCCCGGCCCAAGGCACGACAAATTGGCCCGGCCCAGGCACGGCACGGCCCGACTGGGGTCGTGCCCGTGCCGGCCCGGCCCAACAGCCGGGCCGTGCTTGGGCCGCTCCCTCGGCACGGTGGGCCGGCACGGCCCGGCACGAAAGAGGTCGGCACGGTGGGCCGGCACGGCCCGGCACGGTCCAACGGCAGGCACGGCCCGACCGAGGCCTGTTATGCCGGGTGGGTATAAATACCCCAAACCGCATCAAACCGACAAACCCTAACCCTAGCCACATCAGTCTCGAGTCTCGACCGATCCGCCGCTCGCCCGCTCCGCCTCCACCTCCAGGCTCCGACCCCTCAGCCCTCCACGCCTCCATCCCTCTTCGTCGGCGTCTCCGATGGATGCCTCGCCGGATCTAGCACCGAGGGTCAGCGGGCTCCCGCTGGGGGCTTGAGGGTCGTCTCTTCTCTATCCTTTTCTTTCATCTCTTTGGCTGATCCGTGACCGTGAGCTCTTCGTCTCCGCCTCTCCGGTCACCGGATCGACGGTCGCATTGTCGATTTCCTCTCCATTCTGTACTTTTTTTTGCAACCCTCATCGTTTCTCTTCGTCAGATACTCAGATCCACTCATCCACCCCCCAAATCTAGTCTCTCCTCTTGTCTTCTCGTAGATCTGTGGATCTCTATCATCAACGGCAACTCCGGTGCTCCGGATGCGCAGGTACAAGCTTTTTTTTTAGTTTATTTTCTCTATTCGATCAGATCCGTAACTACTCTCTGCTCTCGTCATTGTTTCATTTGTTCTTGCAGGTCGCTGAGCGGCAGGCGGCAGCCACCGTTGAGGAACCGGAGTGCCTGCGATGGATGGTGATCCAACCTCATGCAACTACGAGGCGAGGGTGATGGGGACGCAGGGTGATGACGAAGATGACTTGGAGGAGAAACGCATCGAGGTGTTTGGCAACACTGCTTCACCTCTGAGAGATCTGTCGCAGCCGGAGCCACACGATGATGGTACCGGTGCCGATGGCAACGGTGCTCCGTCTGGCTCAAGTGCTAGCAACAAGAGGTCCAGGTCTGAGGTATGGGACGACTTTGAAGAACTCTTTGAAGAGCGCAATGGCGCTCAGGTTCGCGTTTCTGCTAAATGCAATTACTGTCATAAAACATTGTCTGCTCGTTCAACTGGTGGTACTGGACATTTGCTTAGGCATATTAAATCGTGCAAACCTAGAAATGTTGGTGCTTTGTCTCAGTCCATGCTTAGGTTTAATGCTGATGGTTCTGTTAGTCAATGGGAATATAAACCGGATGTGGCTAGAACTGAGTTGGTTAGGTTGATTGCTAGAGAGGATCTTCCACTTACTTTTGGTCAATCTGCTGCTTTTGAGGAGTATATTCAGAATGCTCACAACCCTAGATTTAGTGTTGTCTCTAGGCAAACTATCAGTAGGGACGTTTTTAAGGTCTTCGACAAGAGACGTGCTATGCTTATTGATACTTTGAAGTCTGTTAGCTCTGTTGCTTTGACATCTGATATATGGTCTGGTAATGCTAAGGAAGATTATTTGAGTGTTGTTGCCCATTTTGTTAATTCTAATTGGCAATTAGAGAAGAGGATTTTGGGACTGGTGCTAATTGATGTGTCACACAATGCTGAAAATATTTCTGAACGTGTGCTTTCTGTTGTTCAAGAATATGGTTTGACTAATAAGATCTTCTCTATTACCCTAGACAATGCCTCTGCTAATTCTAAAGCAATGGATAGTCTTAAACCTGCTCTGTCTGGTTATATTGGTGATTTATATTTGCATCAGCGTTGTGCATGTCATATCATCAATTTAATTGTTAAGGCTGGTCTAGAAATCTTCAAACCCATGCTTCAAGATTTTAGAACTGCTATTTCATTTATAAATGCATCTAATCAGCGCATTGCTTTATACAAAAACTTCTGCATTGCTAAAGGTATTCGTCCTCGTAAATTTGGTTTGGACATGGATGTTAGATGGAATGCAACTTATCTAATGCTTAAGCATCTCTTGCCACATAGGACCATTTTTTCAGTGTTTATTGCATCTCACCATCCAATGGCTGATGGTCAGCCATTACTGACTGATTTACACTGGACAATTGCTGAAACTGTTCTTTTATTCCTTGAACAATTTTATGATTCAACTGTTATTTTGTCTGGTGTTTATTATCCAACATCTCCATTAATTATGCATCACATTCTTGAGATTGCTGGACATCTAAATACTTATGAGAATGATTGGAACCTTAGAAATGTTGTTGTTCCCATGAAAAATAAGTTCTTGTCATACTGGTCTGAGATTCCATTTCTGTATTCATTTGCTTTTATCTTGGATCCTAGGGCCAAGATCAGGGGTTTTAGCAATGTTCTCCAAATTATGGGACAACTTATTAGTGGTGATTACTCTGCATATTTAAATGAGGTTAGGGCTGCATTGTCTGACATGTATGCTAAGTATGAAAGTAAATTTGGTGCTGTGAGATTACAAAGGGCAACCCCAAGCTCTTCTTCTGGTAAGAAAAAGACAGCTTGGGGGAAAATTTTTGGTGCTGCTGCTTGTGGTTCCAGTCTTGGTGCTGGACTTGGTGCTGGTAATGCTGGTGCTAGTGCCAGTCCAGGTTCTGGATTTGGTGCTGGTGCCAGTCCAGGTTCTGGATTTGGTGCTAGTGCCAGTCCAGGTTCTGGACTTGGTGATGCTGGTGCCAGTGCAAGATCTGGACTTGGTGCTGGTGCATTTTCTAGGAGAACTTCTGCTACCGCTTTGATTCAGGCTGTTTCTTCTACTGCTAACATGAATGCATCTGAGTTGTTTGCCTATCTTGACAGTGACACTGTCAACCAATACGATGATGACTTCAATATCCTTAACTGGTGGCATGAGCACAACCACACCTATCCTATTCTTTCCATATTAGCTAGGGATGTTTTGACTGTTCCTGTTTCTACTATATCATCGGAATCTGCTTTTAGCTTAACTGGCAGGATCATCGAGGAGCGACGACGGCGTCTAGCTCCTGACATGGTGCAAGCTTTGGCACTAATCAAAGATTGGGAGCAAGCAGATGCAAAGATGCAACATACCATGGAGAATTTAGAGCTTATAAACTCTTTTGACAATTTGTTTCTTGATGAAGTAACCACTGCCACTGGGACTGGATGATTGTATTGGACTTGGACTTTATTATGAACATTTGATTAATGCTGTGGGCTGCACTCTTTTTTCCTTTCTAGGGTTTTCTCACGAGGTGTGAGTTTTTACCTAGAAAGGTTTTTAACGAGGCAGCCATTGCACTACACAGCTACTTTATTCATTGAAATACTTGTGTCAAGTTTTTGGGTGAAAGTTTATGATTTTGGGTAATTTTTGACTTAGTGAAACTTTTGAATCTTAGAACTGTGATTTCTGTGAATTGTCCATGTCATCTGTGATCTAAGTCAAGTTTTTTGGGTGAAAGTTTGGGTGAAAATTTGTGATTTTGGGTAATTTGACTTGGTGAAATTTTTGAATCTACAATGTGAGTCTGTGATTTTTGAAACTCTTCTGTGAATTGTCCATGTCATCTGTGATCTAAGTCAAGTTTTTTGGGTGAAAATTTGTGATTTTGGGTAATTTGACTTGGTGAAATTTTTGAATCTACAACTGTGAGTCTGTGATTTTTGAAACTCTTCTGTGAATTGTCCATGTGATATGTGATCTTAGTCAAGTGATCTATGAATTTTTGTCAATGTGATCTGTGAATCTTTGATCTGTGATCTGTGAATCTTTGATCTGTGATCTGTGAATCTTTGATCTTTGATCTGTGATCTGTGAATCTTTGATCTGTGAATCTTTGGCATGTTCAAATTTGAATTTGTCAACTAAGTTGTGTAAGTTGTGTTATTTGAATTTGTTAACCAAGGCATGTTCAAATTTATATTTGTCAACTAAGTTGTGTAATTTAAATTTGTTAACTAAGGCATGTTCAAATTTGAATTTGTCAAGTAAGTTGTGAAATTTGAATTTGTTAACTAAGGCATGTTTAAATTTAAATTTTGTATGTTCAATCCATTGATCCATTGAATTTGTCAATCCACTGATCCACTGAATTACTGGTCCACTGATCCACTGGTCCTAGGCCGTGCCTGGGCTGGCCCAGGCCCAATGGGCTGATCGTGCCTTCGTGTCGGCCCGGCACGGCCCGATTGCTACTGGGCCGTGCCTGGGCCTGACGTGCGGCCCATGGGCAGGCACGGCACGGCACGAAATTCCAATCGGGCCGTGCCGGCCCGATCGCTTTCGGGCCGTGCCTATCCGTGCCTGGGCCGGGCCGTGCCGGGCGGGCCTTATGGCCATCTATAACGAGGGAGCTCCCAATTTCTAGTTGTCCCGAGAAAATTTTAATGAAAAATACTGCATTGGTGTTGGAGGATATGGAGCAGTTTTTGGAGCTGAGCTGCCAAGCTGCTCCACACACCGGAGGATTTCCTTTGATGATGGAGCATTCCATGCTGAGATTGAACTTTTGACAAAAATCAGGCACCGCTGCCTGCACTCATTCACAGCAAATAATTTCTTGTATATGATCTCATTGATAGAGAAAGTTTGGCATCCATTTGGCATGACCAAGGCTGTGTTCTTTCTCCTCTTTTCCCAACTCATCTTTCTTGTTTTTCGTACTCATATTTTTCAAACTACTAAATGGTGCGGTTTTTGAAAAAGTTTTCTATAGAAAAGTTACTTTAAAAAATCATATTAATCTATTCTTCAAGTTTTTTAAGCTAATACTTAATTAATCACGAGTTAATAGACAACACCATTTTCCGTGCGGGGAGGTGGAGTTTCGAACTTCACGTCCCGAACACAGCCAAGAGTTGGTGAAAGAGCTTGACTGGTCTAAAAGAGTCATTATCATGACAGACTTAGCTAAAGCTCTCTCTTACTTGCACCATGATTGTCGATGTTTTATGTCGGCAATAATAAAAGGGGGTAACGCACAAGATCTAAAAGTGAATGGGTGTGGAGACAAAGATTTTGACAGATTCAGGTCCTCTCAATGAGAGATAATATCTTACTCCTGTTTAGCGATTGTATATGCCGATTGTTGTATTGATCTGACGATCTTGTTGTCTTATATCCTTGGAGGGGTCCCTACCCCCTTATATAGGTTGAGGGGCAAGGGTACAAGTAGGAAACCGGCCATACTCAACTTAAGTTTCCTTCTACATTATAAAAGAAAGAGACCTAATCGAACTCTAGAATCATGCCTTAACCGGCAAGGAAACACTAAAGACTAAGTTTCATACGATTACAAATATCATGACTATAGCCCACTTCCTAGTAGCAGTCAGACATACAGGCCATGTGGGTTTCTAGTACTCATAATCTCCACAGTAGCCCTTAAGACCTTCACAGTCGAGTAATAATCTTCTCCCTAGCTTGTTCAATCAAACCCAAGTAGTTCGATCTCTTCATAAAGGCTTTCCGAATGCTTCTCTCCCTTGACCTGGTCATAAACACATTACAAGAGGCTGTGGAGGTCTCGTCAAAAAAATAAATCAAATAGGTGCATCGAATAGATGCACCTTCTAGGTGTAGCTCCCGACTATGTGATTAGTTCAAATATATTATGCATAGCATAAAGCCAACTGTATTCAAAAATAATGTTGCACATAGCTCATGGTCAACTGCAACTTAAATAAGAATAAACACGTAGCTCTAGACCAACCGTGTATAAAATGTGTATAGCATCAAGCCAACCACATCTTTAAAATAACACCAGGTAGCATCTGACCTTTATGAAAAAAGACATTTTAGAAAAGCCACAAAAGCATGCTATTGGTCCCCTTAAAACTCACATAGCAATGACTTTTAATAAAAAGTCTTACTGCAGCAAGCAAAGAAATTTTTAATGTATTGGGTTTATACCGTTCACATATTGCCGAAACAAAATATGCTTAAGTCTCAATGAGGCACACGATTCAACTACACCGAAAATTTTGGGTTGCGAACATATTGTGCTTAGGCCCAGAAAATGCCCAGCGATACCCGTATTTCACTCCGTCTTCTCCGCTGCTTCATCTTCTTTCTGGAAAAATTCCTTCATGCTACTGTTCATCTTCTTCCTCCTGCTCGCCGCAGCCAAAAGCTAAGGTTAACTCCCCCATTTGTTCCGCCACCAGATTCCGTCCAAACCACACCATCCATCAACACATTTCACCCGCATCAGGTTCCTCCACTAACCACCACAAGAAAAAACCCTAGGCCAAAGCCTCCCCTTGCTCCCCAACGGTGGAAGAGAAAAGAGTTCCTTTTGAGCAGTGGGCGGTCTTGGATGTCGAAGAGAAACACCTACTGGAGATGGTTTAGGATGGTGTTCTTCCTTACAAGGAAATCGTCGGCTGGCACCCTGCTAGCTATGAGGAATTTCCATCCCCTGACTCTGGCAAAATAGTTGTTTTTACTCCCTTTTTCTACAATGGGTTCGGGCTCCCTACTTTGGAGCTCTTCTGGGGCTTGCTAGATTATTATGGCATCAAAATCTATCATCTAAACCCCAGCTCCATTTTGCAAATAGCTATCTTTAATCTACAGTGGTGTTAATGGAGAAATGCGATGTGTATAGCTTTGGTGTGGTTGTGCTGGAAGTGGTGATGGGAAAGCACTCTGGAGATCTGCAGCTTCCGTTCTTTTGCCAAACAGAATAACATACAAAGCTCAAGGATATATTGGACGAACGCATCGTAGAGCTGACAACTGATGAGGAGAAAAATGTCATCCTGCTTGTTCTGGTGGCCTTTGCTTGCCTGCAAGTCTGCCCAAAATCCTGGCCAACAATGCAGCAGGTTTATCAAGCACTCACAACTAGAAGTTTACGGGCTCCCAACCTGCTGCCCCTTAATGAGATCAAACTGCAGCAGTTCCATGATCTCTGTGGAACCATACAGAATATATGATCTTAATGGCACAAATTCTTAATCTAAAACTATAATCTTTTAGGGATGGAAGGAGTACTACCATGTTTATGTTTTTTTATGAAAATTATGTAACTATTAAATGGCCAAGTCAATAAAGTTTGACAACAGCGTGTTCTAAACATCATACATCTTTAACTAAACCTACTATTATCTCTTTTTTTGGGCCACCGTGATTAAAAAAAGCAATATGTGATGATGGATTCCTCTCCTAAATGTTGTGGGCATCTGACAGGCGGGCCCAAATATATTCTCTCATCTAGAATCGGCTCTATGACTGATGCCTGATGCTACACTATGAATGGATGAAAAGGAACTTGCAATGTATAGGGCGGGCTCTTGTGCGTTCTCTCTCCTATGGAACCCCTCTAAACACAACATTGTGCATGCTCTTAGGGCATATGTTCAAAGCTAAAGCCTGAGGTGGGCTCTTCAACATTCTATGTCAGTGAAAACCTCCACTCCTACAAAAGGTAGTATCTAAAACTGACTTCATTGATATCTATTAGTTCAGTTCTTGCATGCATCTAATAAACTCTCTGAATCTGTGTTATCCTTCATATCAATTAAGCTGTCAACTATTATATTGCCTCCAACAATGATGTCGTTCTATCTCGTGAATAGCTGAAGAAATCTTCCGAGACATATGTCTTGTAAAGATATTTCAGTATATCCCGTCACAAACAAACGGATGCTAACAATCATCTCTGCCAAAGCAAAACAGCAAGAGTACAAAACTGAAGAGTCAGTTCTGCAGATGTATGGAACTGCACTTGGACTATATCCTACCAATAAATGTAGGACAGGATCAAACTGTATAGACTTGAGTAAGAACAGTAATAGTTTGGGACCGCGATGCAAACATTCAGATTTTTGGGATGCAGATGCTAATTAAAGAAATATCCTCATCAGAAATATCAAAGCTTTTCAAGAAATAAACATATTTTTCTCGTATAACCTTGCAAGTTGAGAGCATGGCACTAATGCACCTCCATTTTCCCAATTATGAGAGTAAGTATAGGAAGTCTGAAACTACACAATACATTAACAACTTGACATACCACAGGATATATCTTGAACAAACTATTGTCCCATGTTTGTCGCATGTGCAAGAGGCTGAGCAGCATCGTACGTTGATTGTAAGAAATTTCATCGTACGTATAGCAGTGCTCTTTTTCTGGGGAAATTGCTATACATACAATAGAATTAGTATGATTTTATTACGATCCTGTCTTGCATGTGTATGATTGGGCCATGGAAACATGTTGCGGCCGATGTTTGCCGCATGCACAAGGGGCTGAGCAGCATCGTACGTTGATCGTGAGAAATTTAATCATATGTATAGCAATGCTCTTTTTCTAGGGAAATTGCTATGCGTACGATAGAATTGGTATGATTTTATTACTATCTTGTCTTGCATGCGTATGATTGGGCCATGGAAACATGTTGGGGCCCATGTTTGCCGCATGCACAAGAGGGTAAGCAACATCTTACGTTGATCGTAAGAAATTTCATCGTATGTATAGCAATACTCTTTTTCTGGTATAACCTTGCAAGTCGAGAAGATGACACTAATGCACCTCCATTTTTCCAATTATGAGAGCAAGTATAGGAAGTCTGAAACTACACACTACGTTGACAACTTACATACAACAGGATACATTGTACTACATGAACAACAAGAGACAACATCTTGAACAACAAACTAGTGCAGGGCTATTTCATAGTCAAATTGTAAAGATAAACATTCCCAGCCATCGCATTTTTTGACATGAACCCAGCAATCACATTTCACATTTAATCACATCATAGAAATTTCAAATTTCAGATTATAAAGATAAACAGGTGTATGGATACAGAAAATTGTTTACAAGTCAGAGTATGCTTAGTTAGCATTGACGTTATGTGCGGATCAAGTTATAGCACAAGCCGTTGGCACTGAAGTAGTAGGATGACCCTGTAAATTTCATAATCTACTGCTCCCTCCGTTTCAAATTATAAGTCGTTTGACTTTGTTTTAGTCAAAGTTCTTTAGGTTTGACCAAGTTTATAAAAAAAATAGCAACATCTACGACACAAAAATAGTTTCATTAAATTTAACATTGAATATGTTTTGATATAATATTTATTTTGTATAAAAAATGTAACTATATTCTACTACAAACTTGGTCAAACTTAAAAAAGTTTGACTAAGAAAAAAGTCAAATGACATATAATATGAAACGAGAGGAGTAATTCATAAGTGACCGGCCTAAACATGATCACGCTAATGTGGAATTTAGAGCTATTGACTGTTGTTCGAAGCCAGTGATGCTATTCTCGTCACCTCCTTTGCAATGCCGCCGGCTAGAGTGAAAGTAGAGGTAGCAATGCCTTGAACTGTTCTGGTGTTCGATGTGGGGAGAGTAGTCATAGTAGTGGCATGGGTGAGGTCGCTAGCTTGATCCCTGTTAGAGAAAATTATAGATTATATAGCCATTCTCTATTTATTTACTTGCCATGTATATCTCCTATTGAGCATCTGTTGTAACAACCAGCATATCAGCTATATATATACTACAATCGCCTCCCCACATTGGGTATGAAGTTTTTCCCTAATTCTCTACATGTATCAGGTACTGGGCCTTTTCTTTCGTAGCCCTAGTGCCTCCGACTCTCGGCTATGCAATCTCATCCCTGCTCGCGATCTCCTCGCATCCTCGCTCGCGATCTCACATCCACCCCAGCACCACTGCTCCTGGCCATGCTCTCTCCCCCGCATCGTGATCTCCCTCACACTGTGTCCACCCTCACCCGGCGCCGCACCCAGTGCTCGCCGTTTCACCACCTCGCCAAGCGCCAGCAAATGTCGCCGTATGCCGCGCCTTTTCTCCTCACCACGCATGTCCTTGCCTATCATGCACCGTGCTCATCTCTCTGTAACGCCCCGATGTCCACCGTCTCCATGATGTCCTCCACCACCTCCAGGACCATGTCCTCCATGTCGTCCAGCACCTCCGGCGAGACCATCAACGTTGTCTATGTCAACCCGTATGCTACCATCGCCGTGAAGATTCATGTGCCAATCACCATCGAGAGCAAACACCCCAACTACAACAAGTGGAAGGCATTCTTTACCTCCATGTGCGGCAAGTTTGGCTTACTCCACCACATCGACGGCTCTGCTCCTCCATGCCTCAGCGACTCCATGTGGGAAGAACAAGCCGACTGCTGCATACACAGTTGGCTGTTCGGCTCCGTCACAAACGATGTCCTCGATCTCGCCACGGAGCCGGACCAGACCACTCACCAGCTTTGGGTCACCATCGACAATATGTTCCAAGCCAACAAGGAGCCTTGAGCAATCTTCCTCAGCCACGAGTTTCACTCAATGCTCGAAGGGGACTCCTCTATCGCTGACTACTGCCAACGCATGAAGACCACCACTGATGTACTCCGTGATGTTGGCTACCCTGTCATCGAGTCGCAACTGGTGCTGAACTTGCTACGCGGGCTCAACGGCCGCTTCTCTGGCACCGCCGACAACATCACCGGCGACCCGTGCTCTCCTTTGTCTCCGCGTGGAACACCCTTCTGTTGAAGGAGCTCTGTCTAGCCAACAAGGACAAGTTCACCACCGAGACGACTCTTTTGTGTTTTGATTGCAAATATGAAAAAAAAATTCTTTCTTTTAAAAAGGAGGAGATTTGTTTTTCACTTTTATGATTTTTGTTTTTATTTTTTAAAAACATAAATTTGCATTTTGAAGATGTTACCAATGTGTTCATCAAAAGAGAGATTGTGAAATCATTGTCATGATTAATACAACTCTAACTCTACTACTTTCAAAACTTAAATTTGGTATGTTCTACATTGCAACGGTTACATTAAGTTTTGAAAAACACCTTGATAAACCCTGAGCTCCACTCGATACTCTCAAAGATTTGGTTGTCCCGATCTTTCGGTGAGTTGATGATAACTACGATTTGGGAGAAACATTGACGATCCGACTACAACCGTACAAGACGTTGTTGTGTTGCGCCTTAGTAATCGATACACCTCTCCGTGGGTTGTTGATTTTACCGGTGCAAATCAACCTTATTCCTGCAAGCAAATCGAAGAAACAAGTAAGAACAAGATAAAAGCAATCTGAATTGCAAGTAGGAATTAAAGCTCATGATAAGTTGGAATTCCGAAGACAAACAGACGGACGGTCTAGCCGACACGCGCGCTGCAAACAAGTAACAATGGCTAAACATCAATCTAAACAAAACCCAAGAAACCCTAAAGGGGTACCTAGCTATTTAAAGGAGTGGGAGGACGACCAAGGGGGTTTCTAGGTCGTGCTCCACTAGGTTGGGGCGCACCCCATATGGGCCCCACCTGAGCCGGGGTTCCAGATGAAGTTACAAGCCCATAGGCCTATTATAGGTGACGCAACACCTTGTTTCTGTAATTGCGGCCAACTGAGATGGAATTTGAAGATGAGGCTGGCTCTGTTGGAAAGAGAACTCCGAGAGCTTTTCATTAAGTACTCACGGGCCGAGCTCGTATGCAGATTTGGCGGCCGTTTGAAGTCAGCAATATAGCAGATGACCGAATCAGATTCCAGCACTTGAAAGACTTGATCTTGATGGCTTATTGTTGATCCGATATGAGTAGCGGTTATATACATAGTAGCCATAATCACATCACACCTTTAAGGCCAGGCGTTGTTCAACTCTAACTAACAAAACTGTTAACTTCCAACCTTAGATTAGATTTCTAATGGATTTGAATTACGTAGAAATATAGTTTAATACCAAAATAAAAAACTATATATATTTCTAAAACATTAAATGTATTTAGAAAATTCGTAAAGGTAAATCGTCGGAAAACTGGAGTAGATATTAAAAGTTAAAACACGTACAAAAGGTACAGGCAAGTGGAAGGGGGTCAAAAAAACGTCGACAGCAGGATTCGAACCTGCGCGGGCAGAGCCCAGTAGATTTCGAGTCTACCTCCTTAACCACTCGGACATATCGACCATTGCCGTCAATAACTTTATCTTTCTTTTATGACTTATATGTTTATTATTGCCCCGTTGCAACCATGTTCAATCTGTAGTTTTCAATATACACTAGTATAGCATCCTGTTATGTGCTTGGCCGTTGGGACAAGTACTAAATTCGAAGCATTTCGAGCACATCTTGATGCAAATTTCTTGTTTGTTAATACTCCAGCAAAGAATAAATTAATACCTCTCGTGAGAGAGAGAGACAGTGAGATCGATGATAATTCAGAGACAACAAAACTAGAGATCACAAGACGATGAATACTACTACTAATTGGAAACATTGACTACGGCAATCTTCTACTAACGAAATCGTCTAAATCGTGCACATTAAATCGTCTAATTCATGCTACGAGCTACGCTAGTTCTGGTCGCCGGCCACGCGCCGGAACGAGAGCACCTTCCACGTCCACGCCATCGACCCGGGCACGCCCCACACCACCGCCTCGTACGTCCCCACGCTGCCATTGCCGCCGCCGTCCGCCGCGCGCAGCAGGAGCCGGTAGTTGTTGCCGGCGCCGGCGGCCTGCACGCTCCCGGCGACCACCTCCACCAGCGTCAGCTCCTCCTCCGCCCTGAACGCCAGCATCCGCACCACCAGCGCGAAGTTGGCCACCTGCCGGTAGAACCCGTTGCGCCTCACGTCGCCGCCGATCGGGACCCACCCGCCTGTCGCCGCCGGCGCCGCCGGCGACCCTGCCGGAGCATGAGCATCTGCATCTCCTCCCTGCGCGCCGGCGCCGGCGACGACGAGGAGGAACAGCGCGGTCACCACCATTGCCAGAGAGCTTCTCATCGTGGCCGACCTATACATGTTGTTCACTTGTTGTCAGCTCGTGGCTTAGCTCCAATGGCGATGGCTAGCTAGCTGCACCTCACCTGTGCTTATTTATAGTAGTAGCTTAGCTAGGGTTTCACTCGTCGACATGGAAGCTTCTTGAACAGAGTGATCAAGGTCAGCTGGCTCGATGAATCAATTCCATCACCAGCTGGCATTCCAATCGACGAGGAAAATCAATCTTGGCAGTATTCGTATCAGCTAGCTGTTCAGGTGTAAATCTTCTTGACCAGAAATCGATACCTATTTCATGGGTGTGTTAGGTTAATTGATGAGTTAATTAACCTCCAAGGTTGGCGTTGACATTTGGCAGTGTGCCTTCCATGGACACTATCATGAATTCTTATATCAAAGTCAAAGATGGAACCTAGTTCAATTATCCGTCCGAGGTCGCAGAAAAATCGGTGTTGGGATGCAATTTTTCGCACGATTTCGAGGCTAATTTGTAGCCCAAACCGGCCCATGAATCGGATGAGATCGGAGGAGAAGAACAGAGAAGAGAGCAGAGCAGTGATTGCTCTGTTTTTATACCCGTCCTGCTGTTCATCTGACGATGTGTGTGATATTGTGAATTTGTGATCTGATCCTTGACCGTTGGATCACCATCCAATTGCTAGTGGCTTCATGGTTACTGGATCTAGGTTAAGCACTTGACCGAGATTTTTTTTCCTTTTTACCATACTTGACTAAGAATTTTGTTCATGGAGCTCTTTACGAAAATAATTGTTTGAAAAAAATGGGAATATAAACAGAAAGTTATTTTTGGCTCAATTTCGTACGTACTTCTTGTGCCATTATGGTGGACTTTTATAATCTTGTTTGGTGAAACATTTTTCTAGACATTTTGGTTTGGCAAATTCTTTATTTTAATATAATGGTGAAAAAACAGTGTTCTGAAGTTTTGAACAAAAATAAATAATTGAAAGAGACATAACAGTTGGAGAGCATATATTATCTAAATCGTAATTCGATGAGTAAAGCAAGCTATAACTATTGGAGGTAGGTCCTTTGCAGCTGTAATTCCTTTTGGTTTTTCTGTTGCACCTATCGGAGCTGTTTTCGTTTGTCAAAGCTCTATTTCTTCTAAAATGAATAGGCAGAGCTCCTGCCATTATCCCTTCAAAAAAATTATTATAGGTTTTATTTCCATAGCAACTATGAGTTTTATATAAATGCTCAGTTTACTATAGCAACCGCATAATGAGCATTTATGTATGCCTACCTTGTTTACTCTCACTCTCCGTATAGAATTATGTTTTAGAAAATGGCACGGTGTTCAAAATATATATTTGAGTATATTTTTCTATTATAATATATACAGTAAATAAATAAGATTTTATTTTTATTATAGTACTTTGTAAGATATATATATATTTGTTGTTTTACTACCTTTAAACTAAATATTTTAAAAGTTATTGATAATCAAATTTATAAAATTTGATCTTGTTTAAAACTTCAAGAATTATGAACTGGAGGGATGTGATTACATAAGATGCAAATTTATCGGTATAACATAGCAGCCAATGAACGCTGAGGACTCATGGAAGCCACCCGTCACAACCAAAGAACAAGGCCCTTGACTGTGCTGGATGCAATGCCATTACTCATTCCTCCCTCGGTTTCATATTATTGTCCTAAGTCAAAACTTTTTAAGCTTGGTAAAGTTTATTAAAAAATATAGCAATATTTCTAACACATTTAATAATAAATTTAATTAAACTAATTTGATATTTTAGATGTTGCTATATTTTTTATAAACTTAATCGACCTTAGAGAAATTTGACTTAAAATAAACCCAAAATAACTTATAATATGAAACAGAGGGGTACTTGCCAAACATGTGTCCCACATGTAGAACAAAACAGAGATACATCATCATTCACTTGATGTAAAATTTGCTAGCTTTCAACAATAAAACTATTGTTTATATATTTGTTCTCTCTCATTCTTTACATATTTTTTCTGCACAGAAATATTTACATGCGATTCAATCCAACAAATGCTCTATTTACCTAAACTTTATTTCAAATAACATGCTCAAAAATCACTTCAGAAATGTGTCTGTCAAGCATATGTGGTGAGCAATTGGCAGCATAATAACAGCTTTTCACAATGTTCAAGAAGGTCTGCTTGGTTTTGTTGTTAATTCTTCTATCATCAACTCTTGGAAGAAGATATTGAGCAAGTTCTTGCATACCCAACTCAATTTCCTTGTCAGTTTGATTTATTGTTGTCTCACTTTTCTTGGTATCCTACAAAATTGTATCATCAATTGAGCAGCTGAATACATTGATATTGAAGCATATATAGTAAATAGAACCATAGCTCTGAGGTAACTGCTATAAAAAAAATCTTCAGTCCTTGGAGATGCCTTGAGAGTTACAATTATTTTTTGTACTGTTAATTTTTTTTACCTCTTTGACACCTATTCCTAGTGGAACCTAGGAGGTACATCTACATTGCAATAACCCCCAAGGATTGTAATCTCATATATTTATACTGAAAGAGCATTGTTCAGGACCAAAGTACCGACTTGTTATCATGTTACCACATCTACACTGGAGAATATAAAAAACTATTTATTACAAATACTGATTTGATTTTTATAATTAATTTTTCATCATCCAAGTGATTATAACGTACCCAATTCAGTGAATACAGCTTGTCAAGTCGGTGAGAAGTTTTTATCGATTAAACTATACTAACATATAAAGTTTTACAATAAACTTTTTAACCACTATACACATAATTTGACCAAACAAGAAACAATCTACACCATTCTTTTATACAACTACTGCAAAACTACACTAGTATCAGAATAAAACTCTAGTCAACAGACTATGGAATGTATAGGAGTTACCTGTGAAAGTAACATCTTGTCATGAAGAGAATCGCAAATAGAGGAAGCGAGTTGAATAAACCAAGCACCTTCAGTGTTATTTATCATAGATGCTGCCTCCTCAATTCGTCCAGCACAAATTTCAACAATTTGAGCAATAAGTAAACATGTTTCTTTGTTATGAACAGTGCATGACCCTGGAAGCATATCTCTGCATTTGCCATATCTGCCATCCTTCATATTGATATGTTGCATCATCCATTCAATCCACTAGAAATGCAAACAAAGATCTTAGCATTTTTCTGACAACAACACTGTAATAATAAGAAAGTTTGTATTTTTACTTACAGCACATCTTATGAGATTATGAATACACTTTTGACTTTCTCGAACTGGCGATGTCTCTTGAGACAACAAATTGATAAGTTGACAAAGTGCCCTCGCAAGGATTCCATCTTTTGCATATCCTTCTAGCCTGAACGAACAATTTTAAGTTAAGTACTGAGAAAATTCTTTAGTAGATTTTTTTACATTTTATGGCATTATGATAAGAATTTTCTAGATACATCGATACATTGTAATATGTGGTGTACTCCAAGGCAAGCATGCTTCTCTTTTATATAAAAAATATAAGCATTATATTAGGCTGGATAGAACAAATACCAAGTTTGGAATATTCTTCTGTCATTTTGTAATAATCATATGATCACAAATTGTTCTTCCAAATAATTCTCAAGAAATGAGTTCATGATCTAATTTATATTTACCAAATGTTGTAAAAACTAGTCCCTCTTGAAGGGTTGTAACTTTCTACATTCCTTTCTCCTGCTTTCTACGTACTTACCTTCCTTTAATAAAATATGCATTGTTAAAGGATTCCCTTACTGTTTTCCGGGTGAAAAAATCATGAGTTTTGTTCTTATTTTAAGAGCTGAAGGACAATTTGTGTTCCCTTCAAATAAAAAAACCTAAACATATTCATTGTTTTAATTGTCAAAATAGAAACCATTTACCACTCAATTCAGCTTCCCATTTTGCTCATAGAGAGGACAAACATCAGAAGCAATTAGTAGTAACTATCCATAAAAAAAAACACCATCATGCTGTACGGTGCAAAATCATAATTTGAAGAAATTTCAGTTTCGTAGTACTCACCGCAATACATTGCCATTTTCTTCATAGAGGCTGCTGCATATGAAACGCTCCATCCTTTTCATGCTCGACATATCGCTGTAAAAGTGCCTAGAAATAGTGTTGGCCAGCACTGACACTCTAGCCCATGCAAGTCGCTCAGTGGCACGGTTTGGTTCGAAAATGCATGCGGCAGCTAAAAAATAAGCTCTCAAAACATCTTCAGGTGCCATCCCAAAAGCTTCGAGGCCATTCTCCATGAACCATCTAAATATTTGTGGTGCCAAACAAATTTTATCTTGTTTAAGATAAGTTCACAAAGGAAAATGTGTGGTGAAACAAAAATGAAGTTTATGGAGTTAATTTACTTTTGTAGACCCTGCAACTCATGCTGATGTAGAGCTTGGCAACGGTTGAAATCCAGTTTTGCCAACTCAAGATATGTAGTGTTATTCACAAGTGGCATCCTGCCAAAAGACACCCAACAACTATCAGCAAATCTTACCTTTAATTATTTTGAAGATAATCATATTGAACAATGTTTGAAGTTGAACAAAGTTGTGAAAACTCTAACCTGTAGAGTGTCTTTCCAATCCAAACATCATTGTTTCCACCATATTGACGTAGGTATGTTCTTGCCTCGACACGTGGCAAGCTCGCATACCAAGGAAAATCTAGTGTGTATTGTACCTATTGATCCAGTGCAATGTTATATCATTATTCAGGAACTGGTAAACCTTTGCAATGAGAACAAATTTAAAATAATGTACTATGAAGTTTATAAAGAAATTATGCTACAAGCAAAAGTAACAAGATTATACCTCTCCTGGTAGGTCCTTGGAGATGATCCATTTATCATGAAGTGCCCCTTGGGCTTCTCTTTCTCTAAGGAACTCATTTGAGAAATTCCTTGCACGCTGCAAGGTGTCCTCTCCTGGAAAACTTATCTGAGATGCTCTGTTCAGGTTATACATCCCAGTGACTGCTTGAGTTGATTGCCCCACAAAACAGAAGAACTCCCCATCCTTCTCAAAATTCTTAAACACACCTGAATTTACAATAGCAATTTGTGATTCAAAAAAGGTAATATGATCTTGAAGCGTAACACGATACAATTTTTCCCAGGATATGTGATTTTATCTGAATTGAAAGAAGAAAAACAGCTCCATACTTGGTGATACATTGTATCCATGGAGGCGTAGTAGACGGAAAGCCATAGCGGTGTCATCCACTTCTTTTACATTGGAGTTCCTAGCCCAGCAAATCCCATCTTCAGTCCAGTGCCTACACAGTGAGAAAACAAGTTTAAAAACTCTGCTCATAAGGTTCCTAAAGTAACTACAAAGGATACACAACTCTTTTGCATATTCCTGAAAAGGTTCCTAAATTAGCTGAGCATACCACACATATCATTTTGAGAAAATAATTGCGCTAATGAAACAAAACATTATGAAAAACCTGTTGACATAGTCCATGGTCTGTTCAATCTCTCGTTGGAAGTACCGCGATATCCCAAGACGCTCCAACCGATCGACGACCCATAGGTGCTCAAAAAGATCGACCGGGTAAACGTTCGGAACTGAAAAATTGTCAACACCAAATGATCTGAGATCAGCTGCCACAAAATGGCACCTAGTGCACTGTAGCAAATCAGATTTCTGAAACAGCGGTCAGTGAAATGCCACGAATCTTTTACCGCCTCCGTCGAATTTCTTAATGATCCGGTCGATGTACGCGAAGCATTTCTTGTCACCGGTCTGCATGAGAGCATAAGCAGTAGCTGAAGGGGAGAACAAGAAGGATCCATCACTGGATTGGAGCTTCAGAAGCCTCTGCCAATCCAGCCCAGGCATCCCTTCAAGGCTATGCAGAATTGAAGTTGGGACTATATGCATCATGTCCTTTGGAATCCTACATTGTGAATTTTTGACAACAAAAGACAAGCGTCATCAAGTTTTTACTAATTAAGCTCTCCAATGTTTGCCACTATATACATATCTTTGTAAGATAATGAAAGTAACTTCCGATCTCTGCACCTACTACAGATGCACGATGGCGGTCACGATATTATATATACTACGCGTATAGATTTATACCTCTTAAGCTTGAGTTCTCTGTTAGCATAAATGCCCTTGAGAGCAGGGTGATCATATGGGAAATCAATACCCAAACTCCTAGCTGCCTCCACAAGAGAAGGGAATGCAATCTCAAATCCAATCGGCATCGTATCCGGCTCTTCCTCTGCTAACCTCCACATGTTCAGATTCAGAAACCGAAGCCCTGAACAAGAGCAAAAATTCAGAAAACATCAACATCATCTCACACATTACCTCACTTGTAATCTGGAACTAACTAATCACCTTCAAATTAATTATTCCTTCCATCCCAAATTATAGCAACTTAGTACTACCGGATTAAACACAACCTAGTACTATGAATCTAGATATATTAGACCAAGGGAGTAACCAACAATCTATCTGAACCTGTAACAAGGTTGTAATTAACTAACAGTCTATCTCACAGACTGCATTAACAATCTATCTGAAAAATTAACTGTAACAACCTATCTGAAACTGTAACAAGACTGTAATTAACCGAACTTAATCTGTGATAAATTAATTACTGATACCTTGCTTGCGCCTGTCTTGGTGCAGGGACCATCTGGTGAGGGCGACGACGCAGGCGAGGGTGTTGATGACGCGGTCGTAGGCGGAGAAGAGCGCCGCGTCGCCCCACGACCCGTCGGCGAGCTGGCTGCCGACGATCCACTGCACGGCGGCCGGGAACTGGGCGCCGGCTTCGCCGTCCAGCCGCGGCACCAGCGCCACCCACGCCGTGTCGTACGCCGACGCGGTGATCGCGCCGTCCTCCATGGACGACAGCATCGACCTCACCTGCTCGATCAGTGGCTGCAGGTCATCTGCCTTCTCATCAGCCTGACGGAAATTAAAACGTGAAGAGATCTTGTTATAATCCTATGAAGAAATCTTGCTTAATGACATTGCGAGAAGAATGTTATTATGATTGCTGTAAAATGTAGATGATTTTTACCTCGTTATTTTGTTGGTGATCGCCGAGGTCGCGTGATTCATCGGGCCATTTTGTGATCCGGGGGGTCTCATGTTCGATGATGTTGGCTTGCAGCCCTGCAGATGCAATGAAATTCGGTTGAAACACTCAACATGGATTACAGCGTTGCCGTTTATAAATGCCAAAAAAAAACAGCATGTTCTCATGAGCAAAGTGTTAAGAGTATCGCTTGTATATGGCGTATGGCATATCGTTTCCAGCCGTTCCTCCTAAGTCGTTTGGTGGATAAGGGAAGATACTCCGCACAGGGTTTGCACTTTCGGTTTGGTCGAAATTTCACGAATTTCAGTGTTTTTGGTACCTTTTTTGCACGACATTATTTACAATTTTAACGAATTTTGATTGAATTTGAATAGATTTGGATCAAATTCGTAAAAAAATGGAAAATTCTGATAATTTCGAGTGATATAGTTGCTTGCCAAGGGGTCCGAAAATTTCAAAATTTTGAAAATTTTAAACCAAAATTTCAATCATTGACTCCGCATCACTGTCAATCAATCTATTGTGGCAATTCTTATCACGCTCTCACAATGTATATGAGGTGTTTTTTAGAGCTCCAAATCTAAAATGAATCTGAAGTTGTAAAGCTGAGGAAAGATAGATCCACCCTTGTGTATTTTCTAGAGCAGATTAACATGATCCATTCCAAAATAATAATAAAAAAAAGAAATCTTGTAGCTTTGGTTTGGTTCCAACTCTACATAATGAGAATACAAGAAATGTAGTCCTGCCAAACATGTTTTCAATGTAGTAAGAGTTTGTTCGGTTCGTTGCCAAAAAAGAACCTTACCATTTGTTGGTAATGCCAAAATTTTGGCAAGATCAAAATGTGGAGGTGGTATTTAGTTTGATATCTTATCAATTTTTGGTATAGTTTTGTGAGTATAAGTTTCTAGAATTATCAAATGTTGGTAGGGATTGGCAAGGTTGCGATGGTAAAATCTCATTTAGTTTGTTGTCTTATCAAAATTTGACAATGCCAAAATTTGGTGTGGTTGATTTTGACAACAAACCAAACACAATCCCTAAAAATATAAGAGACCTATACTATTTTTCGGAAGCTTCTGGACCATTTTGAGGTTATCTGTAACAAAAATACGAGACAACGACATTCTCAGTGGGCAGACAAGAGAACCCCAGTTGGCCTGTTGCTCTGGCAGGATCATAGTCACAGTTTGGACTTTGGAGTATACATGGAACTGAAGCTTAGATGCAGTTTGAACCAATCTCAAGAGAATATATAAGTTTCAATGCGAACTGTATACTCCAAGGATGTATCTTAGTATTATCACAAAAAATATGTATCTTAATTAAGCTTCACTTCTCTGTAATTAAGCTTCAGTAGTGTTACTATTTCTGATCGTTGTATCTGCATGCACGAGGCTCACAGCATTTAAAGTTTGAGAAAGTTTTGACGATGTTCCAAAAGTATTTCCCTTTTCTAAGCAACTAGCCAAAAAAGCTCTAACGTTTACTATTAGATGAGGAAGAATACAACTTTTATTAAGATGATACTAAAAGCACGTCCAAAAAAAGATGCTACTGTCACATTAAACTTTTGTCTTTGATTAAAAAAAAACTTTTGACTTCCTTAAACGATGGGATGCCGTTTTTCTCACCTTTTAGGTATTATGGTGACTGAAAACTAGATAACCTATTTTTATATCTTTACTTAATCTGTGCTTCCCAATGTCAAATACATCTTGTCCTAGAGGTAGAAATTACTCTCTTCATTCCAAAATATAGTGCACAACTATTTTTTTATATCTCATAATATAAGGTATGTATACATGCATATATTAACTAGCACATTTTTCTCCTTTAAATTCGCTTTGTTTTAACTCCTTTACCATTAAATCCTCCAATCACATTACTTACATACATCGATATGATCCAACCAAAAAGGTAATTAAATTCTTTCTTGGTCTTTGTATTAATAATGGTTGTGCCTTATATTTTATAATAGAGAGAGTACATTGATTTGGATTATATAAAAAAATTGTGGAGCCCAACTAAATTATACTTGCACTTCACAAACTCATAAGTCATCCTACAATATGTGAAGCTATAGTGCAATTCAAATATGAAACCTAAAGGTATTGGAGATTCAGGCGAGCCCAAGTAACAAAGGCGACATATATAACTTTATTGACTAAGGTGGGGATATATATTATATTCAACCCTTTCTTTTGCTATAATCTCTTAACACTTATTCTCAGTTGAAAATTCTTAGGATTCATGATACTGACCCCTAAATCTAATCCTGTGTTTGCAGTGCTAGTCTGATGTGGCAAATCTACGACACACAACGTCAAGTCCCAGTCCCAGCCCGATCGATCGAATCTTTGGCCAATTTTATTCGCTAACCGAATTGATCTGCTGGCCATTTGGCTAAAGCAAAGCATGCCTTACAAAGAGAACAAGGTCCCCCAGAACAAACTGCACATCAACAAAAAAATTTGGATAGATACAAACAATCTTGAGAATTTTTGTAAAATTCAACCAATCAACAGTTGTGATGCTGAATTTCTGATAGTAACAACGAATAATATAATGAACAGTCTAACTCGCAGTGAACAACTTTATTTGACAGCTACTGTAAAGATAAACGATATATGCCAATTGATTGCGACATCGTCCTATAATTTTGAATCCACATACTGAATGGAGCAAGAGAGACAACACTAGCTAGTTGCAGAATAGGCAATTGATTTGTTGTTTTTTATCTTGTTGGTTCTGTTTATATATCAGATTAATTTGTCTTCATCATATATGCGTTTATGGACGTGGTTGGAGATTAACTTCCAAAAACTGAATTTTGGAGACAAACTGCCGTTCAGTTTTCGTCCAAATCGATTTATTATTATATAAGTAAAACCATGGTTCTTTTATGTGAATTTCACATAAAAAATTGTTGTGATGTTATACAAATCAAACCAAGGTTTTTTCTGCGAATTTTATAAAAATAATTATTGCGTCTCAAGGACAATACTTTAATTTCATAAACATTTTTTTCTAACATGCACGATAACGTAACTATTTATATTGTTAAAAGAAGATAAATGTTTAAAAATAATTATTTTCAAGATATGCTAACAGTGAGATGTCTGTTCTGACTTTATAAATTTTAAGATATGCCGGTTTAGTTTTTTAAGGTGCTTTTAGAAGTAGAATGTGTGTGTGTGTTCATAAAGGATGAGTGTGCATGTGTTTATATGAGTGCTTGTGTCTACACTGTGTTTCACAAAAATAAAATAAAATAATTATTTTCAGTTTTTTGACACAATAAGGTAACTGTTTACATAGGTAAGAGGTCGTGAACTTGATTGTACGTCATGACATGCCTAATAATTGAGAAGTGTCATCGACACCATCAGTCGCTACAGATAAACTCACGTCATTTTAAGCACCGACATAATCTCTAGCTGTGTGTCCCGCGAGCCACTAATTTACCTACTATAAGAGGTAATACTTTTTTTATAGAAAGAAATCCGCCAACGAAAAATCAACTAACTTTATATCCTCAAAGTAACTTCTCAAAAATTCAACCCACTTTATATATTCTCTCTTGAAACCTCCATCCAAACTAAATCTCTCTCTGTCTCCCTCTGTTAAGTAACTATGAACCCAAAGTCCTCAAAACAAAAAGAAAAAAAAAACTTTTTACCCACATCACATAAAACCAGTGACACAACACAATGGATTGAGATCCTCTTTATTAACATAAAGTTAAAAAAACATGGTCACTGATATAAACACATATGTAGATCCTACTGTTTTTTTCGGATTCATATGTCAGCGACCACCATGTCAGAGGAGTCTCTTCCCCCACACGGTGTAGATCATCTATGTCTAAAGTGTTGTGAAGGAAACTAAAGCGTTGGCACACCAAAGGCAGGCCGCTAGGCTATGCAGCTGCAGGTGCAGTAGTGCAGTGAATAAAGCATGCACTCACCCCGTCGACGACGCGCGGAAAACGACAAGACCAAAGCGGCGTCAGGGAGGAGGAAGAAACATTAACGTACAATACGTACCTTTTGCTGTGCTGCTGGAGCTGGACACGCCGGCGGTGGTGGCCCGCGCCCTCCACGCCGCTCCGCCGCCGCCGTCGACGTGATCCTCGCCGCCGCCGTCGCCGCCGTGCCGCCAAACGCATGGACGACGATGGCCACCTGCAGAGAGATCGACGTCGCCGCCGGCGAGTGTGGGTGAGCAGTGAGATCAACCTCGCCGTCTACCGTCCAAAAAAGAAGACGGACGGCCGCCCGCGCGCCGGCGAGATCGACACCGACCGATCGATCGATCGACTGAGAAATGGAGACTAAGATCGAAATGCGCAACCACCTTTGGCCGGAGCGCGGGACGACGACGTCGACCACCGCCGCCGCCAGTCCACCGAGCCACCGCCGACGCCGAATAATGCCGCGGGCGCCGGCGGGGAGTGGTAGTAGTAGCGGAGGTGAATCATCGTCTCCGGCGATCGACGACGACGACGAGGCGGCGGCGGAGATGCGCGAGCGCGAGGGAGGGATGGATGAATGGAACAAGTAGAGGGATCGGATGAGGAGGCGAGGCGACCGAGTTAAGCCCCGGGGAGGCAGTGCCTATATATAAAACTAGTTAGCCAATACCTATCCAAACCTGCCTATATATAGCCACTTCTCGCGCCATTACCGCTCTTAAGGATAACTATTACGTATGCCTAACCACACCACGTGTACTGTGCATGCATGCAAACCTACACCTACGTACGTACTCCTACGGCTACGTGTGTATATATACACCAATGTATACATACCTATATATATATATATATATATATATATATATATATATTTATTGTGTAGTATAAACATGTAAACTATCGTCGGATATATAAATGAGCGTCTAAGATTTATCCACATCATCGTAAGTAATATTTTTATCTCTAGATTTATGAGTAATTTTTTAGGACGTGAAAAAAATCTCATACGTACATTTGCGTACGTATTCAATAGGTTTTTGCACTACATATTTTACATGTACCTATGTATAGATACCTATGGCCTATATATATGTAAATATACGTGTATTTATGTATGTGGGTACCTGCAGCGAAGGGTGAGAGGGGCGAATGATTCGTGCGGAGAGAAAGGTGGGGTAGTGGACAAAAACAAAGCTTAATTAAAACGTTTTTGTGATATCTTTTATTGTGCCAATGTTAACGAGTGATCAGAGAGGGACATTCCTCGGCCCATATACTCCCAGATGCCGTTCCGTAATACCTCCAGATCGAGTTGTTCGCATGTTTAGTCAAAATTAGATGGAGATCCTCAAAAGGGAGAGAAATTGCTGTTTTGTTGGATGCATGTCACGCCAAACGTTAGCCAAGCTACGTTTTGTAAGGTACTCCCTCTGTTGATGACTATAATTTGTTTTGATTTTAGTCAAAGTCAAATTATTTTAAATTTGATTAAGTTTGTAAACAAATATAATAATATTTAAAACATTAAATTAGTTTTATTAAATTTATAAACAAATATATTTTCATAATATATTTGTTTTGGGTTAAAAATGTTACTATTTTTTTATAAATTTGATTAAACTTGCAACAATTTGATTCTGACCAATGTCAAAATAACTTATAATTTGTAACGGAGAGATTCCTTACTAGTTGCTACAATTGGGCATGATATACTTATGTCTTATCTATCATAAACTCAATTATTTATTAAACCTTGCATAAGTATGACTAACAAATTATTGGTCACACTTGCAACAAGATCGGACATAAAAGTGTGGCAACGTGTGGATAATCCAAACATGATACCGTTAGAATATACGACTGTGCTATGTAGTATTGTACTATAATAAGATAAACAAAAACAAAACTAGAGTTGGTTATGACGAGATTTTCTTTAAATTCGGATCTGATGGATATGAAGCTTCGTCCCTGGGCATATATATCGCCGCATAGTATATTAGGCCATGCTCAATATATATGACCCAAGTTAGCCTTATGGTAGGATCCATTTAAGTATATTACAAATATGTATGGTAAGGAGGGGTATCAAGGTGGACATCACATTTTAATAAATTATTTATCATCTCAACCAACCTCTTCTTCCACAACACCCAATTTTCCTCCCACAGCATCCCGATGAGAGCACCTCAATGGCAAGAGGAGGCAGCAGCAGTGGCGGTCGTAGACTCGAATGGATTTAGTGGCGGCGGTTGTGGACATGCATGGATTCGAGGACGACTATTGTGACGGCTCTCACGTGCGCGAGTGGATCCAGTGACGGCAACAATGGCACTCATGGATGGATCCGGCGTCGGGAGAACGGCTGTGGAAGGATCCGATGACGGCAGTGGTGGCACTTGCAGATGGATCTCCGGCGATGGTAACAACGCTTCCGGCAACGATAATTTCATGCAGGTGTCCTTTGCAGTGTTTGCTCCTCGCTTTCTTCCCCTTTTCCATGATTGGCTCCCTGCCTTCTTCCCCCACCTATAACAACAAGCAACTGTATTGAAGTGAGACATAGTAGCAGTATCATACGAGAGGAAAGAGTGAATTTTCTATTATTTGTGGTCGGCCTTATGTAGATGGTTACATCCACTAACATATTCCTATAAAACTATTCACACAATATATAAATAGCTCTTAAAGGTTTAAGACCCCATCTATTTTTACATTGTGGATGTACTCATCTTTATCTCCTCTCAATTCCTAGTAGGCTCCAACCCAAGCTCCTTAACCAACCATATACTTCAGCAAACCGCTACCAACTTTTCCTGCCGTGCAGCCTGCCTACTACCATGGCCCTCTACCCAATGCCCAATGGCATCCTGTCTCAACCATCCATAGCTACGGTCAGCAAATTAAAAACCATGAGGTGGTAAAGTTTTAGTCTCATCTCGCTAGCAATGCGGCAAAGTTTTTTTTCTCTTTACTAGCAGGTGTATTTTAAAATTTTGAGAAAAAGTTCAAAGATTAAAAAGAACATTGCGATAGCAGCAAGAAAGAAAATGAATCCTGCGAAGTGAGTGTAGCTCAACTGGTTAGTTTTCTTGTGATGGAACCAGTTCACTCGGGTTCAAATCCTAGATTTGACACAGTTGCTCGTATTTACGGCTAATTATTCTTTCAGTGATAGACGACGTACCTGTCGACAGCGAGTGTTCTTCTAAAAAAAAGAAAATGAATCCCAAAGTAACAACGATACACTGAAAATAGTATGTCCAATCAAAAAAGTTTTACATCAGACACTTGTGTTTCCCAATTCAACTGCCAATGTGTGATAGAAATCAGTGTAGGTTGTTGCTTAGTTGCATTTGCCAATTGAAATGGAAACAACACTATTCTGAAGATTAAAATTTTGACTTAACTTGTTAATACTAGAATATATATATGGAGATTGTAAAATATCACCAACAATAGAGCCTACATTACCTCAAACCTCAGGGTGAGAGATATCATTGCTGACGAATGGCTAAACCAAGGAAAACAATAACAATTTCATTACACAATCAAAATGAGATTACATGCATAGTAAACATGAGGAAATTAGGCAGGGAGTGGATATATCTTCACCCTTTCAAATGTTTCCCTTCCTAGCCGTCCATTTACTTTTCTACTACTGTGTATTTCGTGAAACCTAATAAAACTATAGTTAGTGATAAGAATATCACTTTATTTAGATAGAAATACAAACCCTTTGCAAGGATCAATGACAAGGGTACATGAAAAATAACATAATTATCAAGTATCAAGTAAGAATGTGCCTGGATATATTGCATATTTTTTCCATCCGAGAATAATGGCTTATTTGGAGGACCTCGATATTTTGAGAAGTAGCTAATAAGTAGTCAGCTGATGAGAATCTGAAAAAGTTATTTTTTTTAGCTTTTTCTTCTAGTTTACTTTTTATATTCTACAACTATATATTCATAGAATCTAAGTGAGGGCGTAGACTATTTAGGGGAGTTAAAGATCTAGAAAAAGTTGTAGCCATTAGAAGCTCCTTCAAACATGGTCTAAACCACCACCGAATATTTGGTTGTGTTTATAATCAAAACTCAAAATGTACTCTTATGTTTTCTAATATATGACATTGTGACTTTGACCATTGTCTTATTAAAAAATTGTGTAGTTATAATTTATTCCTAACTAATCCAGAAATGAAATCTGCACAGGCCATGCATGTTGATTTTTACAAATCCAAAGGATGGATTAATCGTGTATCAATCAATCGATCAAGAACCCAATATTTTCCCAAGTTGGCTTTGCTCGACATGCTCCCCTTCTTTCTTCTACAATTTCATTTAGTATCAATCTGTCGACGGGCTATAGGTTGATCACGGTATTTGTAGAGTATGAGAATCGTTGGAACCAAGGTATACAGATTTATACTGGTTTAGGCTCTCAAGATGAGTAATAATCTGACTCCAGTTTATATGTATTATGAATTGAAATACCACTCAGAATACAATGAGAAATAGAACAACTGGATGAATTTGCTGACTAGAGGTTGTGGAGAACGGCCCGATGAGATCTATTTGGTGAATATGGCGCTTACTTCCTCCGGATTGCTTCTGGCATAGCTTTGACTATGGTTTGTAACTTGATCCCTCTCCCTGAACGTGGGGGTCTTATATATATAGTCGAGATTATCTTCTTCTCCAAGTAGTTCTTCTCTAAGTAGAACTTAGGGAGATAAAAACGAATACGGACCTAAGGAAACCTTATCTTCCTCGACTAGAACTCTGATACCTTCTATTCTAGGAAGATAATTTCCTTCTTTATTAGTCATATTTTCTAAATTAAAGAATATTTTCTCGTATACTATCGGGTATATGGCATTACCGTATTTCATTAACCCGTGTATAGGAGGAATGTCTTATCTTTGGCACTGACAGTAGCCCCCGACTTCAATGCAAATGATTTGACCTATATTCCTGAACAGAGATTCTAAGAACAATCGTTGCCGAACTCGTCAAACCCTTCTCGGCCACCCGAGAAGAGGTAGAGTACGCGACAAAGTCCTTCGATTCTCATGATCCGAGAACTTGTCTTGAATATGAATTTGTATTGAAGTCAAAAACTTTAACGGTTATAAACAAGCAAAAATATTGGCGGTGATCTTTCTGTCCTCCTCGGAATTCGAACCGTCAGTCATGACCTATAAATTCCATTTTTGAGATGGTTCCATTTGTCCAAATAAAGCCCTAACCTTCTCTTTTGCGCCTCCAATCCCCTCTGCCTCAGCTTGCCAAAACCCTAAACCACAGCTTCTATTAATCCCCTTCGCCAATCTCCATGGATCTCCTAGAGTCCAACATTGGCCTGAGCGAGATGAGGGAGCTACAATAGGACGGTACTTTGCAAAGCACAAAAGCGGTGGCGCACTCGGAAGGAGGTACTGATCCTTTGGGCAACCTTGGCTAGATAATCACTCTTGCATATTTCATCCAATGTGGCTTTCTGGTTTCTCCTTCCGAATTTATGTCTTTACTTCGTGACTTCTATGGGACTCATCTTCTTCATCTCAACCCCAACTTTATTGCCTTCCTAAGTATCTTCAGCCATCGAGGCAAGGATTACCTTGGGCTTTAGCCTTTTCTAGATTTGTTTAGATACTTCTATAAGGTTAGATGGATGAAAGCCTCAAAAATCTTAGGATGTTGTGGCCTCTGTCTTTGGGATGGGATGAAGGACAAGTACATTCCTTTTAATTGCCAATCTTCGAGAAAAGATTGGAGAAAAAGTTGGTTCTATCTCCACATTGAGGACAGAACTTCTATCCTAGAGACATGGACCTTCAAATCTTCATTGACTCCTGCCATAGCGAGCTTTGTAGAAAAAATCCATGATCTCCAAGAACGTGGTCTGACCGGGTACGAAGTCATTCAAGACTTCGTTCGTCATCTGATCCAACCTCTCCAAGCCCGTTCTCACCCCGCGTACTTGTTCTCGGGTGAACAGGACGTGACACGGCTATCGCATCGGGGTATACAACTTATAGTTTCTTCATTGAAATAAAGAACCAAAATTGTCTTCATTTGATAACCTTGTCACTTTTGTTTCAATAGCAGTTCTCTTCGAAGACACCATGGAGGAGCACGTCGGAAAAGTGGTGGTCAACCAGCCGTCGTCTACCACCGGCATCCCCGTGTTTATATGTGACCTCCCACCAATAGAGCGAGACGCCATTGTCAATGTAAGTGTCATTGATCATATTCCTTGTCATTCGTTTCTATGCCCGTAGGAGTAGTAATCTAGATTCTTTTAGACCTTGCTTTTAACGGACGTGATTGGCCTGCTCGTCGAACACCAGACGTCTTCTTCTTTGAAGGAGAAGGCGGTGTTCGAACAAGCAGTCGTCGCCCTCATGCTTGGCAGCAATGGAACCAAGAAAAGGTGCTGGCCTTCACTGGCTAAGTCCTCCGGAGCTGGGAAGCTTATCCAGACAAGCGGCTCTGAGGTGAGGTCCCGACCATAGGATTATCTGACAACCATGGTAGCTTTCTCGATCATACTTTTTCTCTTCTGCAAACAACCTCTAGCATGAAGCCCGCCTCGGTAAAGAGGGTGTCGCTGCTGAAGAAGCAGAAAATCGGGTAAGTATAACCTCGGTTTACAGATGTTTTCCTTGTTCATCACACATTCTTTGTAGCAATAAAATTTCTTTGAATGCAACCCGTCCCCATCGATCTCGATCTCAGGACAAAGCACCGAGGCCCAAGAAGAAGTGAGCTCCGTTCTTCCAACACCTCCCTCGGCTGTCGTGGCTACCGTTCTTCCAACACCTCCTCTACCAACTAGCGCCCTTGTCGTCTCAGGATCATCCTCCTCCGCCGACAAATTATTGCAGGATTGTTGGCTGGTTGAGGCGAGCGCCCAGGATGTCATCGCAAAGATCGAACAGCTTGGAAAAGTCGCTTCCACCGTCGATGACCGCATTGCAGCGCTAAAGGCCCAGTTGAAGGAAGAGTGGGCCGACAATGCCAAGCTGCGGGAAGTGGTGGCGGGAAACGAACGGCAGCATCGAGGTCTCGAGCATGAGCTCACGGAGTTGAGGGACAATATGACCTGTCTCTGTCAAGCTCTGCACGAGAATTACGGACGTCTCGACGTGGTGGCCAAGGGCCTAGGAGAAAATGTCGACCGCCTTCCCCGACAAGACGACAGTCATGGGGTCCCTGGGATCGCTTATCACCATGCTGGAGACCACCACCAATGACCATGCCGAGCAGGTGGTAGATGGGGTACGAACCGGACTCAAGTCTGGAGTGTGCAGTGTCCTCGCGTTGCTCAAGCTCACCCACCCCGAGATCGACCTAGAGGAGATGATGACCAAGGGGGAGCCGACGGATGTCGCAACAACACCATGTCGGAGGTGGAGGATCTCGGGGACTTTGTAATGCCCTTTTTTGAAGAGTAATTTTCTGTTTTACCCTTTATTGTAATAAGTAAGGACAAGTATTAGGTTTGGTGTCCGAGAACACTTCCTTTTTGCTGTATCCTACTTAGGGCTTTTATATGCTCTTTATTTTTGTATTGTAGATTTCTTGAAGTTGAGAACGAGAACGTCCAGCACCATGTGACGGCTGGGTTGTCGAACCCAGTACGCCTCAGGCCTCATCAACACCATGTGACGGTGGTCATGCCCTAGTTATTGTTGCCTCCGATAACGCCTTGGTATCTGAAGGGAACCAGGTGGCGCTATTGCGTGAACAATGTCAAAGTAAGATAGTCATAACATTGTAGCATACCGTCTTTGTACTCAGGCCAAAGGTTGCTAACGATGTCATCCTTTCCAGACCTTGAAAGCTCTCTCGCAGAGATAGAAGGGCAGGTCGAATACTGAAGACAATGTTCGAGAGAGAAGAGCTGGCAAGGGCTGCTGACAACAGCTAAAAGGAGCAGAGTACATAGTTCTCAAGGGGAGGGAGATATAGATCTCAATGCACCTCGAGAACTGTTGCTCTGTACTACAGCGGCTATACAAAGAGTTGCACATGACCCATCCTCCCCTAAGAAGACGGTCTTCGGATATCTGGGATGGATGTAGAGTGCGTGCAATGCCCTTGCCGATACAGATAAGAGGATTGATGATAGCCTGAAGACGAAATGTCATTGAGCCAACCGATGGTCACGTGCTCTCATGTATCCGCGAATCTCGTCCTCAGATGAACCTAAACTTCCTTCGGGAAGGGTTTACTTGTTCTCGGAAGACGGCCTATGAGATCGACCAACTAGCACAATCACTTGCTCCGCTAGCCAAGGATGTCTTCTCCTCGATGGACAAGCAATGGCCCTCCTGGTAGACGCGGACATATTCGGTACTCTGTAAAAATGCTTTAGATAAGACATTAGTAGACACTAAAATTTGATCAACTTTTTGTAAAACCATTAAAGCAGGTTTTATTCACAGTAGTAAAAGAGTACTTCTTGTATGGGCCAATGTTGGCATTAGTAAGTTAGGTACCCTACCTAGCCCCCAGCTAGTTTTATGGAAAAGATAATATTTCCATAAAAGTAGCTTAAATTTTTATACTGGACCATGTTGAAGCAGCGAATTCATAGACACCAGCCATGAAGTTGAGACAAATTCCCGAGTACATGGCTAGTTAATACGTTATAGTGGGTACACTAAATTGGCCAATTCTGACACGGCCGTTTGACCCTTAGCGTCCGACTAGCCCAATTGTGTCAGCCGTCCCCGGCCAAGGTGCTGAGACCCGATAACTAGTCAGACGTAATAGACCGATAAAAAATGACTTCAGTTTGCAGCATTATGAAAGAAGAGGGATTCATTGGACAAAATACTGTGATATGTAAAGCAAAAGATGTGTGTGTGTCTATATATATATACACACACACACACACACACACATATATATGAACCGAATATAAATCAACTTACAAACTAGACATTGGTCTTATACATAGAATATCGTAGTTGATCGATATTCCAAGAATTGGATAACTTGTAACCTTCGTCATCTGCAATTTTGTATGCACCTCACCATAATACTTGTACCATCGTGTATGGTCCTTCCCAGTTAAGTGAGAGCTTGTTGCGCTCTGTCTGGTTCTGTACTCGTCGGAGGACGTAATCCTCGATGTCAAGTGCACGGGCTCGAATGTGCTTCTCATGGTAGCGATGTAAGGCTTGCTGGTTTTTGGCTTCTCAGATGACAACTCGTTCTCGGTGTTCTTCTAGCAGGTTGACATCATCTACTCGTCTGTCGTCCTGGTCCTCATCTGAGTACTCCCGAACTCGTGTTGACCGATAGCATAGCTCAGAAGGGAGCATAGCTTCAGATCCGTACACAAGAAAGAACGGGGTCTCTTTGGTTGTTGTAGTCGGAGTGGTACGGACGGTCCATAGAACAGAAGAGAGCTCCTCAACCCATCATGAAGACACGTGTTTTGATCCCCTGGAGCACAATCCCGTTTGCCTGCTTGACTTGCCCGTTGCTCTGAGGATGGGACAACGACGTGAAGCAGATTTTGACCCCATATTCCGAGCAGTAGTCCTAGAAGGCGGCGCTCATGAACTGAGAGCCATTGTCTGTCAATATCTGGTTTGGAAGCCCGTATCGACAAAATATCCCTTTAATGAACTTGATTGCGTGTTCAGCTCTAATTTCTCTTGTTGGCTCCGCTTCTATCCACTTAGTAAATTTATCGATAGCTACAAATAAGAACTTGTTGTTGTCTTGTCCTTTTGGAAATGGTCCGAGGATGTCAAGCCCCCAGCACGAGAACAACCAGGACAAAGGGATGGTTGAAGGGCTTGGTCTGGCAGCTTGGTGTGCTTGCTGTGAAACTGACAAGCTTCACACCGTTGTACTAGATCAGAGGCGTCTTGGAGAGCCGATGGCCAGTACAAACCTTATCGGAAGGCTTTGCCGACCAGCGTTCTTGCTCTAGCATGTGATCCACAGATTTCTTCATGGATGTCGAGCAGTAGCTCCTTACCGTCGTCGAACGTGATGCACTTCAGCAGTACTCCATTGGCGGCCTTCTTGTATAGATCGTTCCCGATCATACAATATGCCTTGGCTTGTTAGGAGAACTTCTTTGCTTTCGTGTCATCGTCTGGTAGCTTGTCGGTGTTGAGGAATTCAATTAACAGTGTGCACCAATCCATGGTAGTCTCGATGTCCGTGACGAGCTTGTTGTTCTGAGTAGTAGCCCTCGAGCTAAAGTTGGACGTGCTATCGATGTCGTCATTCGGTGAGCTCTTAACTGAGGGATCGGTTAACACTTCAAGGAACGCGCCGGGTTCTATTGGTTCTCTTCTGGATGCTTGGTAGGCGAGGTTGTCGGCCTCGACGTTATCTTTGCAATAGACGTGGCGCGCCTCGAATCCGTCAAATCTGCGTTCCAACTTTTTGACTTTGGCGAAATACTTTGACACCTCAGGGTTAGAGCACTTGTAATCCTTATGCACCTGGTTGGCAACTATTTCTGAGTCCCCTTTCACAACTAGTCGCTTGACCCCGAGTGAAACGACGGCCCTTAGACCGGCGAGAAGTCCTTCGTACTCGGCGGTATTGTTGGTTGCCCGGAAGTCTAACTGCATAGCGTGACGAAACTGATTTCTGGTCGGTGAAGTTAGAACAAATACAGCTCCTGCTCCATGGCTGTTGAATGCCCCGTCGAAGGCCATTGTCCATCGCTCATTGTCCGTTCGGTCGACTTTGTCGTCCTCGGGGACGCTCCAGTCGGCGACGAAGTCTACGATTATCTGGGACTTGATGGTTGTTCGTGGGATAAAATGGACATCGAATTGGCTGAGCTCGATGACCCATTTAGCAATGCATCGTGCGACTTCTTTGTTGCGAACAACTTCACCAAGGGGGTATGAAGAGACGACCATGGTCTTGTAGTCCTAAAAATAGTGGCGCAGTTTTCAGGATGTCATGACCATGGCATAGAGCAGCATCTGGATCTGGGGGTATCTGGTCTGGGAGTCATGCAGCACTTCACTGACGTAGTAGACTGGACATTGTACATTCTCGTGCCCGATAACAATGACAATGCTTACGGAGTACGGCGTAGCGGTGATGTAGAGGAAGAGTCTTGTTTCTTTAGAAGGCTGAAGAAGGGTAGTACTCGTTCTCCCATCCTAGCCACAAATTGACTAAGGGCTGTCATACATCTTGTAAATTTCTGGACTTTTTTGAGCCTTGCCGGCGACTTCATGTTCTCGATGGCCTTGATTTTGTCCGGGTTTGCTTTGATACCTCGCCCGAAGATGAGAAAGCCAAGCAATTTGCCCGATGGTACTCCAACCATGCACTTCTCTGAGTTTAGCTTGAGCCAGTGTCATCGAAGATTGTTGAATGTTTCCTGTAGGTCATCAATGAGGCAATCTCGCGTCTTTGTTTTAGTTGTGACATCGTTGACGTAGGCTTCGACGTTGTTGCCAAGTTGAGACTTAAAAGCCCCTTGAATCTCGCACTGGTATGTGGACCCAGCGCTGATTAGACTGAAAGGCATCTTGACATAGTAGAATACATTAAAGGGCATGATGAAGGTTGTCTTCTCCTCTTCTTCCTTGGTCATGTTGATCTGATACCCGGAATACACGTTGAGAAAACTCAACAACTTGCATCCGATGGTAGAATCTATCAGTTGGTCGATGCATGGAAGGGGAAAGTAGTCTTTCGGGCATGCCTTGTTGAGATCGGTGAAGTCTACACACATCCTTCACTTGCCATTGGCTTTGCGCACTATTACCAGATTTGCGAGTCACTCTGGATGAAGGACTTCTCTGATGAAACCGGCTTCGAGAAGTTTGTTGAGTTCTTCTCGTATGGCCTATTTTTGGTCTGGAGTGAAACGACACAATTTCTGTTTGACGGGTTTTGCGTCGGGCAGAACCATCAATTTGTGCTCAATCACCTCCCTGGGGACCCCGAGCATGTCGGACAGTTGCCAAGCGAATATGTATGCATTGTCACGGAGGAAGGAGATGAGCTCGAGTTCCTATTTGCTATCGTGCTCGGCCCCGATCTTAACCATCTTGTCGGGGGTGCTACTAGACAATGGGATTATCTTTATAGCACCGTCTGGTTTGATCGTCGTATTGGGTTTGATCACTTTCTAAGGAGGTTCAGTTGCGGCGGGCGTGGTGGGAGTTTGCTCGATCATATCGAGGATCCTCTTGTCACACTACATGGCCATCTTTGCGTTCTTCGGTATCGTGATTATCCCTTTGGGTCCTGGTATCTTGATCTGCTGATAGGTGTATCATGAAATCGCCATGAACTTGGTGAGTGTTGTCCTTCCGAGAATGGTGTTGCAGTCGATGTCGAACTCCGCTACATCGAATGTGATATGATCTATTCGGAAGTTGTTAGCTCTGCCTAAGGTTACCGACAACATGATCTTTCCTAAAGGCCTTGACGACAATTCTAGGGCAATGCCGTGGAAGAGTTGCTCCAAAGGGATGAGATCGCTTCTCGGGATCCTCATTGCATCGAGTGTGCTGGAAAAAAGGAGATTGATGGAGCTACTGCCATCAATAAGAACTCGGGCAACTTTAACGTTCTGAATAGTAGGTTTGACTACTATCGGATATTGCCTTGAGGTTGTCGTCAGAATTGGATGGTAGGCGTCAGAGAACTTGATCCTTTGATCTGACCACTTCATTTTAGACACCGGCCCCTGGGTTGTGGAGCACACCTCGCGTTCTACCTTTTTGTATTCTCTTTTCGAAGAATAAGAGGTCGAGCCACCGAAGAGGTGGGCCACGTGTTGGTCGAAGTTGAGGAAGTCTGGTTCGTCATCGGATGGAGGGTCGTGATTGCCCTTCTTTACCATGCGAACTTTCTTTCCCTTATCATGGCTATCTTCCTAGCCATGGCCTTATACAATATGTTGCACTCCTTGAACGTTTGAGCGCTGGTCTTATGCACCGGACACCATTGTCATACTAGGCCGTCGTCTTGAGGTGGAGGTCATTGGGAAGCATTTCTATCTTGTTCTGCGACAAGAACCTCCGACTGTGCCTTTCTTGCAACCGGATTTCTGATTTGGTTTCGGGTTGTCTTTTCTAGCTAGTTGCTTCTCTTCTGTCGCTTTCCCTTTTTCGTTGTTCCTTCGGATGGTTTTGTCTGCGTGGGCGCACCTATTGATGATCTCGAACTGGTTCATAGCAGACAACACCCACCTTGTCGCTAGTTCTTGAATTGTATAGCAATCTCAGACACAAGACTTGAAGCCCCGTATTACGGATGCGTCAGTCATCTCGGGGATTATGTTCCAACATTCGTTGAAACATCGAAGAAAATCTCGGAGAGATTCACCGGGCTTCTGCCTAAGGATATGTAGATTGTCCTCCGCCGCATTTTTTTTATAGGTGCCTTGAAAATTCATGACGAATTGCTTCCAAAGATCCGTCCAGGAAGATATTGAATTTCGGAGAAGGTGAACAAGCCACGACCGAGCAGATCCCTTCAACGTTGTTGGCAATTAGTTTGCAAGTGTGTTGTCGTCTGCGCCACCGGCGTATAGAACAGTAGAGTATACGTGTAAGAACTACTCTGGATCCGTGCTCCCATCGTACTTCTCCACTAGTGCAAGACAAAATTTTGAGGGCCAATTTACTTCTTGAAGAGAAGGCTTAAAGGCCCTGCATCCGCCTCTGGGTAGGAAGGGTGGTTGGCGACCACGATGACCACGCGAACTGCCCATAAATGATGACAAAGAGGATGACGAGGGATCTCTGTAGTCGGGTGTGTAGTCATGAAGTCAGCGATCACGACTTCAGCCGCGTCTTGGGGACGAAGATCGAGAGTCTTCCTCTTCGGCACAATGGTGACATTGAGCTCGCTCGTTGTCACCTCGGCGTATTGGGATACCCTAGTGATCGCGAGCTTGATCGCGATCACGGTTGTTGTCTTCATCACGATTGTTGCCCGAACAATTGCCCCTATGCTGATGATCTTGGGGTTGTCGGCATTCGTCGTCATGTTGATCCTGTTGTTGTCACCTTCCGCCGTTTAATTGTTCACGGAGATCACGAGCATCTTGTCGGGGAGGCGTTTGTTGGGCTCGCCGTTGTGGCGATGCATTATCAAGAATACGAGGCTCACCGTTTCGAGGGCCGTTAGTAGCGGCAACGTTCTCGGCAACCTTGTCAACCTAAGAGGGGATGTCTGGAGGTGGCGGTCCTGCCGTCGCAATAAAAGCAGAGTTGAGGTTTGTGTTAGTGGACTCCATTTGCTTTAACGATGCATCCGCTTCCGAGTGGGTTACTGGATCAAAAGGAGGTTGTCGGAGCAGATTATTGATGGTGGTGAAGTGTTTAGCGGGAGTGTGGACAGGTTCCGCTTGAGGAGGGGCTTCGTCTCGAGATCGAACGAACTCGCCCTCCTTCATGGAACCTCGTGGTGTACGATCGTCTACACCCCTATCTTCAATCTCGACATCGACCATGTTCATGTCGTGTGGAGAACTTGAACTAGAAGATTCCACGCTATCCAGGTGTTGGCGTAGAATTTGGACCCGTCCAGCAACAAAACGGGTTCCGCGTTACCACGGCGGCCTGGGAGATCTGCTTAACTCCAGTGCAGGTCCAAATTGGCTTGCCTAGTCGTGCGCAGAGCGTGCCAGTTGATTTGATCTGCAATCAACAAGAAACAAGTAAACCATATCAGAAAACAATGGTCGATCGGCCGATAGGCCGATGTCACATTGTAATAGCCCAGCCGATAGGGCAAAGCTGTAACGGCTTACTCAAGATAATTAAGTAAATTGAAACAGATCTAATCTCATCGGCCTATTTTAACATGTCTAAAGCAAATTACTAGAAGCAGCCGATGAAGATTTCATAAAGATAAACACACTAGCTATTACCCTAGTGCAAACTTATACAAGCCAATCGGCCAATATAAATACACCAATCACAAAGACATCTTCAAGACACCTTGCAACCGATACATTTATATTCGTCGATCCACATGTATAAGTGGCAAACACATGCAAAAACATAAATAATCACATGCATTAGGTAAGACCGGCTGAAACCCCGGCGCTATCCTTAATTACAACCGAAAGCAGGCTTCGTGTTAGATCTCGAAATAGGACTAAGGTCGATAGCAACTCAGAGTGTGAATCGAGACTTAGCACAAAGAAAATCAAGCCGTCGATTGCTTTTGGGGATGGTAAATGCCTTAGATAACCTAAACAAGTAAACCAATTCAATCATCGTTGGCAACAAACCCTAAAACGAGTTAACCGCTGGCGAGATGGAATTAGCAAACCACATCTAGGTTAGCTAAAACACGATAAACGACGATCACATCATCAGGGCTTAACGTGCCTAAAGCGACACGCTAGCCCCGACGATGTGAATCGTCGGGTACGAGTTCTTACCTTGCTCTAGGGAAGCAAGAACTCGTCAGGAGTCAACCTCTTGCGAGGGTTGGCGATGCGCCAAAAGTAGATTAATTTGATTGTGTGATTGATTGAGAGAGAGATCTTTACATGTACAAACTATCGGGATATTTATACCCGAGGTTACAACAGAACCCTTGCAGGGCACGATCTTATCTACAACTAACAAACAAGTCCTTGCGGCAAACTTAAGCCACAGATTAGATCTAAACTACTTAATTTACAAGATACAATTGCCTAAAACCGAGCTTTACCTCTATTTGGCAACTCCCTTGAAGCTTATTTCGAGCCCAGACCAAGCCCACATTGATGCTGTCAACTCACAACCCGTATCGGCCCACGACCAAACCGAATCCGTATCGGCCGATACGCTCTCTATAGCAACACCTCCCCAGTCCGATACGGTTACCGGGTCCGATACGAAGCCTGGTCCGACTCTAACTCAATCCTTCCTCTCTGCTTCGGTTTCCTCTTTTCTCTCCAAAACGGTTACCAAAATCCATCTTTAACACATGCCCCCCAATTCCGCTTCATTATATAATGTGGCGGAATTAGCTCCGAGGAACTCATCGACTTCTTTGCTAGATCTAACCTGAAAACCGCGCAGATCCAGATTCGAATCCTCTCGCCGCCGATTCAACAAACTCTTCGTGTTCTTCAACTCCGGCGACCCCTCAGCGTCTCGTCACAGCGACCCCTCCGACAACAACGATGGCCTCCACCCCGTTCTACGCCTCCGAGATCCCTGCGGTAAGTCAATTCCTTCAAAGTCCGCATTATTACCCTTTCCGTCGATTTCTCCAAGTTAGGTTTTACTTTCTGCCCCCCGGGTCTTATATCTTCATCGCCATTCTCATGATTTAGGTCTTCAAAAACCAAATATTAATCCCCACCGACGACAAATCTCACCGCTTTCTGTTAGGCCCCATGGGCGACGGTGACCCAACTTGGCTAATCAACGCCGAGACCGACAGAATCCCCTTCAGGCAAGCCAAGCCCACTGTTTCTGCATGGAAACATACCTTCAGGTCATGGCCGTCGAAGCTGAACGGATACAGAACCTGGCATAAAAGGATTGTTGCCACCAAGCAAGTCCACTGGGACGAAATTGGGATCGGCCAATGCATAACTCTGTCCCTGGCCGATACCAAGAAGAATGAGCCACTCATGTCGGCCGCTAGCTACTTCTGGTCTAGTACCTTGAATGCCTTCATGTTCAAGCAGGGTCCGATGACACCCACCCTTGTAGATGTCAAGATACTGACAGGACTAGATATCAACTCTGAGATCAATCCCTTCAGCCTCCTGGTAAACAGCGGCCACAAATTGAAGACCAAGAAAATTGGAGGCAGGTCTGGATACATTTCTGAACACATGGAACAAGGATCGGTCTCAGAGCGGGAACATGTAGCCTTCCTGACATTATGGCTGGAAAGATTTGTCTTCTGTGGATCGACCTATGGCCCCACCACCAACTATCAACACTTGGCTCAAGCTTTGGTCGATAAGAGACAAATCCCCTTGGGCCGATACCTTCTGGGAGCTGTATATCGGCTACTCCATATCGCCACGCAAGATTTGATGCTAAAACAGACCGTGGCACATGGAGGACCATGGTGGTTCATTCAACTCTGGCTAACCATTCATATTAACACCATGGTTGATCGGCCACCTCTATCGGATTCACGTTTCCCATCGAAATATGCCGATCACGAAGACCCCAGGAGCAGACGATGCATGTCCTATGGGGAAGCAGCCTCCGTCTACCCAGGTGCAGACCAATCAGCTGAAGACATGTCCACATGGTTCATTCGTTTCTTCACCGGCCCTCCATCAGCCAGGATGGACATGTTTGTCTATACATCGGACCGAGATTTTGAACTCCCTGACGACCTCCAGCTGAGCCTGATAAATGATGACATGGAGTCACGGGAATTATTCATGATCGGCCTCACTCCGTGCCTGCTCCTAGTAGGCATCTTTCAGGGAAGAAGCACGAGCCTATCTTATGAATTTTACAACCCAATGATGGCTGCTAGACAGTGCGGGCTCGGGCAACTCCCTATCAGTCTGTATCTTCATAAACTCCTAGAGAGCAGAGGCACTATTCCATTGGCACTGATCATGAGCAAGGCGCTGGAAATTGAGCTCCCAAATCTTGGCGACTGCGACCGATTGCATCTGAGTGCCTTCATCCACATCAACTTCCAAACATGGTGGCAAGAATGGGCTGCTCACATTTTTCATCAATCGGCCAGGTTTTATGTGACAGAGCTTATCCAAGGCGTCAGCCCTCAAGTTCCAGACGAGCCGATTCCATCTGTGAGCAATAGTGGACGGAAGATCTTCTACGCTCAAGCCATAGCTCCATCAGGGTCAACCATCCTGGAATCCATCATCGGCCTCACTGCCCCAAAAGTGGCGTCGCTTCTCCAAGGTCCGATGCCTAAAGAAAACCCCAAGAGGAAAGCGCCGGCCAAAGGCAAATCGCAGAAAGCCAGCAAGAAGGCTAAAACCGATGACCAGGCCGATGCCGAAGAGCTAGACCCCTCCTTGGAAGAATTCCTTGATGAACAAGTGATGGAGGAAGAGGTTGACACAGCAGCGGCCGACGCACACGAAGAAGAAAACCCGTCGGTCGAAACCACCCAGGAGCCATCGGCCGAAGCTGCGGAGATCCCACCGGCCGATGACCAAGATGATGCCCCGCAACCAAGAAGGACCAGACACACAGTTAGCAAGGTCAATATAATCTCTTCTTTGTGTTTACATAATCTCCTTGTACTGTCACACTTTTAACTTCATATCCTTTTCAGGCTGCGGTGTCGTCTGTGTTAAAGGAGAGAACTCAATCGGCCCCTTTGCCAAGAACCAAGAAAGCAACTTTGCAACGGCGCGAACGAGCCAAGGCACGATTGAGGACCCCTTCTCCTTCTCCACCACCCTCTCCGACTGTCTCGGTAAGAGTTGATTTTTTGCATTATCTTTCTAATCACATAACCCTATTTACCAATTCCCTGCTTTTTCAGCCTAGGGTTGCGTCACCTTCAACACATCGGCCAACCCCCTCGCCTACTGCGTCGACACAGCAAAGGGAGGCCGATGCGGGCACCACCGATGCTCCAGCACAGGTAACTAGGATTACTCTGATTCCCCTTCTACCGATTCCTGTTTAACGAGGCTAACCTTGACCCATGTTGATATTTGCAGAACCTAGCCGATATGTTCTCCTTTGATATCGGCCAGTTTCTTGATGATGACGACAAGGAGCTACCCAGCACAGCCAGGGCACCAATCTCTGATGATCTGAAGAACCGGCTGACCGATATTGCCAATCGGCTGGAGTCCTCGCTGGAGTACTTGGTGGAAGATTGCACCCCCATCAGGGTCAGGGTACAAGAAATTCAAGATGAACTGCCTGACGACCTGATGGAGGTCCTAACACCGGTCATCTTCTTGGAGTAATACCGATTCAAGCTCAACAAGGCCAAAGAAAGACTCGCAGAGCGACGAGAGCGTGACCAACTGGAATCGGCTTTATCCGCCAGCAAGACCCAAGTTAACGCTGATAAAACCAAGCTGGACGAGTTAGCGGTAGAGCTGATTGTCTTGAAGCACAAACTTGAAGAGCTTCGTCGCATCGAGGTAGAGCTGGTATCGAAGCTGGAATCGACACGTCGAGAAATCCAAGAAGTCGAAGCCGGAATAGCTGCATCACCTAAAGCCATAGAAGACCAGACGGCAAAGCTCAAGGCATCGGCCAAGTATCTTGCGACCCTAAGCAAATCACTGAAGCCGATCCCAGGGTCGACGGCCGATGACACCCAGGCTATAGAAGACGTTGAGCAGATTCGCTGCAAAGCCATTGCCGCTATTGCAGATTTCATAGGGTGATGTAGCGTATTTTGTCCTCGTACTGTGTAAATATGAACATTATTGGCCATGTAGCCGAATTTGCTCCAAAAGCCGAATTCGATCTTACTCTGAAGAAGAAAAAGAAAATTGCTTGAAAAATTCCGCGCTTGTATATATATATGCCTCCCAAATTTTAGAAGATGAGGGCTCATGTTGTAAAATTTGAACTAACGGCGATAGTATGTATCGGCCATCTAAAGACGATGCATAACACATCGGCTGTAATCATAAATCGGCTGGAGGGCCGATCATGAGTCGATCCAGATGCTAGGATAATATTTCTTCAAGTACATGCCATTAAGAGCTCGTCCATAAATCTCCCCATCCAAACCCTTGAGCAAATAAGCATTGCGAGGAACACATCGATGAATTTGAAAAGGACCTTCCCAATTAGGTGACCACTTGCCGAATTTATTATCTCTGGAACCAATCGGCATTATTAATTTCCATACAAGATCCCCTTATTCAAACGACTTGGCGACAACTTTTTTGTTGTAATGACGAGCCACTCTATCTTTATCACGTTTGATCTTCTCTAGGGCCCGTAATCGGACATGCGTCAAATCGTTTAACTCATCCACCATAAGATTATGGTACTCATCGGCTGTCAAGTCGTCTTGCAAAGCAATCCTTCTTGAGCCGATGTTGGTTTCCCACGGCAGCACCGCTTCATGTCCATAAACAAACTGATACGGAGGCACTTGAATTGCACCATGGCAAGCCATCCGATACACCCAAAGGGAATCGGCCAGCGTTGTGTGCCATTGCCTCGGCTGTTCGTCGATTTTTCTCTTGATTAACTTGATTAAAGTCTTATTAGAAGCCTCTGCCTGTCCATTAGCTTGCGCATAGTAAGGAGAAGAATTTAATAATTTAATGCCCATGCTATCGGCGAACTGGACGAACTCATCGGACACGAAGATTGATCCTTGATCGGTGGTTATTGTCTGAGGTAACCCAAACCGATATATGATATATTCCTTGACAAACTGAATTGCATCTTTGGAATCAACCTTCTTAAGGGGAACGGCCTCAACCCACTTTGTGAAGTAATCGGTAGCCACCAAGATATATTTGTGTCCCTTACTCGATGGCGGGTTAATCTGGTCGATCATATCTATTCCCCATCCACGAAACGGCCACGGCTTTATGATGGGATGCATAGCCGATGCCGGTGCTCTTTGAATTGCTCCAAACTTCTGACAATCCTGACATCCTTTATAATACTTGAAACAATCCTCTAGCATGGTTGGCCAAAAATACCCAACGCGTTTCAACAACCATCTCATTTTATGGGCCGATTGATGTGTTCCACAAATCCCTTCATGGACCTCGCTCATAACGACTTTGGCCTCCTCAGGACCTAGGCACTTGAGCAAGACACCATCAATCGTCCGATGGTATAAATCATCATCTAACAGGACATACTGCAATGCTTTGTATTTCATCTTTCGTGACGCCGATTGGGAAGGATTCTTCAAATAATCAATGATAGCAAATCTCCAATCGTCGGCGTCCACGGTGGCGATTTGAACTCGTGTATCTTTGGCCATCGGCCTGTATCCCGATGCCCCCTGAGCCAGGTCATTGGCCTCGAAGTTTTGCTTCCTGGGTATATGCCTCATCGTTACGATCTTGAATGCCTGAAACAACACCTTGCACTCTTCATTGTAGACTTTGAGGAGTCATCTTTGCATTCGTACTCTCCAGAAAGTTGATTAATTATCAGTTGCGAGTCACCAGTGATCTCTACGGAATCGGCCTCGACTTCTTGTAATAACTGCAAGCCTTTAAGCACCGCTTCGTACTCTGCTTGATTGTTAGTATAATAAGGCTTGATAGTAAAAGCAAACTCAAAGCTTGCCCCCCGAGGGGATATGATAACTAGACCGATACCGCATCCATGTCTGCAGACGGATCCATCGAAATACAAGGTCCATGGCACGATATCTGCATACGCAACTGACTCGTCTCTGTGTTGAACAATGAAATCGGCCAGGGCTTGTCCTTTGACTGCTTTGGCCGATTCATATCTGAGATCAAACTCTGTTAAGGCAAAAATCCACTTCCCAATTCTTCCTTTTAACACAGGGGCCGATAGCATGTATTTCATCACATCGGCCTTACTTACCACAATGCACTCGTTGAAAAGTAAATAATGCCTCAATTTAGTACATGAAAAATATAAGCACAAACATAATTTCTCCACCGGTGTGTACCTTGTCTCAGCGTCTAGCATCCTCCTACTGAGATAAAAAATAGCTCTTTCCTTACCATCAATATTCTGAACCAAGACTGAGCCGATGGATTTTTCATCGGCTGATAGGTATAGTCTGAATGGAACCCCTTTCTGTGGAGAGATTAGAACTGGCGGAGAAGTTAAATACTCCTTGATATCGTCCAGCGCCTTCTGCTGCCTATCACCCCATACGAAATCTTCATCCTCTTTTATCTTCAATAACGGAGTGAACGGCTCTATTCTTCCTGATAGGTTCAATATAAAGCGCCGAACAAAATTGATTTTGCCGAGCAGAGATTGTAACTTGGTCTTGTTCGTCGGAGGTTTGATTTTCTTTATAGCATCGATATTCTTCTGTGTAATCTCGATTCCTCTTTCGTGGACCAAGAAACCCAGGAACTGACCGGCCGATACGCCAAAGGCACACTTGTTAGGGTTCATTTTTAAACCATACTTCCTCGCTCTTTCAAGTACTTTGCGTAAATCGGCCAAGTGCATATCATATTCTCGTGACTTCACGACGACATCATCAATGTATACTTCAATCAAAGAGCTGATGAGATCATGAAAGATATAATTCATGGCCCTCTGATATGTAGCTTCAGCATTCTTCAAACCGAATGTCATGACAACCCATTCATATTGGCCGATTGCCCCTGGGCATCGGAAGGCTGTTTTGTGAACATCTTCTTCGGCCATGAAAATTTGGTTGTAGCCTGCGTTCCCATCCATGAAGCTTATAACCTTGTGTCCAGACGCGGCATCGACCAGCAAATCGGCGAGAGGCATAGGGTACTCGTCTTTCGGTGTTGCTTTGTTCAAATCTCTGAAGTCGATACATACCCTAAGCTTGCCATTTTTCTTCACTACTGGAACTATGTTGGAGACCCACTCTGCGTATCGGCAAGGTCTGATGAAGTTGGCATCGTAAAGTCGTGTGATCTCTGCCTTGATAGCTTCATGCATATCGGCCTTGAATCTCCTAGGAGCTTGTTTAAACGGCCGATAGCCTGGTTTGATTGGTAGCCGATGTTCTACAATCAATCGGCTTAATCCTGGTATTTCATGATATTTTCATGCAAAACAATCCATGAATTCTTTTAACAGATTTATAAGATTACTCTTGTATTCCTTTGGCAGGTTAGCACTTATGTACGTCGGCCTAGGCTTATCACCTATCCCTATATCAATATCTTCAAGTTCATCGGCTGACGTAAAACCGTGTCCCAACTTGCCATCTAGCTCGTCCACCGCATCATCTATGTAGGGACTAGCTCGTTCATCTTCAACGGCGGACGGCGCTTCTTTGCTAAAGTAACTGCTTGTCTTGATCTTCGATCGTCTCGATGTCGCAGTCAGTTACCTTGAGGAAATCGACGTCCCAGGCTCGTCCGAACAAGCAGTCGATTCCCTCCATCTCCCATACTGCGAGATCGGCATTGGCCACATGTACTGTCCGATCGGCCTGCACGATCTCAACTTGGTCCCCTTGCCATTGCATGAGGCATTGGTGCATTGTTGAAGGGACGCAACAGTTTGCGTGGATCCAATCTCGTCCCAACAACAAGCTGTAGGAACCCTTTCCGTCGAAGACGAAGAAGGTGGTGGGTATTGTTTTGCTGCCCACGGTGAGTTCCACGTTTAGGACCCCCTTCGCTTCGGACGCGTTGCCACCGAAATCCTTTAATACCATGTTGGTCTTGATAAGATCTTCAGGTACCTTCCCAAGTTTCCTGAAGGTTGTGTATGGCATTAAATTGACAGCCGCGCCGCCATCGACCAGCATCTTCGTCATTGGCCGCCCATTGATGAATCCCTTGATGTATAACGGCCGCAAGTGTCTGTAGCTGGCGTCAACTGGCTTGTCGAAGATGGCTTGATCTGGTGACAACTGTAGCCTAGCCGAAGATTGTTCATCGTCGGCCACTGCTTCATCGGCTGCCTGCACGCTGTACTCTGCTGGTAGTATAAAAACCATGTTAACATGCGCCGATGTCGCTCGTTTACCTTTTGAAGCTATAGAGGCCCGGGCTGTATTGGAGGTGCCTTCATCGGCCGTGACCACCGTGGATTTTATCCTCCACTCTTTCTTGGTCTTGGCCGGCCGATGGGTTATTGCCACCTGTTGCTCTTGGATTTGTTCTTTCCTCCTTAGCCTCTGAACCCGCCGTTTTTGTGTCTTAGTGAATACATCGCTTGGGCACCATTGAGGGTTCTGGACCTGTTCCTCGGCTTCGGTCTGTTGGTCTTGGTGCATCGGGCCTAACCTCTCATAAACAGATTTTCTTTGCTTGGCCGGCCGATGCGCTTGCATGCTTGAGCTGCCCTGATAAGAATCTTCTGCACCATTGCATGCAGGGCACTCCTGGATAGATGGCAACCTCATTTGCTCATTCCAGCAGAACCGGAAAAACTCGCACTCCCAATGCGGGTCGTAGGAGTTGTCTTGATCGGCGTAGTCTTGAGCTTGTTCTTCCTGCCGCTGCTGGTATTTTCTAATCAAGCCCTCAGAGGTCTGATAAGGTCGCTTGCCGGTCCGATGGGCATTACCATCGGTCCTGTCCGCCCGCACCATGTTGACTGGGAACGGGTGTCCATCGATCTTCATCGGCTGCTTGGCGTCATCGATTTTAATCCTGCCTTGCTCGATGGCCGATTGGATCTGTTGTCTGAAGATCTTGCATTCGTTTGTATGGTGTGAATAAGAATTGTGCCACTTGCAATATCTCCTCTTCTTGATGTCTTCGGCCGATGGCAATACATGACCTACTGGCAGCTGGATTTGCTTTTCTTGCAGCAGCAGGTCAAATATCTTATTGGCCTTGTTGATGTCGAAGTCATATTTATCTTCCTTGTCGCCCTTCTTGGCCCATTGGCAAGTTGTCGGCTTTCTCATCTGGGCCCATTCGGCCAGGTCGACATCAACATCTTCTTCGTCGTCATCGTCGGAGGCATACTGATAAACTGTGTTAATCTTCTTCGCGAACTTCTTTGCCTCCTGGAATCGTTGCTCGTGGGCCGATACTCGTTGTGCCAGCTGAGCTAGGCTGTCAAATTCCTGCGAGGAGAACCTCTCGCGTATCGGCCCTAGCAATCCCTGAAATGCCAAGTCGGCCAACTGGGAATCGGTCAAACTGAGGCTGTAACACCTGTTCCGTATGTCTCTAAATCTCTGGATATACTCTGGGACCAATTCATCCACTCGTTGCCTGATGGCAGTTAGATCGGACAGTTTCATCTCTTGTACGCCATTGTAGAAATACCTGTGAAACTGTTTCTCCAGATCTATCCATCCTCTGATGGAATTACAGGGTAAAGAAGAAAACCACGTGAATGCAGACCCTGATAAGGACAGAGGGAAAAATCTCACCCTCAACGCCTCGATAGCCGATGCCTCCCCGCACTGTGCTAGGAATCGGCTAACATGCTCGTACGTCGAGACGTTGTCCTGTCCCGAAAACATGGAGAAGTCTGGGATCTTGTATCGGCCTGGCAATGGCACTCTGTCAAATTCCTCAGGATACGGATGCCGATACACTGTAGAGTTCTCCTTGGGCTTCAAGCCGAATTGATCTCGCATCACTTCATATCGGCCCAGTATCCTGCGGGCCGATGTGGGAGGTCTTGCTGATATGATTGCTGCAAGCCCTCTGCCTGATACTGCCTGGGGGAGTACGGTTGGTAGTGGTAATCAAGATTTTGCGCGCCGTACTGCCCTGCGGTGTGCTGCTGGTAGCCTTGCGGCACATTGTATGCAGCTTGAGGGGGAGGATTGCTGAACACCGGGGCTTGTGGCTGTCCGGCCGATGGTTGGTGAACCGGAACTTGCTGCATCGGCTCGATCACTGGTTGCTTCCCCTTGGTCCATTGAGCATATTGCTCCTCCGTAACGCGCTGAGGGCTCCCCCCTGTCTGATTTGTGAGGACCAGTGGCAGTGTTGTTGTTGGCTGCGCCGATGGGGGTGGCATCGGCGCGGTCGGCTGAGCCGAGCTCAGGTCGTTTCTCAGGGTCCGATAGGCAGGGAACTTATTTTCTGGTAAGAAAATCGGTCCCTGAGGCTTATACTGGTGAATCGACCCATCTAGGATCGATTTGACCGTATTGGTCAATGTGTTCACCAGGATCCCCGATTGGTTGACTAGCGCAGAATGAACTGCGGAGTCAATCCTATCTTGCAACGTCGGCGCTGCAGTATCTTCAGTCTTGACGGTGTGGTCGTGCGCCGCCGCCGACGTGTCAGCTCCATCTCCAGGACTCGGCATAACTACCTTGGATTTTTGGATCAAGGTACCTTGCCGAGTCCTAGAATATGTTTGCAGGTACATATTCTGGAACTGCTCGACCAGACTTTCCATCTCAGCCTTCTGCTCTGCATTGAGCTGGTCGGCGGTTACAGGGACGATGTTCTCCTCGGAAATCTCGACCTGCTTCGACATCTTGAGGAGATTTGTTGCTGTTGCAGAGTTTGCGTTCTAGGTCCCACTGGAAGTGAAGTTGAAAATAGAGGTCCCACTGGAAGTGCAAAAAGCGTGTTGGCGCAGAATTTGGACCCGTCCAGCAACAAAACGGGTTCCGCGTTACCACGGCGGCCTGGGAGATCTGCTTAACTCCAGTGTAGGTCCAAATTGGCTTGCCTAGTCGTGCGCAGAGCGTGCCAGTTGATTTGATCTGCAATCAACAAGAAACAAGTAAACCATATCAGAAAACAATGGTCGATCGGCCGATAGGCCGATGTCACATTGTAATAGCCCAGCCGATAGGGCAAAGCTGTATCGGCTTACTCAAGATAATTAAGTAAATTGAAACAGATCTAATCTCATCGGCCTATTTTAACATGTCTAAAGCAAATTACTAAAAGCAGCCGATGAAGATTTCATAAAGATAAACACACTAGCTATTACCCTAGTGCAAACTTATACAAGCCAATCGGCCAATATAAATACACCAATCACAAAGACATCTTGAAGACACCTTGCAACCGATACATTTATATTCGTTGATCCACATGTATAAGTGGCAAACACATGCAAAAACATAAATAATCACATGCATTAGGTAAGACCGGTTGAAACCCCGGCGCTATCCTTAATTACAACCGAAAGCAGGCTTCGTGTTAGATCTCGAAACAGGACTAAGGTCGATAGCGACTCAGAGTGTGAATCGAGACTTAGCACAAAGAAAATCAAGCCGTCGATTGCTTTTGGGGATGGTAAATGCCTTAGATAACCTAAACAAGTAAACCAATTCAATCATCATTGGCAACAAACCCTAAAACAAGTTAACCGCTGGCGAGATGGAATTAGCAAACCACATCTAGGTTAGCTAAAACACGATAAACGACGATCACATCATCAGGGCTTAACGTGCCTAAAGCGACACGCTAGCCCCGACGATGTGAATCGTCGGGTACGAGTTCTTACCTTGCTCTAGGGAAGCAAGAACTCGTCAGGAGTCAACCTCTTGCGAGGGTTGGCGATGCACCGAAAGTAGATTAATTTGATTGTGTGATTGATTGAGAGAGAGATCTTTACATGTACAAACTATCGGGATATTTATACCCGAGGTTACAACAGAACCCTTGCAGGGCACGATCTTATCTACAACTAACAAACAAGTCCTTGCGGCAAACTTAAGCCACAGATTAGATCTAAACTACTTAATTTACAAGATACAATTGCCTAAAACCGAGCTTTACCTCTATTTGGCAACTCCCTTGAAGCTTATTTCGAGCCCAGACCAAGCCCACATTGACGCTGTCAACTCACAACCCGTATCGGCCCACGACCAAACCGAATCCGTATCGGCCGATACGCTCTCTATAGCAACACCTCCCCAGTCCGATACGGTTACCGGGTCCGATACGAAGCCTGGTCCGACTCTAACTCAATCCTTCCTCTCTGCTTCGGTTTCCTCTTTTCTCTCCAAAACGGTTACCAAAATCCGTCGTTAACACCAGGCTATGGAAAATGAATGGTTCAACGGGATCAATTCCGATATAACCCACCATGCGATTTGAAGAGTTGTCGTCCATAGACATCATACGAGATTGATCTCTATGAGAGTGGATCGGGCAACATGGAACTCGAGTAATTGGTTCCGCAAGCTTCAAGAATATCTCGCAGCTAGTTAGGCGGTGACTCTTGGACTTATGGATTGGGCACCATGCCTTGTATGCAGAAATGCGCTGAATCCCACGCTCCTCGCAAGCGTCGAGTTCAGCCTTTGCTTGGATTATGACATGGCATCCAGCCAACAGATGACTAGAAATCTTGTGGATTGGACACCATGTGATATCCTTGTCGGCAGACTTTCTTGTCAGCGCATGCTTATCGGCTGAAGTCGAAGATCAGGCTACTTTAGGCCTTCTATTGAAGATCGGGCTACTTTAGGCCTTCGTTCTCGGTAAGAACCGGAGAGGCGGCCGTTTGAGGAGATGTATTCGCTTATGCTGTTATCATGGCCTCGTCCTTAGTATGTGCTAAGGGGGGCGAGATCAGAACGGCAGTGAAGACTGGAAAGACGATGGAGCCGACTTGGACCATGGTGAAGGCTGGCTGGGTTGGATCTCCCACGCCAGGTTAGTCGTAGAAGCTCTCGTCAGAAAATCCCACTCTTGAACTCATCTCGTCGAAATCTTTTAGCACCAAGCCCCCTACCTGGCGTGCCACTGTCGACAGGCTATACGCCGATCACGGTATTTGTAGAGTATGGGGATTGTCGGAACCAAGATATATGCGAGAATAGATAAAGAGGATAAGGGACAAGGATTTATACTAGTTCGGGTCTTAAGATGAGTAATAACTCTACTTCATTTTATATTATGGATTGAAATACTACTCAGGGTACAATGGGAAATAGAACAACTGGATGAATCCGCCAACTAGAGGCTGTCGAGAACGACCCGACGAGATCTATTCGGTGAATATGACGCTGACTTTCTCCGGATTATTTCTGGGTGTGGCTTTGGCTATGACTTGTAACTCGATTCCCCTCCCTGAACGTGGGGGTCTTGTATATATAGCAAAGATTGTCTTCTTCTTTAAGTAGAACTCAGGGAGACAAAACCGAATATGGGTCTAAGAAAATCTTATCTTTATTGACTAGGACTTATACACCTTTTATTCTGGGAAGATAATTTTTTTATTAGCCGTATTTCCTTAATTAAAGGACATCTTCTCGTATACTATCGGGTATATGGTATTGTCGTATTTATTAACCCATATATAGGAGATATATCTTATCCTTGATACTGACATAATCGTCCACAAAAATTGATGTGCAAAACTCGGTGAGCACAACACCTTGATATAATTCGTGTGAATATGGATCGTCTTGTACATACGATATTATGTGGAAGAGCATCCACAATGTTACTTTTTAGAGGCTCTATAGGAGACAAGGAGAAAGAGCCCACCCTATATACACTTCAGGATTTTTTTTTATTGGTTCCAAGGTAGTACGTACCACGTAATAACCATAGCACCGGATTTTAAAGTAGATAAGGTATTTTGGGTCCGCATGTCAGATTTCACTACTAAGAGAAAGAGATCAATCGGCATATCTACTTTTTTTTAATAACGATGGACCACAGCCATAGCATCTTTGCTAGTTATATATTGAAGATTTCTTCACCAACTGCTATTCTTATGATGGATCCCACCCACAGCACCTTTGCTGGTCCTAAACATTGGCCATGCTCGAAGAGATGACAGAATGTCTATGTGATGAGCCACAGGAGCAAACATATGTAATGAGTATGTAAATATGTAATGGGGTATTTATGGACCTATATATAAAATATGGTCACTAGTACAGAAACGCCTATAGGTGCCGGTTGGGAACTGGCTATAGGTGCCGGATTCCCAGTCGGCACCTATTACTCGGCACCTTTGCCTCAATCTTATTGTAGAACCGGCACCTATACTATTAAAAAAATAAAAAAAAAAGATGGCCCCCTACACTGCCGCCGGCCTTCTCCACCGCCGCCACCACCACCTCGCCCGGCCTCCACGCCGCCACTTGGACGTGCCTGTCTCCACACCGTCAGCTGCCACCCAACGCCGTGCCGGAAGAGGAGGAGAAGGGAAGGGGGGAGGTCCCCTGGGAGAGAGGAGGCCGGCGAGATCCAGACCCCCTCCACCACCACCACCGTCGCCGCCACCTCACCGCGCCGACCTCCACCTCACCCGCGCTGTCGCGAGGAGAGGAAGGCGAGAGGGGGACGAGCCTCCTCCAGCCACCCGCGCCGGCCTCACCCGCGTCGGCCGGCCTTCTCCACCGCCGTCGCCGCCACCTCACCGCGCCGGCCTCCACCTCACCCGCGCCGCCGCGAGGAGAGGAAGGCGAGAGGGGGGCGAGCCTCCTCCAGCCGCCCGCGTCGGCCTCGCCTGCGCCGGCCTCGCCCGTGTCGGCCTCGCCCGCGCCGGCCTCGCCGGCGTCGGCCGGCCTTCTCCACCGCCGCGCCGCCCTGGAGGAGGAGAGAAGGGGGGAGGGCCCCCGGGCAGGGAGAGGGCCGCCGCCCATCTTCTCCGTCTGCTTCGAGAGAGAGACGACGAGAGAGAGAGATGGATGGATGGATAAGGGAGAGGACGAGAGAGAGAGAGAGACGACGAGAGAGAGATGGATGGATGGATAAGGGAGAGGATGGATGGATAAGGCCGGCCGGTTTTTTAAATAGGTGCCGGTTTTTATAAAAAACCGGTACCTATACTAACTTTTATAGGTGCCGGTTCTGCTAAAAAACAGGCACCTATACTATAGGTGTCGGTTTTTCTCTAGAACCGACACCTATAATTATTATAGGTGTCGGTTCTGTTGAAAAACCGGCACCTATAGTATAGGTGCCGGTTCTATATTTTTTTATCCTGCGGAGAGGTGGGAAAAAGTTTATAGGTGCCGGTTTTAAATGAACCGGCACCTATAAGGTCGGTCCCTATGAGGGTTTTTGTAGTAGTGGGTGTTCGAGCATGACATAAATTCTATGTGGTGAGCCACACAAGCAAACATATGTAATGGGTATGTAAATATGTAATGGGGTATTTATCGACCTATATATAAAATATGGTGTTTTCGTAAGATTAGGATTTAAGGAGTGGTCAAGATTTGTATTTTTAAACTTTATTGATCAGGATGACGCTACACTACAAATTTAAGGGCCGCAATTGTGTTTTATTTCATGTAATTTTGTAAATTCTTGTATGTTAGAATTGTTTATTAAACTATTGGGACGTGATAAATAATATGTAATATGGGAGTTATACAAAACCACCGGATTATTTATCCAAGGAGATAAGTGACTAAAATTTTTAAAATTTTTAGGCGCCTAAAATATGAAAACTCCTTAAATAGTGTAGTCTACAACTTAGAATTAAAAAAAAGAGTTTGTGAAATGGCAAACCATCTAAAAATAGTGGCACCAGACAAAATTATAGCACCCTTAGTTTTCTATTCCTTCGACTTTAAAATATATAACATCGTTAACTTTTAAAAATTATTTGATCATTCATATCATTAAATAACTTAATACAAATATTAAAAAAAATAAGTTATGTTTAAAATATATTTAATAATGAAACACATCACAGCAAAATAAATGGCACGAAATTAGACCTGAAGGCCGAAAGAATGAAGATTTGGCTTTAACTGGTGTACGCACGTAGCAATTAGACGAAATTAACTTGTAGGATTTTATATGTCTAGCTGTATATATACGCCTACATACGCGTATCTCGTGTGTACCACTGGGCTAACTTAAGCACACAGTCCACTTATATTCCTTCCCAACTGGATCTGGAAATGAAAATTAATTAGGACTTGATATCTCCATATATATTAAGGAGGGCCATTTAGCCATTTCTTTACTAATTCATAATTAGAAATAGACTAATACCTCTCCATGGTTAGTCAAAGCACTATCCTAATAAAAAAATGCGTCATATATTTTAAAATAAAAGAAGCAAACATGTTTTTTATGTGACTTTTTAAATATTAAATTTCACAAGACTACATATACCTTTGATCAAACTATCATAGAACTTTAGATTTAATGTATTGTATCATAAAACTATATATTTAGCATGAAATTTCTCACAGAAATACAAATTTAGGATGAAGTGTCCCGAAAATAAAGATTAAGTAAAAAATTATCACAAAACTATAAGATTAATGTCAATTTATCCCAAAACTATAACATTTATAGCTCCAACATAACATTAGTACTAGAGATTTAAACACTAGAATCTGTAGTTTTCTGATAATTTTAATATTAAATTGGTAATTTTGTGATAATTTCAATATAAGATCTGTAGTTTCGTGATACTCATTTTTAAATCTGTAGTTTTATGATAAATTTACCGTTAGATTTGTAGTTTTGTAATACAACATCTTGAATCTATAGTTTAATGATAGTTGGTCAAAATATCTGTAGTTATATGAAATTTACTATTTTTTTAATTATAAGTCATGTTTGTTAGGGTTGCTAGTGGAGCTGTGAAGCCCAATAAAACAATACAGTACCACCGATAGATATAGTGAAGCAGGTTGGATTCCTAATCTCCTGTATGGTAGACACATGAATACACACTATCGCACTCACACACATCACAATCGTTTACCCACGAGTACATATCCCCTTTAATACACATCCAAACAAAGATCTAGCGATATATAAATCCACAAAATTCACTAAAATTTTTAGTAACGACATATTTACATATGTGTAATTGTAAAGTCTTGATAAATAAAGTAATGCACCCATAACTTTACCGGTGCACCTCTTATATGGTCACAAGTACTTATACTTGTACAAGAAAAATTTTAAGTTATTAATGCATTCGTATATATACTCGGCCTAATTTGACATGATTATATGATCATTTTTTATTATCACAGATCAGTTTAAGTTAAATCCTAATTAATTAATTTGGTGCTCACACGAGCACCAAATTAATTAATTAGGACTTGACTTAAACTGATCTGTGATAATAAAAAAATGCGGCACCTTATGTACTATGATTGGATACTAATTATAATTATAATGTCTAGTTCTAACTTACGAATCTAACGAAATATACATATTACAGTATATATGTTTAGATTTGTAATACTAACGTGTGTTTTATCTCATATTAAATTGTTATATTTTAAAACTATGCATGTATCCATGTTAACAAGTACGGACAGATTCAATTTGTGGGTGCCCAGTCATAGTGTAATGCCACATCTCGTGTATCACGCGATCGATGGAGACCGCTAATTAACCCCAAGTTGGCTGCTTCTGCGGTTAATTCTTGCAAGACAGACGAGGAGTTGCACTTCTACCTCCCGCAATTAACTTTCGTCTTATTATTATTATCGGGAAAAATCCATGCCGTAGCCTTGTAGGTGAGGAGAATTCCTCACAGTTTTGTACGGCAGATATTGATTGCAGATTTGCACATATGATTGTTTCATGAGCATATCGACATGATGCATACATTGGGACCGTCTAATAGTTCGTAGCCAGACTCATCAACCATATCACATATATTATATTGAGCATGCTTCACCACATGTTTCTAGCTATAATTATATATCCTAGCAGTAGATGATCCACTAACTATGGATCACCCAGATCGTATTACACTACTAAAAAATAATTTTTTTGGACGAGGCCTCCGATATATTCCAGACAGGTCAAAAGTGGCCTGGAAAAACCGATGCGGCATTATCCCGTGCGGTCCACTTAAGAGACCGCACGGGAAAATTCATTTTCCCGTGCGGTCCCTTAAGTGGACCGCACGGGATAATGCCGCACTTAGGGGAAATAATTTATTCAAATACTAATCTATTTATCATGAATTAATATAATTTTTCCAGATTTTATTTTATATAGGTTTTGACCTCCTAATAATTCAGATCAATTTTGGCTGAACTGGATTTCCGTGCGGGCCTCTTAAGCCGCCCGCACGGAAAGATAATCTTTCTGTGCGGGCAGTTAAGCCGCCCGCACGCGATGATCATCACCGCCTATACAGGTGCGCGTGGGCTCTGAAATTTTCTAACACCCGACGAAATCTAGATCCCGCCTCTGCCGTCAAGGGCTCTCCTCCTCCGCCGGCAGCCTACGCCTTCGCCTCCGCCTCCGCCTCCGCCTCCCCGCCGCCGGCCTCCTCCGCCTCTGGCCTCCACCGCCCCTCCCCGCCACCGGTCTCCTCTGCCTCCGGCCTTCACCGCCGCCTCCCCGCCGCCAGCCTCTTCCGCCTCCAGCCTCCACCGTCACCTCCACCACCGCCGCCGGTGGAGTCTTCTCGGGTGTGCCGGCGCATCGCCGCCTCCACGACTGCCACCTCCACCACCACCACCACCTCCACCGCCACCGCCACCGCCACCGCCGCCTCCACCGCCTCAACCGACCGCCACCGACGACAACGACACCACAATCGCCGCCGGCGCCGGCCGTGAAATTATTTTTTTTTATAATTTGTGATGTGAATTTATTTGTAAATTTAATTGTACAAAAAAAATTAGTTGGGAAGTATATATGTGAAATTGTGATGATGTGAAATTAATTTTGTGTTATTTGTGATGTGAAATTAATTTTGTGTTATTTGGGAAGTATATCCAGATCTGCGCCGCCGCCGCCAGGATAGCTAGGGTTTTTATTTTTTTTTTGAATTTTTTTTCCGTGCGGTCGACTTAACGCGACCGCACAGGAAGATCGATTATCCCGTGCGGTCGGGTTAAGCAGCCCGCACGGGATAATGGATCTTTTCGTGCGGGCTGCTTAAGCCGACCACAGGGGATAATCGATCTTCCCGTGCGGTTGGGCCGCCCGCACGCGAAAATGGTCTTTTTCTAGACCTTCTCGCACGTACGGACAGGCCTTCCACACGGAAAGATGCCTTTTGGCCCGCATGGAGAAACCGTTTCTGTAGTAGTGTTGGTCGAAAAGACTACCAAAAACACTAGTTTGATGGGTTAATACCGCCCGAACCTTTTAAGTCGTGCTCACCTATCATATGTGAGACTAAACCCAACAATATATCCCGTCACATCAACCCATGTGTCCTCAAAGACTTGTTTTGGGTTATGCTCAACAATCTCTCTCATCGCATCAGAGCTTATACGATCCATTTATTATCAGGTTCCCCTTACCCGATTTCTCCATCGTGTGACCTATAGAACAATGTAACCCAAAGATTTGTTTCAGGTCAGCCCCATCAGTCTTTTCCATGATGCATCAGAACCTATGGGATCCCAAAGACTTGTTATTGAGCTTTCCCACCACACCATTGTATCAAAACCAATGATATCCCAAACACTTGTTGTCGGGCTCCCCCATCTTGACATTGCATTAGAACCTATGTGATTCCAAAGATTTGCCTGTGTGACTTATGAAAACCATTTTGGGTTTCCAAAATGAGGCTTTGATGTCACTTGTTAGAGTGCGCAACCTGCCTTGGGTCACCCAAATTATATTGGGTCTGCTCCACCACAGACTTAACCGGAGTCACAACTTTAAATTATTGTCCTACATAACCCAAAAGACAAACTTAATAAGTCGTGCTCCCCACCATCAATCTTCTATGTGAAATTAACTAAACATAACACCTACTCTCTCCGTCCTAAATAAACAAACCTAATATGAGCTATGACATGACCTATTACTACGAATCTGAACAGGTTGTCCAGGTTTGTAGTACTAAGATATGTGATATTTTGTACTAGATTTGTTTATTTTGAGACGAAGAAAGTATGTACTTACAATTGATCACACTGACTGATTCAAACACCATTAAGTAGTCTTGCCTCACACTAAAGGAAATGACCTTGGTGCCTCCATTTTTTATCTTTGAAACTCCTTTTTTCCTAGTAGTTACAAATGGAACAAAAATTGCATCGGTACATACTCCCTCCTTTTTTAATGTATGACACCGTTGATTTTTAACATGGCATTTGATCATTTATCTTATTCAAAATTATATAAATATCATTTATTTTGTTGTGACTTGTTTTATCATCAATAAAACTTTAATTTTAGCTTATACTTTTATATATTTATACTAAATCTTTGAATAACATGAATGGTTAAACGTTATATGAAAAGTTAATGACGTCATACATAAGAAAGAAAGAAGGAAGATAGTATATCAGAGCCACCACTGACACATGGTGTTGACCCAAGCTTGTCCTCCAATGCGTAATATAGATTTAATTAGTGCTATGGCAGTGATTGAAAATAAAATTTTTATAGCAAACACAGAAGATAATTAGATTTGTCTGGCTCTAAAGTTTTCTAGGTCCACCATTGGTATGAATATAGAGGTTGTATCAGATCCACAACCAATCATATACACCATGTTCTAGCCCGAATACAAGCTTGATCTTGGTGGTACAATATGTAGGCCCATTAATATGACACATCACTTTTTCACGAGTTTGGTGTGGCATCTAATTAAACCGATGTGTAAGGATACGATCCCTTTCAGACACCGCATAATTGTGTTGTCCAAAAGACCTTTAGCCATTCTCTATTCATTGATAATGTACTTGAGGATTCCGACTGCCGTCATCATCATTCTCACCCTCCTTAATCCACATAGTGCACCCATATTTACGGCACATAACACTTACTACATTTCTTTTAGGAATGCATTTTAATCTTTCTTTGCATGAGGCAAAGACAAAAAAGAAACAGTCCCATAATATTGTGCCAGTGGAAAATGCCAACTAATTAATTACTTCATGTTAACAACGACAAGTCATCAAAATACAACAGACAAATTGGAAATATAGTACATAGCGCACGCTTTCACAATGGTAAATCTTTAATATTTTTCCATTTCTTAACTTTGATAGAGTCGGGATTTTCTAAGTGGCCACATAAACCCTATCTCCGTACTTAGTTGTACAGAGTAAACTGTGATGCAAATGCCAGATTTAATTCCATGATTTAATAAATTAATCAAATGTGACCCATAGTAGCCAACTTTAGGATTGGCCCACTCACATCTCTTGATGGTACAAACATATCTCCCCACTTACCTTTAGCAAATCCTTAAGGGTAGCCAACTTTAGGAAGAGAGACAAGATTTGAGAGTCTATACATCGCACACGTAATGAAGATCAAAAGATATATGCCCTAACCTATAGCTAGCTATCGACAGGAATACAGCTTTTGATCGAGAACCCATAATATTTGCCACTTTGTTCTCCTGGCCTTTGGAGAAGACATATCCCTTCAGCTCCATCAAACTGCCTTTCCTTTGGGCCCCCTTTGGGAATAATAATCCTCTGATGATTGTATATGCAACGCACTCCCTCTTCTGGTCCTCAAAGTGAAAGATTTTAGTTCAAAGATTTCATTTATGTACGTGGGATTGTAGGCTACCATCCGTTATTTGTGTTTGGCAATATTTGCCACGTGCGATATATATATATATATATATATATATATATATATATATATATATATATATAATATATATATATATATATATATATATATATATATATATATATATATATATATATATATATGTGGAGGTAACGTTAATCGTTACTGTTCAAAAACACTATTTATTCGGCTGATTACTATTCAGTTTACTGTTTATTCGGCTGATTACTATTCAGTTTACTGTTCACTGCGAGAGATATATTAACTTCAGGATCTTTGCAGGGTGGCGAATCCTACTTACACAGCCTCAGAAGCTTGTTTCAGATGATGTAAAGTCCTACTCGGTACTCACCGTATGCCTCACCTATCTGTCTTTTTAGAAGCAACTTAAAAAGATATTCCAAGTCACATTTGTTCTAGCTAAGAGTTTATCGTCTCCCCAGGCAGTTCCACCCGAAGGGAACACTTCTCTACGGATACCGATCCTCCAGATGCCTATGCAAGATGCAGGCTAAAAACGAGAACAAACCGAAGAGGTTTCTCCTATAGGGTCCTTAGCATAAACACTTGTCTAGAACAATTGTGCAGGAATACTCAAGGAAAATTACTTCATATTAAACAGATAAGCTTACATATGGTTTTCCCTTTCGGGAACCCCGAAGGTAGATACAAACAAGTTTTTCTTACCTTACACAGCTTTATATCACAACTCCTTGTTTCAATATACTATGCAAGGTAGGCTAAAGTCACTACTACTAAGAACGGTGGAATGGAGGGTGAGAGCGCGCTTGGAAGCTTTGCTCTGAATGGTGTCTTCGTTGTTGTTCCTCTCAGCTGAGCAAACCCCTCCTTTTATAGGAGCTCCGGAGGCTCGACTGTGCTTCAAGCTTATCTTCTAGATACTGTATTTTCACGAACTGGCTCGCACCATGGAGATGCTTATCTTCTTTTTGGCTTTACTTTGTCCTTGAATTGGCTAAGGTGGAGACACCTCTATACCTGCGCCTTTCTTTTCCGCCGAAAGCAATATTCTCCACAATATTTTTAACAGTGAAATGTCATTCACTGTCCTTGTATTTTGGATTGATTCAAATTCATACTTTGGTCATTCGCAAATATATATATATATATATATATATATATATATATATACATATGTATATATATATATNTATATGGTACGTCATCTTGGAAAAAAATGCAGATGCCAAACATATTAAGTATTTTACACATGAAGTAAAAGTCCGTGAAAATATGATGATATCTATACTACTTTAAAAGCCTCTAGTGCTATCACGACCACTACTTCAGGTTAGTTTACTTCAGGAGCCTTGACCATGACTTATTACATAAGGTTAGTTTACTAACCTACCTGTCTACCTGTGTATGCCCCTGGCCATCTCTGTTTGAAGTTTGAATAGGAACGTGACGACGAAGGAAAAACAAGTGCGTTGATCGATCCGCTCAAAGACGATATAAACCAGTGTTTACACAACTTCAGGTGGATAAAGCAGCTATAAAAAGCTGTGCTTGTCAATCGATCGAAGGAGATTGAGAGAAGGTCAGCTCTTTAATTTTCTACTAATTTGCTTCTTTTCACCTCTATTCAAATAAATATTTTAGTTTTTTTTTCTTTTGCCAGGTTATCATTAATCTATATTCAAGTGTCTCACGCTGAGAACTGCACTAAATACGGCTTTTCTCTTTTTGGTTTTTTAACATGAAGAATCTTATTTAAACCAAGTAGAAATAAATATTTTGTTCAACCAGGATGGAAAGTAAATTAAAGACTAAACATTCTCACATTAATCAGAAAAGCTAGAAATTCTCATATTAAACCCAAAAATATATATGAAATCATGTGTATCTATCGTATCTACAGCTATTATCTTTCACCCAAAAAATATATGGATTTGTTAAATTCGAAATTAATAAATACCTGTTTTATTCGTTTGAAGTCTTAATCATAGTTTTTTTATAATTTAATAATTCCAACATTGCAATTCACAGATAGTTGTATAATTCCAACATTTGCAATTAATAGATATAGAGTTCTACTCGGTTTTTAATCTCAAGTATACTTTTTTGTGATTTCATAATTTTAAATTTTAAATTAACAAATATCAAGTTGTATGCGATATCTAGAGTCTCAATTTTAGCTTTTCTTTCACGATTTATTATTTTTAAATTAATAAACACCAGGTCATACTTGGCCTTATGGCATGTACAACGTTTGTTAATTGTGGTCTCTTAGCATTGCAAATTAGAAATACTTGTTGACATGAAAGAAAGAGAAAAAAAAAGAGACAAAACATCGTTGCTATAAATAACAACGGCTTAACAACGACTTTTGGTCTTTATAATATAGAAACATGGTTGCATAAAGGTAAGTTAATGGTTAAAGTCTTTGTCGTCTCAACTATTATAAGAACACGGTTTCTAAATAATCTTGTATTGTATAAGAGACCATACTCGTCTCTACCATTGAACATGCCCTTAGACTCAATATAATTTTTCTTTCATGATTTAACAATTTCAAATTTTAAAATTAATAAATATATACAAAGTCATACCAAATTCTCCATTAATAAAATAATTTAGAATATTAATTAATAATCACGTAGTAAATATTGAGTTGTGCTTGGTCAGGTGCCTCTTGTATGATTTAATAATTCAAAATTAACAAATTTCATATATATTGTCCTTAATTAGTTTAGAATCTCATTTATATTATCTTCGTGATTTAATAATTCTAAAATTTTAGTTAGTAAATATCAAGCTGGCATTGAGCAACTGCACAGTGAAACCATGAGTAGGCTAGTTAGGGGTAGAACCCTATTCCTGAGCCTAAATACCCGCTGAAACAACACTTGAAAATTTTAAAACTTAGAATGTAAACGTCAAACCTATGAAAATTACACTAAGCCGTAGGCTTGAGAAAATGTTGGCTCTACCACGGGTAAATGGTTAGTCCCTTATGGTATTATGGTAGATGTTGCAGTTCATACATTATACCGTTGTTCATCGGAGTCAAAGTAACAGTTGTATCATCCATGGGCTCTGTGCCTCTTTGAAACACAGGATAAGATAAAAAAAACACAAGAAATATGGGAAGGAGTCATTTGATAGCATCAGGGGAAACCAAAAAGGTAAAGTAAGGCCTTCTTTAATTTGCATGAAAAATATAGGAATTTTGTAGGATTCTAATTCTATAAAAAAAATTTCCTATATAGCTCTTTGAGATAAAGGATTAGAGATTCCGAAATCCTATCAAATTCCTAAGAAATAATTCAAGGCATATAGATTTTGAAGAAAAATTAGCAAAAAAATTTAACCTCTTAAAAAAAATTTTATTAGTTATCCGAGTACCTTTTTTCTATGGTCTATTCAAACTATCGATCCAACCGGTATTTTTATGTATTTTTTAATTATTTGTTTTGCGTTTATATTCCTGTTAAAATTATGTGCTTTTTATATTTCTCCGTTTTCTCAATCTTGTGATTCAAAAGAAGCCATTAAAGTTTGCAAAAGGTTGAAATTGAACTGTAAGAATACAATCCTATAAAAAAAATTTATCCGTTTTCTCAATCTTGTGATTCAAAAGAAGCCATTAAAGTTTGCAAAAGGTTGAAATTGAACTGTAAGAATACAATCCTATAAAAAAAATTTATCCTTTCCTACGAATCCAAGAGTCCTATTGGAAAATTTTCTTATGAAGTTGAATCCTCCGTGCCCTAATTAGAATATGCAAGCAAGCTCCGGGAAAGGCAAGAAAAGAAAGGAAAGGTCCCTCTCGGCAAAAGCAGAATTGATCAAGTGAGACCGACCGAGACGCTGTTTAATTTGACGGGCTGCCTCCTCAGCCGCTCATTAGACGCCATTAATTCACCGGCGAACTGCGGCGCGAACTGCATGCTCGGTGTCGGCAGATATCCCTCGCGATGATGCCGCACCAGATATTCAGTAGCCGAAATCACATTCGCCATCCATTTCATATTACACGTCGTTTTAATTTTTTATATTAAATTTTTTAAATTATATTAAGTTTATAAAAAAAATTAATAACATATGTAATATCAAATTAATTTTATTATATCTAATATTAAATATGTTATTTTGATAATTTTAATGTTATTTTGGTAATATGTTTGTTTGGTATTGAAAAGTTACTGTACTTTTTTTAAAAAAACATGATCAAACTTTAAACTTTAAAAATTTTGATTGTCTTTTATATGAAACGGAACGAATAGTACACACCGGCAGGTAGCGCGCAGCTGCCATCTACCGTTCCATTTCATCGCCCTCTCCTCTTTTTTTCTACTCTCGCTTTCTCTGCTGCTTTCTATCTATCCAGCATGGCCACGATGACGACCTGTTCCTCATGTTGTGAAGATGGATCCGGTTCAGAGATGGGATAATATTTGCATAGACCGTATATCTTTTTCATTTGTTTTGTAGATTCAGGGTTGACAGAATGATGGGAATGGAATTCGATCAGGAATTGTACAAAATGGAGTAGTCACACGCATAGGCTAAGATGATCACACGAGCATATAGAGAGACAAGCAGCATGTACGGAATTTAATGTATTGTGATCTTAAACTCACGTCTTGTCTAACCGGAGAATGAAAGAGTTTAAGGCAGGGCTTGTGACACGTTACGGATGAACCAATCAGTCCATTGGATTGGTGTGGTTGATACCACTACCTCCCGAAGGCTAATAATCAGTCCTGGCTCTAAACCTTTTTTAGGTGTCGGATTTATGACCAACACCATGAGAGCGATATCGATGAGAGTGGCTATATGAGATAGTTGTAAAAACTCTCCTTAGCATGCTAAGATTAGATGGTTATCACCTCTCGATTTATAAATTACTTATACATCAAACCAATAACCGGTAATATTATATGTTGTTCTAGTCGGTTCATAATTATGTATCCCTCCTTTTGTTTTTACATCTATCCTTTTCCGTTGTCATATCTGTCCGAATAAAAAAGAACATTTTTTTTATCGAATCAGATTCGACATGGATCAGATGGGCAAATCATCCGTACATTTAATCTCTACAACGCAGACGCAAGGATGCATGGCACTCTCCTCTCTTCTCTTTGTGAGCTTTTCTCCCCCCTGTATTTTTCTTTTCCCTTAGCTTTTGATTCTACCTTTGCAACATAATGGAGATGAACGAATGATGCGTCAATCGATCGACCAGTGCCTTCGCTTTATGCTGTTGTGTCTAATCAATCTTTATTTTAGTAAATACTATCAAACAATGACATCTTTTTTTAAGGAAAAAAAGTACAAACGCATGAGCTCTCACCACACGAGCACGCTCAACCTTATGAACGTGTACACACACGTTATATCTATCAGCGTCTCTGAGAGACAAGTCTCGTTATCGATGGATACGTTGTTTATCACTGATAAAAAATTAAATGTAAATATGAGCACCATGACATCTTTATAGTCAAAGCTATAAAATAATGCTAGATTTATAGTAAATATTTGTACAATTTTGAGTACTTACGTTTATGAAATTGATTAAACTCTATCGCATGCTCCCACAGTTGTAAAATATAAATGCCAGTTTTATCCCAACTCCCAAGTCAACATTTGAAAATTTTGACTAATAAATGAACTAAGATGTAGTAGTATCATTAAATTAGTACTGCGTCCGTTTCAGATTATTAAGTTTATTCTAAGTTAAACGTGTTAATCTTTGATACATTAATTTATATATATTAATATTGTAAAATTTGTATTTTTAAATTCACTATAAGAAATACTTTCATAATATATAGTTCACATGTTGTTAAATTGCACGGAATTCTAAAAATTGTTGGTTAAAGGTAGATATGTTTGACTTAGGACAAACTTAAAATAATTTAAAACAGATGTAGTATTTGAAACTATTTTCATATGTGTTAACTTTGTAGCTGTTGATAACATATTTTAAAAGAAATTAATAGTGAAATTATAATGTTAGAGACCGTGTAAAAAAGTAATATGTAACTGAGGCTGTATGTTTCCTTTTTTTTTCTCCAAGCTATGGTGCATGAATGCTAATGAAGGTATTGTGTGTTTAATTAGCGATAGCATTTCAAGTATTTTAGTAACATTTTAAAGATAAAAAATAATTATTCACTGAAGTACTTTCGACAGTGTCACACTCATCTGGAAGACTGCATCAACAATATATCCATAAAGCTAGCCATGGGAAGAACCTTTATTGTGTATCTACCAATATCTGCATGCATAATCTACTTTAATTTGCTATAGAGTAGGCACATCAGGTAACGGCTGGGTATTACTCCTCCATTGATTTTATTGGGTGAACTGAAATTTGGAAAGGTCAAACTTGGTATATTTTAACCAATTTTCATTCAAATTACAATCCTTCTGTTTCAAATTACTTCTCATTCTACTTTCGTTCGAAGTCAAATATTTATATATTTGACTACCAATATTTAGAAATTCATATAGTTTAGCATCGGGAGATTTATATTTTTATATTCACCATAAGAAATACTTCTATAATATATAATTCATATGTTGTCAAACTAGACAAATTTGATGGTCAAATATAGAAGTGTTTAACTTAGGGTAAAACTAGAACACAATAAATTTAAAACGGAGGTAGTAAGTTCTTTTATATATGAAGTGTAAAAAATCATAACAATATGTTCATATTTCAAGTATGTTTTTTACACTACTACAAGAATCCGCAATTTGCTTGGCGGCCAGAAACTACCAAGAATAGTATCAAAACCGCCAAGGTAGTATGTCTTGTCAATCAACCGCCAAGTCTAGAGAGCAATAAAAATTCTATTTTCTTCCCGGCTAACTGTCAAGGAATGTTTAAAATGACAGACAACAAAATATGTGTATACTTGACAGGGTTAGTTTTGACCACCAAGATAACGAGTAAACTTGGCAGTTTTTTTTTACCGCCAATAAAATCAGCTGGCCGCCAAGAAAATTTTGGATTCTTGTATATATGTTAGTTTTATGGCTAGCAAAAATAGTTATGAGAAATCTACTAATGGTCTAGCTAGGTTTAGTTTTAGATGAATTTTCACATTAGATTATGTCCTATAAAATCAAATGACGTATATGGCAATATATATTATCTGGTACAATTGTTAAGAAAACAGGCAAAATTACAAACACAAACAAATTGGCATCGAAATTGGCCAACTAAAAACAACATAACATATCGATTCAGCCCAACAAAAGGCAGCATATATATTCCCACATGGGACTGAGATTCTCTATCTTCGAAGTAACAGTAACTAAGATTGGTGTCAAACGGTTAGGTAAACTCATTGTCCCAAAATATTCCTACCTACAAAACTCTCCTCCCTCCCTTTTTCTTTCTTTCTTTCTTTCTTTTCAGTTTCATAGTTCAGTGTTGAAATGTGAAACCTCATGCCAGCATATGCAGGGTAATACATGACACATGGTCACATGTATCCCTCCTCGTCGCTGCATAAAACACATGTGTTCTCAAATGTAATTAAGCATCTCTATGTTATTTAGCAAAGATTAAGACTTTTTTTAAAAAGAACTAGTGTATTTCTCATTAAATAATGAGTGATTGGAAGTGAGAGGGTGATTGAAGGTAAGATAAAAAAAATGAATCAGAGGTTAATTATCGCTGGGTCGACAATTAGTACCGTAGAAATACTTATATTGTGTATAAAATTTAAACTCTAGACGTAAGTGTTTATATTTTGGAACGAATGGAATACACTCTAAACCAATCGCATCCGGTTAATCAGGTCGCCGGGCTATCGACCAGCCATATATAGCGCCATCGGTGTCGCCTCGCGATCGACATGTGTCGTGTGGCGCGGCACAGCAACCGCAGCAAGATCATGTTTCATGTCTAAGCTCGCATCCGATCCTCTCTGAGTGTCGCTAGCTGATCGATGCCATTTTGAAGTACTGATATCATCTTATGCTGTGTTTAGTTCTCAAAATTTTTTTTCAAACTTTCAACTTTTCCGTCACATCAAATGTTTGGACATATGTATGGAGCATCAAATGTGGACGAAAAAAAAACCAATTGCACAGTTCGACTGTAAATTGCAAGATGAATCTTTTGAGCCTAATTACGTCATGATTAGTCATAAATGCTACAGTAATCCACATGTGCTAATGATGGCTTAATTAGGCTCAAAAGATTCGTCTCGCAGTTTACAATCGGAATCTGTAATTTGTTTTGTTATTAGTTGACGTTTAATACTTTAAATGTGTGTCCGTATATCTGATGTGATGTTTTTGCCAAAAAAAAATTTTCCAACTAAACACGGCCTTATTCGAAAAAGAAAAAAAAGAAGAAGTACTTTTGAGCTAGTCAAATCCCTGCTGCATCTGTGCTCATCCATTCCATTTCTCCTGCCGTCCTTGCTGCCAGCAAAAGGGGGCACAGTCCTGCGTGTGGACAACTGTTGCACGCGGTGGAGATGACCAGCCAAACATGGGGTGTTTGATGCCTTTAATTTGTTTGATGATCCAATGTTCTACTGCTAGGTTTTTATTTGTAAGTACTTGCATGTCGTCTTGTTGTCAAACAATATAATGTATTCATTTGGGTGTTTAGATGACATTGTGATTAATTAAATTTGGGTAAAAATCCATTTTTAGCCCCTTGAACTTTACCCAAAGTCTAGTTTTCGCTCTAAATTACAAAATCGGTATTTTTCTCCCTCAGCTTTTAAAACCGGGGAAAAAAAGTCTGTAACATACTTTTTAGTGGTTTTATTCAAAATGGAGGTGACCTTTTCCTAATTCATACTCTTATTGTTTACATTTTGTTGCTGTAGATGTCACTTAAGTAGGTCCAGAACTATGAAACTTACCTAAGCGAAGTTATCGCATTAGCAAAAACTACTGTCATACACTCATATCGATCAAAACAACCTCAAAATATGTCTTAGGGTACCATGTGTCTATTTTTGAAAGTTGAGGGTGAAAAATATCCAATTTGTTATTTCATAGTGAAAATGGGTTGTGACCAAAATTTAAGGGCTAAAAATTGACTTTATCCATAAAATTTCAAAACTACAAGTGGCTACCGTAGTCACACTTAATGTAGACTATGGCTCTTTCTTTGCTTGAAATTTTAAAATACAATGTGTGGTACATGCATATTGGTGACATATGAAGTGTTCCATATGATTCCATGCAAATCAATGAAGGAGCAAGGGTGAAGCAAAGCCAAATCAAGTGTCAATAACAAGTAAAAACTATTGAAAACTATTGAACTTCTGAGGTTGGAATTTAATTACTACCTTCGTGCAAAAATATAGAAATTTCTAGCTATGATTGTGAATGTATCTTTGTCCAGATTTATAGTTATAAATTGTTATATTTTGGGATAGAGGAAGCATAAAACTATACCAAATCTAAGCCTAGCATAGAACATATATGTACTAGTTGAGCTAAAGCTATCACATATAAAAGCATTTCTAGTCCACCCCGAGCCACGCACAAAGTTGAGGCCTGGCACAGGACCACCCCAAGCTCGACAAATACGATCAAATTCCACTATAGGCTCTATGTGTGGAAAAAGAGATCCCAAGTTCGAACTCTACACACACGCATGTGTTTTTCACACGAAAAGACACTTAGAAATACAAAATATTTTCTTTTTCAGGAGTTTTTGGTGCCTAGAAAATTCAAAGGTGGTACACCATTATGACTGCCGGCTTTGCTGTAAAACTGGCACTTATATACCCCTTTCTATGCCGGTTGCTCGTTATAAACCAACACTAATAAGGTGTTATTAAAAAAGTTGTTCTGTTCGCATGGTCAGCCACTGAGGTAAAATCTCCTAGATGTGATCCGTGCTGAAAAGTAAGCTACCTAGATAACGCACGTATATAAGCAGGAGATATAGATGTGAGAAGAGGAAAAGAAGGATGATGCATGCATCAGGGGGCATACAGCAGGTCGCCTAAAGCCAGAAAATATGTTAAATGCTGGCTTTGCTAAACATGACTCATCGGCTGAATCACATAATCCTAACAAAAGTTGCCGACATAATGCACCTGTGCATGAAAAACAAAGGAAATTATTTCGGGGTAAGGAGGAAAGGGGATACATAGGGGGCTGGGGCATATCAAATCAACAAAGCTATATATAAAATGTGTCGAATGCTGGCTTGGCTGCACTAGAAATTAACATGAAACGTCGAGAGTAGTGCAGTGTATTGAGATTAGTCCTACATGTTGATTTTGAATGTTCAGGTTGAATTCAGCATATTAACCTGTTTGAATCATAGCTCCTTCAGGCAAACCTTCTGCATGAAGCAAGTGCAAAATCACAAATGTTCTATGCACATTTTGCCCGCCCCTCCGCACTAAGACACCTAAAAATAAACTAATCAACATCAAATAAAAAAAAACATATACAACATATGAGATGATATACCAAAAGATATACCAAGGTTTAAATCCTAGTACCACGAATATTATTCACATGGAAGTGAACTTTCAATAGAATTTAATGAGATTAGGGATGTGCCATTGGTTTTCACTCCCTTTAAGCGTGTGTTCGGGAACTACTCTAGCAGCCTCCAAATGCAACAAATTTTGTTCAAATTATATTTGGAATTTTGGTTCAAAATTTAAGGTAGGCATATGTGTCATCCAACCAAATAACCAGCCGAAGGGGTTTGTTTGGAGAATTTTTTGCATTTTTAATTTTATTTATTTAAAGATTTGCAAAAATAATTTTCCGTTTCAAAATATTGCAGAAATAATCTCCTCCCAGAGGGCGATTTTTATGACGTGGCAGACGGCCGTTGGGCGCCGTTTGCCGCGTCGCCGTCTTTTTGCGTTTTAGTCCCTTGCCGCCCTTACAGAGGGCGTTTTTTCACTGTTCATCAGGGGGCCGCCTGCAAAAGGGCGGCCGCCTTGCCGCCCTTACAGAGGGCGATTTTTTGCCCTCCCCTATAAAATCCTCATTTCCAACTCCGCGGCCGTCATTCGCAGCCGTCGAGACTCGAGAAAAATAGTAGAGTAAGGGGTGAGGAAGAAGAAGGAGAGCGACGAAGCCCTGTCGGTGTGCACACTCGATCGCAGGTAAATACAATATCCCGCTATATGTTTGTGTTATTTATTTTGTGTAGAATATATAAGAAAATAATTTTTGTTTTGAATATTTGAATAGTTGTTTAGTAAGATATTAATTTATAAATTAGGGCACGATTTAATTTAAGGAGTTTGACCCAGGACGAACCGATTTAGATGAACCTACGTACAATACATTCTAATATATGTCTATGTTATTTAAATAGTTGTGTAGCACTATAATATAGATTTAAAAATTAGGGCATGATTTATTTTAGTTAATTTGACCTAGGATAAGCCGATTTAGATGAACATATGTAGGATATGTCCTTATGTATGTATACATTTCTTTGCGTAGAATTTTGTTTAATATAGAATTTAACTTAGACACAGATTGATCTAAGCAACATATTCGTAGTATGAAGTAAATTAAGTTTGAACCTGTTTATCAGGCACAATGGTAAGCAATGTCATATTTCAGATAGTTCACGGTAAAGGCAATGTTAGATACGGTCGAGATGGTGTTGATCTGTCAGAATTTAGTATGAAATCAAAGGGCATCGATAGGCCAACCGATAAAACATTTGAGTCGGCCTATAGTTGGTTACTACGTGGATTTAAAGTGGATACAAGAGTGAACACAATGTCTCTATCCGTTGTAGTCAGTCGTGCAACGGAAGGATATTATTGGGAACTAATACCTGTAGATAACACCGAGTCCTGGAGACGTTATGTAGAGATGGCATTTGAAAGGTCCTGGCCCCTTGTTATTTTTGTGGCATTGCATGAAATCGATAGCAGTGTTACAGTGCAAACAGAGGATGGTGAAGGTGCTAGCAATGCTGTGGAGAATGTTGGACCATCGATGCGAACTGGGGGTAACGAAGCAAGGTTGGAGGAGGCAATAGGCGTGGCGGATGAGGGAGAGAGAATCGAAGCAATTGTTGAGGAAATGGAGAGGGAAGATTCTGAAAATGAGCTGGCGGAGGGCGATGAATCATCGGATGAGGAGGAAGATGTACTGCCCGTTGATTGGACAAAAGTCGATTTCTCTCAACTTGTTATCTCAGAGGGGCAGCAAGCACCCTTTGAATACAAGGATAACGAGGCAATCCAAGGTGCCAGGTATGCGCATAAGGAAGACATGAAAGAGGCGGTGAAACATTGGGCGGTCTCCTTGCATAGAGAGTTTAGGGTGGTGAAGTCTACCAACTGTGTGTATGACATGAAGTGCACGAAGGATGATTGTCCGTGGCGCGTTCATGCATATAAGGGAAAATGGAATGACTATTGGAAAGTGAGCATTGTTGGTGAGCACACATGTTGGTTGCCAGGGGTTGATAAGTATCACCGCAACATCACCTCAGCTTTTGTTGCCGGTGAGATGTGAAGCGATGTGGTTTGTAACACGGACTTCGAACCGGGCTCCATTATTAGGCACATTGAAAACAAATTCAAGTATACTATAAATTACTACAAGGCTTGGAGGGCGAAACAAAAGATTTTGGAGATGAGGTATGGCACATTTGAAGCATCCTATGATAACTTGCCTCGTCTGTTAGGCACCATTGCTCAGAGAAACCCCAATACCTATTATGACATTCAGACCTTTCCGTTGTCTAATGACCCGAGCAAGAGCGTGCTGCAAAGAGCCTTTTCTCGCTGGGTGCTTGCATCAACGCATTTGTGCACTGTCGCCCTGTGTTGTGCATAGATGGAACCTTCTTGACAGGCAAATACAGAGGTCAGATACTGACGGCGATTGGAGCCGATGGGAACAACCAGGTGTTACCTATGGCGTTTGCATTTGTCGAGAGTGAGAACACCGAAAGCTGGTATTGGTTCTTGGAGAGAGTTCGCTGCCAAGTCGTGCGTATGAGACCCAATGTTTGCCTCATTCATGATCGTCATGCGGGCATGTTGAAGGTAATTGACTACCTGCAGAATGGTTGGCCGGAGAGGGGACTTCCAGCTAGGTGGCATGATGTTCGAAGTAGGTGGTGCATGCGTCATATGGGAGCCAATTTCTACAAGCAATTCAAGAACAAGAACCTGATGGATCTATTTAAGAGGCTATGTGGTCAAAATCAGGAGAAAAAATTCAATGAGTTGTGGAGGAGGTTGGATGAGCTGACAACAAAGCAAACCGACGAGCAATCTCGTCGGCCACAGGATGACGATCCTCCAGTACCTCTTGGTCCACTACATGATGACCCGCCAACAATGAGAAGAAGGTCGGCATCATCAATACATAATTTCTCGCAGTGGATAGAGAATGAACCGAAAGAAAAGTGGTCTCTGTTGTATGACATTGACGGGTTTCGGTATGGTATAATGACAACCAACCTGGCCGAGGTATACAACTGGGTGATGCGAGGAGTGCGAGGACTCCCACTGGTCGGTATTGTGGAATTTATCCTTCATGGCACTCAGGCATACTTCAGGGACAGATACAAGAAAATTGCCCCTTCGATGCAGACGAAGATGCGTTCGATCTTGCGCGTCCTCTCTTGTCGTTCAGCCGTGGACGCGGTACCTCCACCGGCAGCTGCTGTTCCACGTCCACGCGGCCCGACACCAGGATCGACATCGCACGGTGCTGGTGCGTCCACAGGTTAGTTCCGTACCTTCTCACTATGCAAAACCTTCGCCATGTTATTACAAACTGAATGTCAACTAGGTCCGACGCTGCCGACAGGACACTCTGCTGGAGCGAGTGGATCGTCGATCCCTCGGCCGTTCGCGACTCCGCCCAGCACGTCGACCTTTGTTCGAGCGAGCGGTTCGTCCGTCCCTCCTCCCTTCAGTCAGCCGCCAGGTAAGCAAGCGTCTTTCGATGAGTGCTACAAACGTACTATTCAAGTGGAATGTTGCTTAACTTTTGACATCTGCAGGAGGATACTACCCGGCGGGGATTTTCCGTTCGGGCGAGTCTTCGTCGCAGGCGGGCGGGTCCGGTGCTGGCGGGTCTGGTGAGGGCGACGACTTCGACGACCTGGAGGAGCCAGAGCAGGACGTTCTCGGCGCCTCTCAGCTTGGTGGAGCACCACCACCACAGAGCCAGGAGCAGCCACAGCACACGTCCGCACCAGATGTCCGCGCTAGTCGTGTCGTGCCCGCTGAGAGGCTGACGTACTCTCAGGGGCACATTAGGAGGGATAGGGGTAAGAGGCCTCGCCAGTAGGCTACTAATGCTACATGTTTGTAATATTTACAGTTAGTAACTTTGTGTTACCTCTTTGTATATAACTCTATTCGATCGCCGCACTCATATGTCACGAAAACATTTCATGTCATTCGCTACATCTACTCAATGAAACGACGAAAAACTTTCGGCGCGTAACAGAGGGCTACGATTGGTCGCTATCAAAGTAAGTGAATGCGAAACACAAACGGAGTACAACGGCGAGAAGGGAAGGGAAAATGGAAGACACGCGAAATAACATTTCAAGTTCATTAGTTCGCTACACGTTGCGAGGTTGTAATGTACGAAACATTATTCATCGATACATCATACAACTACCAACTCGTGCATACTACTGAGTGCAACGAGGCCACTTTCCCTTCCTCTGCGCATCGGGATTCTCCTCCATTGCTGCCTTCGCTCGCCGCGCACGCTCAAGCTTCCGTTCCCGCTCCTCCCTGTACGCAGCAACACGCCTCCTTTCTGCCTCAGCCTTGTGCTCTTTTTCTGCGGCCTCCTCCTTGCGTCTCTGCTCTATCTTGTCTTTACGCTCTGCATCCCATTGCCGCATGTACTCCAACCGCTCCTTGTTTTGCGGCTTGATCTCGGTGTCGATCCACTGCTCAAAATCACATAGCGGTGGAGGGGTCTGCCACAAATGCAATGTTTACTAATCAAATAAGTTGTTCAACACTACTTAATACACTAAATAATTATTAGAAAACATCAGTTCCTCACCATTAAGTTAATGCGGCGTATCTCAGGTGTTGGCTCAAACTCAAAATTGGCACACATCCAGTATCTCTGCATGTATGTCTCCTCTTCATCGGACTTGGCTACCTTGCAAGGATCACCGCACCAGCACATGGGCACTGGAACACCGCTAGGCAAAGGCAATGAGTCGAAGGCATTTTCAGTCTTCGGACGATAACTACAAGTCAACAATAAATGAAACACCTTAACCCGTTAATCTAGGATTCCTCATTTCACGCACAACGAATAACACAAAATATCACAGAAACGATTTACGTTACCTTGAGTTGGTAGCTTTTCCATGCCTTGGCATCCTACAGTTTAAAAAACAACTATCAAATATTGTAAACGCCCTTCATACGGTCAAATATAGTACTACTACAAACCAAACGTGTGCACAACAAATCTAGCCTAAAATTATTCACACTTCTAAGTGCTACAGATCTACTCACAAATTTCAACATATCTACTCACAGTGCTACAGATCTACTCGCAAAAAATTTAGGGTCCACATCTAAGTGCTATAGATCTACTCATAAATTTTAAATACATGGTAATTACACTAGTATGCGACACAAAATATAACCATACGTCGGGATATTGTACTAACCTGCGATCGAATAAGCACAGCAACAACGCTTCGCGGCTCTTCTCCTTCTTCCTCACCTCTCTCTTTTTTTTCCTTCAATTGTGACCGGTTGAAATGAGCACCTCCTTGGGCCATTGGGGCTTTATGGGATGCCGACCAAAAATTGCCCTTGCAGAGGGCGAGATTACGCCAAAAATCGCCCTCTGCAAGGGCGACGAGGGGGCTACCTGCAAATTTGCCGCACCCTCTATAGTTCTAGTTGCACCTTTTCCATATTCTTATTGAGAACACAAAACTGATCAGCTTTGATGTGTTTCAGTAGCAAATTACAAGAAAATTTATTTTTTTACAAAAAAATACTACAATTTATCTGTTACATGTTTCATATTACAAGTCGTTTCAATTTTTTCAAATCAATCTTTTTAAAAGTTTAATCAAGTTTATAAAAAAAATGACAACATTTATATTATCAACTTAGTTTTATTATATTTAACGTTACATATATTTTGATAGTTTTTAATGTTACAAATGTTGTTATATTTGTATAATCTTACTTAAATAAAGTGAAAATAGTTTACTTTTATAAAAAATCAAAAATCATCCTTACAAGCGGCCCCCTGCGCAGGCAAAAATCGCCCTTTGTAAGGGCGGCAAGGGGGCCGCCTGCAAAATTGCCAGGGCGGCCGCCCTTTGGCAGGCGGCCCCCTGATGAACAGTGAAAAAACGCCCTCTGTAAGGGCGGCAAGGAACTAAAACGCAAAAAGGCGGCGACGCGGCAGACGGTACCCAACGGCCGTCTGCCACGTCATAAAAATCGCCCTCTGGGAGGGCGATTTTTAAATCTCGCCCTCCCAGAGGGCGATTGGAGATTAGTTCTGCAATATTTCAAAACGAAAAATTATTTTTGCAAATCTTTAAATAAATAAAATTAAAAATGATAAAAATTCTTTGTTTGGATGGGCCGGCCCAATCCAAGTGGAAAGAAGTAGCCCAGTCCGGCTCGGAGGCCAGCCCAGAGGAGGGGGAAAAATTCCAATCCTGTCCTGCACGCCGTTCCACGAGATGGCGGCGGCGGCGGCCGGCGGCGGGAAGGGCGGCGGGGCGCAGGCCGCGGTGGCGGAGCAGATAGCGCAGGCGGTGCAGTCCACGTCCAACCTCCTCCAGCTCATGGAGGAGTCCTCCCCTGCCCAGGTATCCGGTATCCCCCAATCCTCCATTTCGCACTTCCCCCTTGCTTCCTTCCTTCCCCTCTCGAGCGGAGGAGAGGCGCGACGCGGTTGGCCTCTGGGCGAGCGCGTGCGGTGGCGACGAGCGACCAGCGAGCAGAGCATAGGGACAGAAAGGGCAAGTTCCAACCCTGATTTCTTAACAGGGAATAAGGATAATTCTTCGCCTCTTTCTTGTTTTCTGCGCTCTGTGAGTTTTGGCCCAAATCTTTTGTGTTCGGCAAGTTGAGAAATCGTGTCCGGGAATTCCTGGTTTGGTTGTGCACATATCGATTGCAATTTAGCAAAAGTGAAGTTCTGAAAATCTAGCTGTACTGCTGTGAAGTTCCTATGATTGGCATAAATATCTTATGTACTGCTGTGATATACCTTAAATGTTGTACTTTCATGGTTACTTCATTTTGTTTGTGTGTTGCCAGTTATCAGTTTCGGAATCCCATTAATCATTAGCTAATGGAGGTCTTTTTTTCGTCACAGGCTCACCTGGCAAAACTTCCCAAGAAACTCTTGGCAAAAGCATCTCTTGCAAAGAACACAGGGCAGGTAAGGAATACGATGAATTATTGGATAGCAAACTGCTTGCTGTGAATTCACTATTAACGTTAGTGCGTTCTCTAGGTCCTGCATCAACTACCTAGTGTAATTTCTTCCTTGGATGCTTATATGGATGCTAGTTTGCAAAGGTGAGCTGCCCCAATTCATTTCATTTGCTTACACATTCTGTTCATTAGACAATTTTAAGAATTTATTTTACTGATTGTTTGTTATGTTTCTCATAGATTTAAACTGACAGCATGGTTGAAGTTTTCTCCATGTATATCATCTCTGCTAACCTCCCATTTCAAACTCCGCAGTGCTTCTCAAATTAAGACTGTTACACAGCTCTTGTCAAACATGGAGAATAACCAGCTGAGATCTATCCTGCCTGCCTCTCGGTTAGAGAAAGCACAAAAGAATACTGAGACTGGAGAACTCAGGGTTGAATGATAAGTTGACCAATAGGGTACAATAACCAACATGTGTTCTCATAGTAAAGGTATATTTCTTTCAGACTACCTCTTTTCTTGTTTGCAGATAGTAAACTACGGTGTAGCTTAATTTTGCTAGTAAATGCTTCCTCAAAAAGGTAATTTGATTGAAGAGGAACACACTGGGAATTTTCATCTGTAGCATCATGTATTCCTAACTACAATCATCTACAGACTGCAGCAGTGATGATTATGTCTGTTTGCAAAGATTATTTATTGTCTACCATGGCAAGCAAAACAGGAATTATTTTGAGATAGTATGTGTCATTCTAATAGTTAAGAAAGACCAACGTTTTTCTTGGCTCTTGTGGAACTCATAACTAGGGATGCAAGTGGGCAATCCTGCTACCTGCATAAAATTTCCCACTTAATACTACCTCCGTCCTAAAATATAAGAACTTAAGACCGGATGGAACGGAGGGAGTAGTTTATTTCCTAATTGCTAGTACAAAATTTGGAAGAAAAAATAACTATAATTCAATAAGGAGGTAAAAAATAACCAATGTTTTCAATCCCAAGGAATTTGAGTAGTTTTGGACAAAAATGTGCTTTTTTTACATGACTGCCATTCCCATAGGTACCTTTGCCATCTTCTACTGAATGGGTCTTGCTCCGTTGCTCCTAACCGGTGTTTGAAAATGAAGACCTTGTTTGATTTGGACGGCTATGTTTCTATGTTCATGTGGGCTTTCCTTTAGTCACCGTAACTCTTCATGGGTCTAATGTGTTTCTGGATGGCTTGAGCACATCATCTGTTGTTCCATCTGGCTCTGTAATCCCCTTAGGCTGTGTTAGTTCGCAGGTTTTCCCGGCGCGCTACAGTACTCTTCCCCCGTGCACGCTTTTCAAACTACTACACGGTGTATTTTTTTGCAAAAAGTTTCTATACAAAAGTTGTTTAAAAAAATCAAATTAATCCATTTTTGAAAAAAAATTTAGCTAATACTTAATTAATCACGCGCTAATGACCGCTCCGTTTTCCGTGTTTACTGTACGCGTTTTGAAACCATACTGCCGAACACAGCCTTAGTGTTCTTGCAAAGTCAGTCCATTTGTTGTTTTCAACATAAACATATATATTGAAAGGAATCGAAAACAAGATTCAACACTCGTGTAATCTTTGGTTGTATATGTCCACTTGTGGATTTGTGGATATGGAGGCTGGTTTTTTATCCATTATCTTTTAAAAAAATGATTCAATAGCACTGCCACTGCTCTTTGGTCCTTCAAAGCTCTGGTGTTGACAAGGATAAAACTGTGCAAGTGACTAACTAGTGATGGAAGAGGGTAAACTCAATTAGTTACCTAAACCTTTCGCGGAGATGTTTAATTACAATCACAAAACGCTTTCGCTTAAGCTAATTCATTCAAAAAAGTAGAGAGGGATATTTGCGGTCGAAGGATGAAAAAGCATGGAGTTCATCGGGAGCAGTCCAAAACATGAAATTCCATACAATTGGGCCTTTTGGGCCCGATTTCTGGGCCCAGCGTTGTTGGGCTTGGGCTCCGCTCCAGCGTCGTTAGGGTTTCTTTTTTCCAGCCGCCGTCTCCTCTATAAATCCCACGGCCACAGCGCCGCCGCTCTCACCCGCAGCCGCCGCTTTCTTTGCTTCAGCGCCGCGCCAGATTCCGCGTCCTCTCCCCCCCTCTCGTCTCGTGTTCTAGATCGTGCATTCATCGATCTGCTGTTGGTTCCGTTCATCTCTCGTGTTCTTGATTGTTCTTCAGTCTGTTATTGATTTTTTTTCTATCGGTCAATCTGTTCTAGATTGATGCTGCCTGCAAGATTGGTTTGTTGGTGATTATGGTGGTGAGGTTGTGGAGGCGGCTGTGAGGAAAGAAAACCCTTGTGCCGGAGGCGGATGCGCCGGTGTCGGTAACACAAATCCTCTAAGAAGTTCTGAGCTCCTCTCTCTCTCCCTACCTTCTTGCGCCAGATTCAGCAGGATCTGGATAAAGATTGGTTTGGTTTTTGTTTTCTTTTCTTTTTCATTTATTTTATGTTCTTTGTGACGAGAGGCTTGATATTGATGGGATGTTGCGAGGTGATGATCCATGTATGAAAGTCTGTCAATCCCCTGATGTCACAAAGTGATGACTCATCATACATCCCGACAGGCTCTGATCGCAAACCCAAACCCACACACCATTTCATTACTTGCCTTCGTTTTAATCTGTTCGATTTTCATATTTAGGCACTTTTTTCCGGAATAAGATCTCTGGTTTTTGTGTTTTCCAAAATAAGATATCTTGTTTTCGTGATTTTGTTCGTGCAGATTTAGAACACCACATCAAACATACTATATAATGTAATAAGATACGAGACCAGAGAATGCAGATTTAAATCTCACATTGAGAAGCTGAAGTAAAATAAAAAACACAAACCCTAAATTAAAGAACAGCTGAAGTAAAATAAAAAACACAAACCCTAAATTAAATAACACATATAAACCCAAATTAATATAATTTTTCACGCATTTGAAAGCGGATTGGCATGAAAGGAACTAATCAACGGTCAGGTTTGTCTGGTTTTCAGTCAAAGGTAAGGTTTGTCTGGCGATACCAGGATTCAGGTGCTCACAGAAAGGCAACGTTGAATGCTCGTCTTGCTCAGGTGAGCCAAGAATGGCCATCGTGGCATGTCTTTACTTCCTCTTCAAAATTCCTGAATGATTCGACCACAGTTCACTATTTGGTTTTAGGGTCAAAAAGATGAATTCTGTAAAATTCCATGAAATAAGGTCGAATATTGTCCCAAAAAAAGGACGAGCTGTTTGGGGAGCCAGTTTAGAGCGATGAAATTCAAAAAACGGTTTGGGGAGTACCCGAGTATTTGAGTACAAACTAAATTTGTAATCATCGAATCCAAACCAACAATGTAACATGGCTGGATTAGTTGATTATTTATTTTTGGTGGGGGCGGAGCAATTAAATTATGTGAACCGTGGTAAGATCATTGTTATAAACCTTGGTTATCACGCTTTTCATTTCAATTTCAGATGAAATTTGCAAAATAATGTACTGGAATGCTCTAAACAGAAAATAGCTAATGGAGAATTTATGTAATATAGAAAACTCTTGATAAAATGATTTGAACTTTGTATAATATAGGAAGGGGGTATTGTTAAGATTATTTGATGATCAATTACCACATGTTAATTATGCTTATCCATGAAGAGACATCTCTTTATAAAAACACCTCTTCATATTCATTAAAAAACACATATTCATGAAAGGCCATGTCTTACTATGACATGTTTACACTATCTTTGTATCATTTCTTACTTTATAAATACTTGTAATCATTTATGTACAAAGTACACATTTTTTAATACAAGATTTGATTCCTCTCGCTCAATCTCTATTGCTCTCGCTTTGTGCTCTAACACGTTATCAGCACTGCACACGAAGGAGAAGAGAAGCAAAGCAAATCAAGCGAAAAGATGTCCAAGGATGTAAGTCCGATAGGAGAAGAATTATGTCTTGTGGACTATGGTAGCACCAACTTAGGGAGATTAGAAAGATCAAATACTTTCAAATTCTCAAGAAGAGAGAAGGTAAAGTTTTGACCATTGCTGAACATGATGCGGTAATAGTTAGTTCTAAAGAAGGTTGAAGGCAAATTACACTGAACATAGGATTCAATCAATCTGTATGGACAATGCTGCCGAATTTAAATCTCATGCCTTCGATGATTATTGCAGGACATTGGGAATTCAGGTTCAGCATTTTGTTCCATATGTCCACACACAAAATGGTTTGGCTAAATCACTGATCAAAAGAATTAAGTTTATTTCTCGACCATTATTGATGAATTGCAAATTACCTTTGTCGTGTTAGGGTCATGCAGTACTGCACGCTGTTGACCTTGTCCAACTACGACCAACTGCATATCATGAAACTTTCCTAATGTAGTTAGTACGTGAAAATCCTCCAAATATTTCTCATTTGCGTAAGTTTGGTTGTGCTGTATACATATCGATCTCACCTTCACAACGTACTGCTATGGGCCCACACAGAAAAGTGGGGATCTATGTGGGATTTAAATCTCTGTCGATCATAATGTACTTAGAACCCTTAACAGGTGATCTATTTACTATCCGGTACGCTAACTCTATCTTTGATGAGAAACATTTCCCGGCATTAGAGACAGACTTCAAGTACCAGAAAGAATGCTAGGAAATTGATTGGGATGCGTATTCCAGCCTCTGATCCACGTATAACTGAAACTAAGCTTCAAGTTTAGAACATTATATATTTGCAAAGACTTGCAAATAATCTGCCAGATGCATTTATCAATTACAAAGATGTGATTAAATCTTTCATTCCCGTTCAAAATGCGTCAGAAAGAGTAGAGGTACCAAACGAAACCACTCAACTTTCATTCACTAAAAAGAGAGGAAGAAGTACAACCACTAAGCGAGATAGTATTGCTAATAAGCAAAGAAAGATGATAAATGCAAACCAACCTATAGTTAGTTCACACCAAATTGATACTATATATCAAGCAGATTGTGATAATCTGCAACCTATCTCGATGGTGCACAATTCTGAGACTAGAAATTCGGAAGACCTAGACACATTGTTTCAGGAGATCACGATGAGTTTATAAGGGTTGAAGAAATTGCCATCAACTACGCTGAAACTGAAAATCTTTTGATAGAAAAGCTATAATTGTTGACACTTATTTTTTCAAACAAATTGTTGATTGCCTCCAAGTTCATCCAGAACCTAGGTCTGTAACAGAGTGCTAAAAACGCTCTGACTGGAATAAATGAAAGGACGCAATTGAAGCGGAATTAGCCTTCTCTATAAGAGATGTATTCTTGGCTGTTATGCCTACTTCTCGTGGTATCTTCCCTGAGGGATACAAATGGGTTTTCGTCCGAAAACGAAATGGAAACAATGAGGTGGTGAGATATAAAGCAAGACTAGTAGCACAAGGTTTTACACAAAGACCTAGCATTGATTTCAATGAAACTTGTTCTCTAGTCATAAGTGGTATAACTTTCCAATACTTAATATCATTGGCAGTACAGAATCATCTAATACAGTTGATGGACGTAGTGACAGCATATCTATATGGGTCACTTGATTCTAATATTTACATGAAAGTTCTCGATGGAATTGACATCCCGAATCAAAAGGTAAATCGCAACATGTATTGTGTCAAGTTGCAGAAGTCACTTTATGGCTTAAAACAATCGGGCAAAATGTAGTACAATTGATTAAGTGAATTCATTTCTCTAAAAGGATACATTAGAAGTGATGATTGCCCGTGCGTCTTCATTAAAAAATCCCTCATAGGATTTTGCATTATCTCAGTATATGACGATGATTTAAACATCATTGGCAATACACAAGATATTAATGAAACATGTCATCATTTAAAGACAGAATTTGAGATGAAAGATTTGGGTCAAATCAAATTTTGCTTAGGTTTACAACTTGAGCATTTACCTTTTGGAATCCTTGTGCACCAAGCTATATATACCCAAAAAATATTGAAGAAATTTAATATGGATAAGTCATATCCTTCCAAAACTCCTATGGTGATTAGATGTCTAGACGTAGAGAAAGATCATTTAGACCAAAGAAAGATGAAAAGGATATTCTAGCACCTGATTTTTCATATCTCAGTGCTATAGACGCACTTATGTATCTTGCAAACAATACTAGGCCTAAAATTGCTTTCGCAGTAAATTTTCTAGTAAGATATAGAATTGCTCCTACCAAACGCCATTGGACTGGAGTTAAGAATGTCTTCCGATATCTTAATGACACAAGAGATCTAGGACTTTTTTTAAAATAAGCCAGAATCCGACTTTAATTGGATATATTGATACTAGCTATCTATCTGATCCCCACAATGCCAGTTCACAAACATGATTTATATTTTTACAAGGTAAAACTACTATTTCATGAAAGTCTTCTAAATAGACCCTAGTAGCCACATCCACCAATTATTCTAAAATAATTGCATTATATGACGCATCACGTGAAAGTGTATGGTTTCGTAGAATGGTTAACCACATATTAACATTTTGTGGTACTGGTTCATTAGAATCACCTACCATTATATATGAAGATAATACCGCTTGTGTTATTCAGATAGAAACTGGTTATATTAAGAGCAACATCACTAAGCATATTGCTTCTAAATTGTTTTATCCTCATGAGCTTCAGCAAAATGGAGAAAAATGAAGAGATAAACATCTTGCAAACTAAGTTATGTGATAATCTTGCTGATTTATTCAGTTCTCCTAATATCACGAAGTGTTCGGTCAATGGCAGCGAAAGCATATCCGTATGTCATTGGAAAATCTATAACATACTCCACATTTTTTAAATGTGTCGAAGGAATTGGCATGACACGACTTAAAAATTTGCAGGCTTCAGGAGAAGTATCTCTCTCTGAGAAATAACCTATCTTCATTATATTACACTCTTTTCTTTGTATGAGTTTTACCCTTTAGGTTTTCTCATTCAAAGTTTTTAATGCGGTAATATCAACATAAGCTATATGTTTTATCATTTTACTTTTCTCCATTGGGGTTTTTAATAAATGATAACTACAAACATCCTACTATTTTTGGGTCATATTATGAGCTTTACTCATAAAAGTCTAAATATAGCTAATAATATATTACAGTTCTTCTCCTTATTTTTTTCATTGGGTTTTTAAGGAATTTACCTGATATATCTATACTACGGTTTCTCAAGTTTTTCCACAGGGTTTTGGAGGAGTTTTTTTGGATGAGATAAATCAAATAATGATTACCAGAAGCAAATTGATGAAGGAGTGTTAAGATTATTTGATGATCAATTAGCACATGTTAATTGTGATTATCCATGAAGAGACACCTCTTCATGAGGGGACATGTCGTATTAGAACATGTTCACATTATTTTTGCATCCCTTCTTACTCTATAAATACTTGTAATTATCCATGTACAAAGTACATATTTTTGAATACAAAATTTGATCCCTCTCGCTCCCGCTTTGTATTCTAATAGGTATATTATCTTTCTTTTCCCCAAACGTCCACTCTACATAGAAAACCTATGTATAAATAATAAGAGAGTTTTATTTTTGAATTCAAAGGGAAAAAAGAATTCTATCCATTTTCATTTCCCATTTTATATTTAGTTATTTCTTAATAAAATCAAAAATAAGGGCAAATACAAATAAAAATATTGTTTTCTAAGAGTGACAATATCCCATGGTTAGTTGGTTACCATGGTAATCGGTTTTTATCGAGTTGGTCTTTATTCAAATAACATCGACAAATTGGCTAAGTTGAATTAAATTTAATCCTAAATAAATAAATAAATATACTAACATTACAATTTTTAGCAAAATTTCATTTAGTATTTTGTTTGGAGATATAACCGCCAGGTTATCATTGTTACCAACGGATAACAATTTTTTGTGGACAAAAGGTTTGTAAACCTTTGGAAGAACAGAAAACTGCGCCCACAATAACATCGACTATTTAGGTGTTAACCATGTGAAAGATTTGATAATTTAATACTTCTCAAAATAAGTTTCGATTATTTGATACCCTAGGACTCAAATAGTTCCACATGCCATATCCTCATAAGTATCAACTAAAGTAAATTGGCAACGAAAAAGTGTCAAATTCTCAAATTTCTCTGCCCCCGCCAGTCTCCTTGAGGGCTCCTTTGGGAGCCGGGGGAAAGAAACCCAGGGAAGAAATCTCGTATAGGGATTTTCCCGTGCACATGGCGATCCCCCTCCACCTCCAGGGAAACCATTCCTTGTAGGGGAGATTTCCATGCCACCATTTGGAAGCAGAGCCTGGGGGTGGGACAGTGATCAAGGTTTTGAACGTTCTCTTCCCAAGGATAGATTAGTAAAGAGCACACACAGACACATTAGTTGTTCACATATTGTAAGTTTGGTTTATGAACCAATATCAAATTATAGATATTATACAGGTAAAAAAGGCAATCAAATGGCTCCATTTTGAACAAATGCTTCAAGTGGCTCACCTTGAACATTTGCATCAACACAAAAAACACTCAAAATCACCTTCAGTTTGCATCAACACACCAGATATGATATTGCTGGACTAATTTTAACAAGCAAGCAATACACAGGCCATTGCAAGCACACTGCACACTCTGATCAAAATCACCTCTAATTTGCATCAAAACACCGGATATTTCTCAGCTGGTTTTGCAAGCACATATTACTCACGAGCTAACGATTTTGCAAACTCACCTCTTTATGCTCTTATATTTGACATCATCTTTTCCTCCTCCAGGAGATATCATAGATCCTTAAAAAACAAAAGATATAGTTGGTAACTTCAGGAAAAGGAAAAAATGCAAAATAAGTAAATTTTGGGTGACGAAAACAAAATTGTAAAAATTGTAGTGGCATTAATAAATATTTCCCAATAAAAAGAGGGATACAGAATAAGAAATAAAATTCACTAGCACATCTACAACTAATATGACAGAACATGTTGTGCATTTGCTCTGAAGAAAAATTAAATGGAGCAGATCCTCTGGAGCACAAAACAAATACCTAGGAGGAATAAAATCATGAACTTGAGGGAAAAGAATGAAAATTGCTCTAACCTGTTCTTAGCAGACTTGTTGTGTGTCTCTTTAAAAGCTAATTGTTTTATGAGACAGAACAACCTCCAATATGTTGCATTTTGGGGCATGAACTTCTCAACTACAAAAGGGTTCTCAGAACTTCTCAACTTGTGCTGCTAAAGATCTATTATATGTCCACATGCTTGACTTTTTAATTTCTACAGAGTCAGGGTGCTTCCACTAGCTCCAAGACCCAAAGAAATATATGTCCCACTTGTGGCCTAGCAGTATTAAGCTAAGAACATTCAGAGCTAACACAACTAGGGATTCTAACAAAGAAATGTGATGGTTGCCATTGTTCTTGCTTTACTGCAAAATGAAGAGCAAAATTTCTATACTTCATCTTGCAGAAAAAACAGCAACAGATAAATTTGAGTTTCTAGCATACACCCTTTTCAGATTATTCTAAAAAAGTTGATCCCTTCTAGTATTGAGATTCTAACGAAGAAATGTGATTAACAATTAATAATGAGATTCAAACAGAGTAACTAAATAAAAGATTATTGTTGTAAACAACACAAATTGGTAGGGCAAAGGAAAGTGAAAGTACACATGAACAAGAGCTTTCCAAATTAATTGAAGGGCCATCAGATATACCTATGCAGCAATTTGGCTCCTCAGCCATATCAGGCGCACGGTAGGGCTGGTTGTGTTAATGAAGATTTCCCTATTGAGTGGGTATCGAAAGAGTCCTAAAGCCTTTGCCTTTTCTTCATCTGTTAGCTCTTGAATCGATTCTATAGCAGCGATACACTTGGGAATTGAACAATTGGTTTCTTGCTTTGATGCTTGCGCTATTTTCTCGACCACCTTTTGTGTTTGATCCTTTTTGAATTCTAAATAGCTCTCAAGGACCAAAGGCTACTTGATTTTGTTTGTGCTTCTTCCTAACAGCACCTTCTCCAGATTTGCTAGGAGTTGAGTTCTCTTGTGCATTTTCCATGTTTGTGCTTGAAGTCTCTGGTCCATCAAGATTTGAAAATGGGTTTGGCTGCCAATCCAGATTTGTAAATGGGTGTGTTAGCCTATTCAGACTTGAAGCCTCTTGTGCTTTTTCCATGTTTTAATTGCTTGCAAGTGCCGATTCTTGAGTGGACGTGAAACACAAATCTCCGGTCGCTATGCTTCTTGTCCAAAAAAAAGGCATGAAAGTTATAACAGCATAGATATAAATGAAATAAATGATCAACAAGAAATGAAACTGGTAAGTTCAATCACCTTCGTACAATGATGCCAAAGAATTGAAAAGTGAGAATGGTTTAGTGCGAAACTTCCTAACCTTTGGGTGAGCCTATTGAATACAGCATGAAAACATAGTTAGTATGAAAAATATAATTTTATTCTACATTATTGGTTGAAGTGAGTGGAAAAAAAACTTACATGAAGTATTCTATCCCAAACTGCTTGTTCAGCAACAATCATATCGAGAGAATCATTCCAGCCCGAACCACTTTCTTTCCGTGCATTTTCTATAATTTTGTAATTCCCTTTAAGCTCTATTCTTTCTCTTGGATCTGTTGTTTGCTGAAATAAGCATATGGAAACTTTTCATTGAACTTGTTAACAATACTTCTCCATCCTTCAAGTATCCAAGCATTTTGAGCCCTAAATCTTGGTTGGTGGTGATCATGTAGTATGTCAACGAGTTCTTTCTCTAATGCAGAGTTCCAAGATACCCTTACACGTTCCGTCGACATTGATACAATTTCAATGAATATTTATATACAAATTAATTATATACATTATTTTCATTACCAAGTAGAAAGGGACAACAAAAAGCAAAGTACATCAAATTGTCCAACACACACACATTGTTTTACTAGATGTGTGATTAACTAACTAATATGGGTAACACATCTGCATGGCTATTTGATCCCTAAGATTGTTTCCATCAATTGACTCATCATCACTGGGATATATCTCTTCATTCGGAAGATCAACATAACTCTCTTCTGAAATATAATTTGGTTGTCGATCCAGCCAGCCCTCCTGACCATTTAGCCCTCTAATAATGTTATGAAATACAATTGCAACAGCTGGAATCTTAACTTGATTTTCTATAGTATGATGTGTGCCGACTTTTAGAATTGAAAATCTCTTCTTAAGAACCCCAATTGCCCTTTCAATATGGTTGCGAAGGATTACATGGCGATGGTTGAATAATTCCTTGTAATCTGCGTGTATAATTCTTCGAGATGAGCGCCGCCTCCTAAATTCACTAAGGTGGTACCGGACTCCTCGATATGGGGCAATACAAGACTGGGTATTGGCATATCCACCATCCACAAGATAGAACTTGCCATCCGGAACATGAAAGCCCTTAACAAGAGCAGACTGAAACACTCATGCATCATATGCAGATCCTTCCCATCCGCATGAGATATACGTAAAGTTCAAGTCAAAGTCACAGGCCAACATCACATTTTGTGATAAGGTGCCCTTCCTATTCTTGTAGGGGGGTAGATCCACTGCTATAGTGATAGGGACATGTGTACCATCGATTACGCCAATGCAAGTATGCACATAAACAAGGGAAATTTAAAATAGAGAAAGATGGGACAAATCTAGGTTTCTAGTGTGTAAGGCTGACCTGAAAATAGGGCCAGAATCTAGGATCCGACACAATCTTCATGGGAGTCTCAGTTAAATTCGGAAGCTTGACAAATCGGTTAGTTAGGTATGGACTATATCAAAAACTTCATTTACTTTCCTACTTATTGTTTCACCACTATGTTAAAATCCATTTTGTAGATCTTCATTGCTAGCATTTGTGAGAAATCATGTACATGAATATTCCTAGCTGTTCTTCAACGTTAACGCCTCTCATATCAGATCAATGCTCATATCCTTCTAGAATTTCCCTAACTTTTACAGCACCAGAAAGGGATGAGATGTGTAGAGGTCTTTTTTCAGCCTGGAGGGCTACAAGTATAGCACGGACCAATACGAAAAATAGTTCATCATCATCTTCTTCTTCCTCTAGTAAAAACTTTCTTATTTGCTCATTTGCAGAGCCCATCACTTTTCTATTAGAAAATCAGAATAAAATTACAACAAAAAAAAAGAACTGATTACTATGAAAAAATAGGCTATATGTTAGGGCACGTTTTTTCTATCATTATGTGAAGAAATAATTAACATGCGCACGCAATGTACATATATGCTGCATCGTTCAAAGTATTTTTATTACTAGTCCTACTGCTAACACCCAACATTACATTGGTATGACACAGTTTCAAAATTCAGCAGGGAAACAAATTACATTGGTATGACACAGTTTCAAAATTCATCAAGGAAACAAATAATTATCACATGGTCCATGTTGATCAGGTCACAGCAGTTGAATTCGTTGCTTACTATTCATAGCCTAGCATCAACAAAGAAAAAAGGGAAGACAAACAATCATGGAGAAAAAAATCCAAATGCAGTATCTCCAGGATGATTCTATGCAGGATTGCACAACACCACCTTTTACTTACTGCAACAAGTATCAGAAGAAATTGAAGAGATAAATCATCAATGCATTAAGAGACGTTACATTCAGACCTGCTTACAGCTTCTCTGCTTGTAACTGTTACACCTGGCCATTGGAGAAAAATGACAATTAGAAGTATGAGCTGGTCCACAATATTTGGCACTTAAAGTATGAGCCGGTCCACTTTGCTATCTCTAGGAGCAGAACAATTCAATGTATAAAAATCACAAAATATAATCATACTACAGATCAATCTCAGTTAACAATTGAATATCCTAAGTTTACAGTCTGCTACATGGTAATTATTTCAGGTTCAGCCGTCCAGATGATAGTGGCTCACTGCATGTGCATGCTCAGTGTGCGCCAGGCACCAAGAAACCGATAAACTGTCAGCATTACTAGCACATACTGTACTAAACTCTAAAATTACATCTATTCCTAAGTGATATCCAAGTACAGTTCTAGGCCGGTTTAACCCCCAAAATCCACAAACTACGAGCAAGGTCTGTCTAATCTAGATCCTAACTCCCAACCAAGACAAGAAAGACACAATTTTAAGGGAAGATCACAAGCAATATCTGCAGTCCATTGCCGTTGCCGAACCCGACCAGCCAGCCGCCGCCTGGCCACGCTGCTACCTTGCTGAAGCAAAATTGCAACCGCCGTTTTTCACCCTGAAGAAAAAAAAAAAGAACACCACCATCAGACGGCCACATGGGAAATCCTAACAACTAAATTGACCACAAAAAAAAAAAGAAAATTACCATAGATTCTCCAAAATAGGAATAATATGTGAAATGAAAGATAATACTACAAGTTTTGCAATTTGCATCAAGCAGGGAACCTCTCAAGAAATTGAGCAATGCTACCTAGAGAAACTAATCCAATTGGAAGCGACCACTAAATAATCATCCACACATCAAGCCAGCCAAGTCAAGAACCAATCCAATAGAATGTGTTCATCCCCTCAAACCCTCATGAATAACAGGTTAAACTCACAAAATCTGCAGAACAACAGAACATATTACAACCCTCCCAAACCAAATCAAGAAACAGGTCATACATACACCAAGCAAACTGAAGTACTGAATCAAGCAGCAGCTACAAGCAGCACGCACGAACCTGGCCGGGCAGCCGCCGGCGTGCGGCGGGCAGCGAGGAGGAGGAGGCAGCGACGAGGGAGTGCGCCATGGGCTAAGGTGAGGTGGGGGAAAGTGTTTCTTGGCTCGGGAGCTAGCTACCACGCAGGTAAGGAGGAAACCCTAGAGGAGGAGGAAAGCATAAACCCTAGGAGGAGGAAGAGAGGAGGGGAAAGAGGAGATGGGTTTACCCTGGTACTGTGGCAGTGTCTCGCCGGAGGAGTCCCAACGGTGGCGTCTCGCCGGAGGAATCCCGGTAGTCTCGCCAGAGGAGGAGGCGTGGTGGTTTCTGCACCTTGTCGCGCAAGAGAGAAGCGACGGCGGATCGCGCGAGAGGAAATATTCCCGACATCCGGAGGTCGTGGTCTTTTCCCTAGGGCTCCCCTGCGGACTGGGCCGCTAAATCCCTACCTCGTGGGCTTCCAAATGGACAGGAAATAAAGCCCGTGGCAATTTCCTCCGTGGGCCTTTCTCCCAAGGAATGGGGCCGGGATCCCAGTGGGATCCTTTCACCTGTTATGGGCCCGAAAGAGGCCCGGCCCGGCCCTTCCCACCCCTGACCCGCACATGTAACCTGAGCCGAACCGAACTCGTCGTTGCGTCGTCGCCCTTTCTCCTCTCTCTTCCGCGTCTCCGCCGCTCGCGATCCCACCGCCGCCGACGCGCGCGCGGCCGCAGGGGGATTGTGTCCGGCGCTCCGACGAGCTGGCCGTCGGCGTGGACGGGACGGCTTCTCCTTGCCCGTCGTCCCGCGGCGCCATCTCCCTCAATCCCCTCCCCAAGCGCACAGGAAGGCTTCCCCCGCCATCTACTAGTCCAGATCTAAGGTATGGATCGAATCGTTCCCTCCTCCTCCAATGTAGCTGTTATTTTCCGTGAGTTGGGTATTCAGTGTATTGTGGATGGGGAGGATTCGTTGTTATTATTTCTGATACCGATATTCCATTTCTTCCCTCTCTAGAGCGACTGCTAACAAGATGTAATTGTTTGTTATCAGTAACCTAATCATGTGTTCAATTTGGTGATGATGCATGCAAAGAATTGAGCGAGTAGATTGATCAGTTCTGAAAGATTACACTGAAAGGGAGAGAGAAATATGTTAGGATCAGTAAACGTGCTTCTTTCTTTCAAAGTCTTTGCGCTGGTACTAGAGGACTGAGGAGGGCTTCTGAGAGCTCATGTAACAATATTTTTGGTGTCTTTTTTTTTTCTCTTCAAGGAGACATGAATTGCAGTGTACTTAAACGTTGTTATTTAACTGAGAGTACTTGATGTGAGTACTATCAAGAGGATCAATGTGTTAAAGAGACACCATACGCAGATACGCCAATTGGCACTTACAACTTCAACTTTTAGAAAATCTTTTATCATAAAAATGAAAATATGCTCTGCTTGGATGTATCTTAGCACATCAGTAGGGTCAGTTAGATATTTGCATATTAGAACCTATGTTTTGATGATAGAAAGTTATAGACTAGTGATTTCATTTATTCCGAAGTGTATTCCTCAAGAATAATGAGTTACGAGCCAAAGAGATGTAATGCTTGAATCAAAATCATGTAGTCTCTCTGAACGAAGTACAATTTTCTCTATGGACTTCAGACTATTATTAAGGTAGCATGCTTTTCAGAAAAAAAAAATTAACATACTTTAGTCATGTGCTCTATGTCTTCAACAAGTAGAGTATAGCAAATTTTGCCTAATTTGTTAGCAGAATGTTGTGATGTAAGGCTGTAATAAGCAGAAACATTATAATTATATAAACTTTATCTGTATCAGTATAAACTGTATGATTTATTCACTTGCGTCATTCTTAAAGCATGTAAGATGGTCTTTTTTTCAGTCCTTTGTGGCTTTTGTGAACTCTCGCTATTATAATTACTTAAAAAATCAGGAATTTGATGTATGCTTCAGTTTTTTTAGTGGCTGTGCAATTTACCGGATATAAATGCAGCGACCCAGTATTTTGAATCTGAAATTTTTTACAATTTAATATTTAATTGGCCCTGCTGTTCCATTTACCCAAACTGGAAAAGCATGCCTTATCTTGGCATTTGGCTATTGACTTGCCCATTAATAGAAAAAGATGGTAATTATTTGACATTTGTTTCATTTCTCCATTCATAGAATCAAAATTATAATGTACTGGGATTACCCTGTCATTCTTTATGACATATGAATTTATATATGTATTAATTTTGTTTATACTTTTCATATGCCAGACTGCAAGAGTTTGAGATAACGTTCACTGTTATTTTTATTACATTTATGGTTAAATGGTATGCATATATGTTACGTATGTTTTGGTTTGATGGGTCCGAATCTGCAGTGATGATGGCAATACTCTAAGCCCATACTTTCACCTTACACTCTTTTTTTTTCAGGAAAACTAACTTTCAGATAATTTCTTGCTGTTATCTTTTTTGTTAGGTTACTTATATTTTAGGGTGATTCCTGAAAGCATTTAATAAAGTAAATTACTATGTACTTTAGTCCTAGTTATGATAGTGTGAATCCAATCCATTGGGGAAAAAATATCCTATGGGAGCCTTGGATTGATGGATTGCTCCAAAAGAATTTTGACTTCCCCACAATGTAATGGTAAAACTGGGAAATGATTGGAGTTATGTAGTTACTGAAATGCTTTAGCAGTGCTCTAGATCATGAATCTCATGTCTGGCAGATAAGCACCTTTACTGCTAGTGCTTATAGAAATGTGAAGCATGCATGATTCACTAAAAATTCACTATTTTTATGTTTTGCATCCTGAAACTCTTGAAATTTTAGTCATTGTAATTACTTAAAAAAAGGGGCCTACATATTTTTTATAATTGTTATTGGTTGTCTAATTTCCGAAGGAAACTTGTTCATGAGCCTGAGTTTGGTTTACATTGCAGGTTGGGCATGATCACTCAAATCTTAGAGATTTTTGTCATTCCATTTGTGTAACCTGCCACAACAGAACTGACCTTGGCACTATATTGTTGTTTTCCCATGAGTACATAATGGATTGGATAGTTATAGTTACCGAACATTACATGTAAACATAGCACTTGCTGACTTATGAGTGGCTTCAAGTCTCATTGAGGCTTATTGCGTTACATTGCTTCACATTTGGTAGGGTGTACATAAGTTTATTTCGCTATATTGATCGTAGCTGCTAGTTTACACAGGTTACATATTATCTCAATTATTTTCTTGACTTGATAGCTATTTTGGCAGTTGTACCATCTGATGAATGAAACCTTCTATACCAAATAAGGGTTTTCATGTTCTATGACCTCCGCCATTTTTAATTATCTTCTGCATTCTCATACTTCATTAAAATTGTATTTACATATCCATAACCATTTATTCTTTGTTTCCAGGTTTTGACACGATGGGTTTATTCAGGGGCAGCTTCACATTCATGGTGGGAATGGGATGTGGTGTCTATGTAGCTCAGAACTACAATGTTCCAAACATCAAGAAGCTACTCGACACATATGTTTTCATGGCAAAGCACATCGAGGAAACGTATCGGAAGCCAAAGAAAGATGATGACTGATGACTTCCACAGATTTTCATTTTGGTGCCCCTGGAAAGCAACGTGTAACTAACATGATACAGAAACATGATCTTCACAAATGGGAAAGTCGGTAAAGTTGGTTCTGATCGTCAGCAATTGAACTATGGTGGCTTAAAATGCTTACCGGTGAACCACTGTTTACTACTTTACTATACTGTTTTTAGGGGGGTTGTTACAGAGACAGGAGTTGCTGTCCAAGATGACAATGACTCCCTTTTATCTTTTGTTGGTGCTACGAAAATGCACTTGACCTTTTTTGGCTGTTGAAATGTGTAGGACTGGAAAATCCACCACTATTATCACGTCGATCTGTATATGTCATGCTGAGATTTTCAAGGGGCGTGGTTTACTACACTGTTTTTAGGGGGTTGTTAGAGAAGCAGAAGTTACTGTCTACTCGATGACAATGACTTCCTTTTGTCGTTTGTCTGTGCTAGGAAAATTCACTAGACCTTTTTTGGCTGTTGAAATGTGTAGGCCTGGAAAATTTACCACTGTTATCATGTCCATCTGTATATGCTGAGACTTTCATTTTCATGAGGTCCTTGTTGTTTGTGCATGCAATTATGCGGTGTTTAATCGGAATGACATGCTGAAACTGTTTTTCGTGTGATTGTCAAGCTTAGGTGGATAACTGGATATGCGTTATCAACGTTGTCTACACATGCTAACCTTGGAGGGCCTTTTGCAATATGTACATTTGCCTAGCTAGTGATTTCACAGGTGCTAACATGCTTGATATAATGATATTTACACCTTGTAAGCAGATTTAACTGAAAATAGACCTTTATCATCATAGTGCCACGCCCAAAAACCATCAAGATCATCTCGCAGTGGTATGGCTAGTATGATTGCTGCATCATCTTGATTAAAAATTTTGCTGGACCAGCTGTGAGTCCCATTGAAAAGTTATTGGATCAATCAACTCATTAACAGTATGCTATGCAATAGAATACTAACTTAGCAAGAGCTAACTCGTTGTTGTGCCCCTACGGATCCAAGGATCAGTCCAGCTGTTTATATTTCATATTTGTGTATTTACCTACTCGATATATATGATGCCCTTCTTTAGTAGCTCCAAACCATTCAATCTGCTGCGCCATGTATAGGACATGCCTTCCATTGCTTTAGCATTCAACACAGTACCTTCAGGGAAATACATTTCATGAAGGATTCTTGTATAAAGAGAATTTGGTTCTTGTAGGAGGCGCCATGTATATATGCTTGGCTAGCATAGCAGATTGAAAACATGGAGATCATGATATCCTAGCCCATGAAATGCATTTTCTTTTTGTTATCTTGTTGGCACCACCAATATCGACCAATCATTGCACTCACTTCATCACAAAAACTCTTTGTAAGGACAAAACATGGCATAGCATATAGGTTGGCATCGTTCGAGCCACTGCCTTCACAAGTATCTCCTTGCCTGCCTTTGGGAGCATCTTTTCTTTCCACCCTTGAATTATTTTCCAGATTTTATCTTGGCAACATGCTATAGCGGCTAGCTCGTAATTTTTTTAATTAAACGGGAGACTTACACGTACACATACGCCACTGCACGGTTGAGTTTGTAGACGAGTATTGCTATAGTGGTGTCCCCATAAATAACAAAACCAAAAAAAAATGTGCACTAAGATTGACACACAGAGAGCATGATAGGTAGGCCGCATAATTTTGAGCCACTTCTGAATAAGCAAACTAGAAACTGTCATTGGAATAAAAAAAACATAGTAGAATAGCAAACCCCTCATTGCTAAACTAGCTACTCTGAGTACATGGACATTAATAAACCTTACAAAGTTCGAAGTTCTATAACTTTCTTCTACATCACTGCCACATATGCTAGAATACTAGCAAGATTCATAATCTCCATTTCTATATGGCACCAAGAAATCATCAATTTCCTACATATTGGAAGGAGAGTACTTTCCATGGTTGTGATGTTGACTTGGGAATACCCCATACAAGCACATGGTACTTGCCGACCTTCTTGTACTGATCTGCAATTTTCAACACTAGAAAATAGTTGTTGCCGTTGCCTGCAGGCTGCATACTCACCGAAAGCACATCCACAAGTGTGATATCCTTGTTCTTCACCAGTTTGTGCATTAGCACTGCAAATCGCCCAATTTGCCAATACAAGGCGTCACGATAGTTAGGGATTTGCACGTATCCTGGTGGTGTCCAAGATGGGAGAGTGAACGGTGGTGGTGACCAGCCCCAAGGTTGATAGGGCGGAGGTGTTGCTTTGGGACTAGGTGGTGGTGGTGGTAATGAAGGCGGTGGTTGGCCATTGCCTGGATAAGTTGGTGGTGTCATAGGAGGACTAAACTGTTGTGGTGGTAGTGTCATAGGTGGAGGGCTCGATGGAGGTGAAGAACTCGGTGGAGATTGTGGTGGCGGTTGGTTGTAAGATGGAGTTATAGTTGGGGGACTAGACGGAGGTGGTGATATGGTAGGTGGAGGGGTTGATGGAGGTGGTGAGGTGTTAGGTGGAGAGCTCGATGAAGGTAGTGGTGGCGGCTGGTTATAAGAAGGAGCTATAGTTGGGGGACTAGATGGTGGTGGTGATGCAGGTGGAGGGCTAGACGGAGGTGGTAGGGTGTTCGGTGGAGAGATCGATGGAGGTGGCGGAGGCGACTGGTTATAAGATGGAGTTACTGTTGGCGGACTAGACGGAGGTGGTGAGAATGTTGGTGGTGGGCTTGACGAAGGTGGTGGCGACGGCTGGTTGTAAGATGGAGCTACAGTTGAGGGACTAGATGTAGGTGGTGATCCAATGGGTGGAGGGCTCGATGGAGGTGTTGAGGTGGTGGGTGGAGAGTTGTATGGAGATGGAGGAGGCGGCTGATTATACGATGGGGCTACTGTTGGGGGACTAAATGGAGGTGGTGAGGTGGGTGGAGGGCTCGATGGAGGCGATGATGCGGTGGGAGAAGGGCTCGATGGCGGTGGTGGTTGGTTATATGATGGAGCTGTTGTTGGGGGACTAGACGGATGTGATGATGTAGTGGGTGGAGTGGTAGATGGTGGTGATGAGGTGGTGGGTGGAGGGCTCGATGGTGTTGTAGGTGGTGGTTGGTTATATGATGGTGCTACTGTTGGTGAACTAGATTGAGGTGGTGAGGATGCAGGAGGAGTGCTTGACGGAGGTGGTGAGGTCATAGGTGGAGGGCTTGATGAAGGTGGAGGTGGTGTCTGGTTATATGATGGAGCAACTGTTGGGGGACTAGACGGAGGTGGTGATGTGATGGGCGAAGGAGTTGATGGTGGTGATAAGGTGGTGGGTGGAGGACTCGATGGTGTTGGTGGTGGTGATTGGTTATATGATGGTGCCATTGTTGGGGGGCTAGATGGAGGTGGTGAGTACATAGGAGGAGTGCTCAACGGAGGTGGTGGCGGTGGCTGGTTGTATGATGGAGCAACTGTTGGGGGACTAAACGGAGGTGGTGATGTGGTGGGTGGAGGGCTCGATTGAGGTGGTGAGGTGCTTGGTGGAGGACTCGATGAAGGTGGCGACGGTGGTGGCTGGCTGTATGATGGAGCTATTGTCGGGGGACTAGACGGAGGTGATGATGTGGTGGGTGGAGAGCTTGATGGAGGTGGTGAGGTGCTCGATGGAGGACTCGATGAAGGTGGCGGCGGTGATTGGTTGTATGATGGAGCAACTGTTGGGGGACTAGACGGAGGTGGTGATGCAGTGGGTGGAGGAGTTGATGGTGGTGATAAGGTGGTGGGTGGAGGGCTCAATGGTGTTGGTGGTGGTGGTTGGTTATATGATGGTGCTGTTGTTGGGGAGCTAGATGGAGGTGGAGATGACATAGGAGGAGTGCTCAACGGAGGTGGTGGCGGTGGCTGGTTGTATGATGGAGCAACTGTTGGGGGACTATACGGAGGTGGTGATGTGGTGGGTGGAGGGCTAGATGGAGGTGGTAAGGTGCTCGGTGGAGGACTCGATGAAGGTGGCGGCGGTGGTTGGCTGTATGATGGAGCTACTATCGGGGGACTAGACGGAGGTGATGATGTGATGGGTGGAGGGCTTGGCGGACTCGATGAAGGTGGCGGCGGTGGCTGGCTATATGATGGAGCTATTGTTGGGGGACTAGACGGAGGTGGTGATGTGGTGGGTGGAGGGCTCGACGAAGGTGGTGAGGTGCTTGGTGGAGGACTCGATGGAGGTGGTGGCGGTGGTTGGCTATATGATGGGGCAATCGTCGGGGGACTAGATGGAGGTGGTGATGTGGTGGGTGGAGGGCTCAATGGAGGTGGTGAGGTGCTCGATGGAGGACTCGATGAAGGTGGTGGTGGTGACTGATTATATGACGGAGCTACTGTTGGGGGACTAGACGGAGGTGGTGATGTGGTGGGTGGAGGGCTCGACGGAGGTGGTGGTGTTGGTTGGCTATATGATGGAGCAATCGTCGAGGGACTAGACGGAGGGGGTGATGTGGTGGGTGGAGGGCTCAATGGAGGTGGTGAGGTGCTCGGTGGAGGACTCGATGAAGGTGGTGGTGGTGGTTGATTATATGACGGAGCTACTATTGGGGGACTAGACGGAGGTGGTGATGTGGTGGGTGGAGGGCTCGACGGAGGTGGTGAGGCGCTAGGTGGAGGGGTCAATGGAGAGGGTGGTGGTGGCTGGTTGTATGATGGAGCTATTGTCGGGGGAGTAGACGGAGGTGGTGATGTGGTGGGTGGAGTGCTTGATGGTGTTGGTGGTGGCGGTTGGTTATATGAAGGAGTTACTGTTGGGGGACTAGATAAAGGTGGTGAGACAATGGGAGGAGGGGTGATTGACAGAGGTGGTGAGACGGTAGGTGGAGGGCTTGATGGAGGTGGTGATTGATCGTATGGTGGAGCTACTGTTGGGGGACTAGACGATGGTGGTGAGACGATGGGTGGAGGGCTCGAAGGAGGTGGTGAAACAGAGGGTAGAGGGCTCGACGGAGGTGGTGGTTGGTTGTATGATGGAGATACTATTGGAGGACTAGATGGAGGTGGTGAGGTTGGTGGAGAACTCGATGACGGTGATGGTGGTTGCTGGTTGTATGATGGGGCCACCGTTGGCGGACTAGGCAATGGTGGTGACGAAGGTGGACTGTTATCTTGGTACGGTGGAGATGCATTAGGTGGACTAGACTCTGACGGTGACGGGGGTGGCGACATGGTTGGGGGAGACGATGATGGTGGCGGCTCATAAGAGGGAGGTGCTGGCGAATCATTCAACGGTGAAGGTGACGGCTCTCCACCACCTTCGCAATCTTCATTCTTTCCTGGCCCTTTACCATCGCCATGGGGATCTGGACCTTTCCCCGGCTTAGGACAATGCGGGTTCTTCACCGGCCCAACCCCATTGTTGCCATGGTTACCCTTCCCCTCGTTACCCTTGCCATCAGCTAGGGCTACGTGGACACTGAGGGCTACTACGAGGAGGATGGGGAGAAGCACTACGAGCGTTCTCATGGCGGGAGAACGCCTACCGTAGGCAGCTACCACAACACAGGAGGTGAGTGTCTCTCACTGGCTCAAAGGCCCTTGTGAAGCATCAACAACACAATGCCATCTATTTATACTAGTAGTTTGCAAGTAGCTAGGGCAGAAAACCTAACTAGGATTCGCCTCGATTAGTAGCTCGATCCAGATCATGGGAGCAGTGTCCTGCATCTGTTAGATTAATCCAAGGTCAGCTCTTACCAGTTACTGCATTATCACTGTACTAGATTACATGCTCATGTCAGTGGTAACTGAGTTTCACTGGTATTAATTTGGATTGACATTGCTGATCAGCTTCTGCTAAATGCACGATTCTCCGCGCACGTACGCGCATGGAGCATCTTGCCAGAGGAGGCATGGAGCCTTTAATTTGGAGTTGACTCCATCCAGAAGTAAACCTTCAAGAGGATCTATCGATCTATACCTGGATTAATTAATTCTTAATGCTGCAGCAGCAGTACCGTCGTCACTGCATGATCATGATTCGATCGAGAGGTGACCTAGCTAGCTAATCGCCATTTTCAGAAATTAAAAAAGGAAGTGACAGAGAAAATTAAGCATGCGAGAACTAGCAATATGTAAATCTAAGCCATGAGAGTTGAGCGTGTGAAAAAAAATATAAAAACTAAAAAAAATTGTTATATTATCGAGGTATGTAGGATTATACAATTTCCGTTCATCACAATATAATCATTTAACAGTAATCTGTGGACCCGTAGTTGAAAGTGTCAATTATTCAAGAACGAAGAAAGTAGATCTTCTGCTGCCGCAGCAGTAGCTTAACTGTAATGCAGCTGGCTAAGTATTATCATTGCATGATCACACGATTCGATCGAGATGACCTAGTCAATTAATCGAAATTAATTAACATGGAAACGCCATTTTTCAGAAATAAAAAGGAAGTGACAGAGAAATTAAGCCTGTGCGAGATCTATCAGAAAGAGATTCAATAATCTTAATTAGCTGTGAGAGTCAGAGAGCGTGTGATCTCGTAAAATAGCATGAATGATTGCACGGGAAACGAGAATGGCCGGCCTTAGCCCTTAAGGTCAAGTCGCCTCCATGTGGATGGCGGCAAGAATCACTTGGGCTTTGTAGCCATTTCTGCAGCTGAAATTATTATTATTATTATCATTACTATTATTATTACAGAATCTACTTCCTCCGTTTCATATTATAAGTCATTTGACTTTTTTCTTAGTCAAACTTTTTTAAATTTGATCAAATTTACAGAAAAATATGATCAAATTTATAGAAAAATATGATAACATTTTCAATAGAGAACAAACATTGTATCAAAATATATTCAATGTTAAATTTAACAAAATTAATTTGATGTTGTAGATGTTACTAAATTTTTCTATATATTTTGTCAACTAAGAAAAAAATCAAATGACTTTACTATGAAACGGAGGGAGCACGTGGCTAATCAAATTGACTTTGTCAATGCTGACACTGGCAATATTACATAATAGAGAGAATGCTTACTTTGTAACCATGCACAGAAAGAGAGAAATTAAATTGGCAAGAAATGGCAAGCGAGTACTGTATCCAGGTCGATTTGTGAAACCAGCAGGTGTGTCGGCAAACCCATGCTGGTTGGGGTTGGATCACATGCTCTCTCCTGAATCTCTAATTAACCGCAAAGAGAGTTAGCTGTGTGCATTAACCACACCACCAGTCGGTCTGTGGGAAAAAAAAGGTCCTCTTTAACAGTGCAATTGAAGCGAGATAAACTTGGTTCACAACAATGCCATGCTTAACCAAGCTGGAGTTGTGCCAAATGCCATGCTTAACTAAGCTGAAGTATTTCCACAGCCGGAGTTTACTGCAAGGTATAGATCATGAGACTAGAAAAAACACTTAGACAACCAAGCCGGAACTTAATTAATATCGAATGTGTGTCAGCGTGTCAAAAATCAAACACGGAATCTCAAGGTTAAAACCACACATATCTGATTATCTGACACTACACTAGCAAGTGCACATATAGATCATGAGACTTGAACCACTACTCTAGATTTTTTTTCTTAATGACAGAAAACAACCTTGTCTAGCAGAATGCAGGAAATATGGTTTAAGACGTAGGTGAGGTGAACAAGGTTGGTCAGGGGCCATCCAGGGCGCCCAATTGGTTTGATATCTTCTGACGATGTAGAAGTAACAAGATAGATCATGTTAGTAAACCAGGAAACAAAAATTGCTTCAAGACTAATAGTAGTAAGCTTCTCAAGTGTTCTTCCAGAGTTCCAGTCAAAAAGAGAGCATGGGTTTAAGACTCAATTACAAGGCAAAGCAATCGAGCGACTAAACATGAAACTTGCCAAATGCAATCCATCAACTATTGCTTGCTGCCTCTTCTACCAATTAGCAGCAGATTCCTTCCTACACGTCCATGCAGTTCATGAATTGCTGCTTTGCAGATTATGCAATGAATCCGTTGACCATTGAATGAATAACTTGACCTATATAACCTGTTGCCACAACGCACGCATCTTAAGCTCATAACTAGATCCTGACATTCCAAATTGAAGTACCGTATTAATGTTATGCTAACAAATATCTAACAAAGTTCAAAACAAACATTTCAATCAAATATAATCATGACAAGTACGCTAGAGAATACTTGTCGCCTGGCCCAGCATCATTAACATCACCATCTCTGGCGCAATAACTTATCAAAAATTGACCCTCTTCCAACAAACTTAGCAAGCAACAGCTGAAAAAACCCATGCTTTGCACAAATATTGAACTTGTCCGAAGAAAATCTTGAAACCAAACCTTTGTCACTTAATAGAACACTTCCACATTATCAGAATTCACCAGTTATACTTTGTGAAATTAGATGATTCCATGGGGCTCCAAAAACAAGAGGTAGATCTGGCTGAGCTAAATTAAAGATACATACTGTGGCTTAAGCTTAAGATAATATAACCTCCATCTAAACAATAAGACAAATATAAACAAATGAGGTTTCATAATAGGTTTAAACATTGGATTTTTCGGTGGCAAGGTAGGAATTTCACCTGAATTTTATAAGAAAAACAGTGCAACAAGAATACCACAAAATCCCCATGATCCAAGTGGGACCTAAACTAATTTTCCTTTTAGAACAGTGTCCACTAGCAAGAAGTCTTCCTTACCAGTTCAGTTAAATATATCATACGATAAAATATATTGCATTGAAGTCATAAGATGTAAGAACTACACAGATACTATATATTGCATTGAAGTAATAAGATGTAAGAGCTACACAGATACTGAGAAACTTGAACTATATAAGTTCATTGACTATCTGTCCCTAGCTTCGAGCAACATTACTGATTTTTTGAGGATCCAGATTTTCAAACATAACAAAAATGATACAATTGTAGCTCCATCTTTTTGTAGCAGAATCTTTTCTTCTAAGATGACATGAATAGACTTCAAAGAATATCATTTTCTACCACAGATTTAGCAACTGGGTGGTTTCTTTGTCACATCTCCTCTATTGAGGACAACTTATTTCCACTTAAAAAAAGAAAAGAAAATGATGCAAAATAAAGGTACTGCAAAGGGAAAAAAACAAAAATGGGATAAGTACAGGCAAGCTTAACTCAAAACTGTAGTTCCTCATCACATATGCAGGATCATAAACCAAATAACAAGTAGATCATGGTTCAGCTACTACAGGTCTCAGGATCCAACTTAAGTATTTTCCATAATAGCACCACCTATTCAAGAGACAAGACCTCACTAAGAACTTGTGTTCCTACTCAATACCCAGCAGAAAATGGACGCAATGTCACCACACAAACCTCCCAAAATATAACAATGATGCAACTAGCTGCCAACCACCAAAGTGCCATGCAACCAAGCTCTGGCAAGCTCTCATTTCTCTCCTGTGCCTCCCCCTCCTTCCTCAACTCTGTATACTCGAGGGTACCCTTTCCTGAATCCTAACCCCTGCCAACAAACTATTGCAACTAAAGGATGCTGCAGTAGAGGCGAATGATTCCACTTACTGTCAAGTGCAACCAATCACACCAAGTGGTTTCCTTAATAACAGTAGACAACAAGGGCATATGTCAAGATGTACTTGGTTTTGTACAGTAAGTCAGCAACTAGAAAAGAAAAAATACATTAAAATTGCATTACCTTGCATGACTAGTTTATCATATGCAAACGATCTGATCACTAGAAAAACGATGAAACTAAATAAAATAAGATGTGCATTACTGCATTCCATGATATAAAATCACCAGAGCATTTTCCTTGAGTTAAAAGCCCACTGTGCAAACTACCTTGCTAACTCAAAAAACGCATGCATGCAAACACATGCTCGCAAGGAAACATGGCTGCACACTGACTACCCAACAATCATCACTGAGTGTTGGCATCGGAATATAATGAAATGCCCATCAATGCAATGATGATCGGTAAGGGTGGGTCAGTACTATAAGGCAAAATGAATGTCATAAACAATTGTAGTGCAGATCTCCGGAAGCTGAAGCAGTGCCCGGTTCTAAGCATAGCAGTATGTCAAATGTACAGAAACAAACATATACACAATTCTTCTCTAATTAAGCATAACAGGACAGTACATGACAAGCGGCTACCAATCGATTGTTTACATACTTTGCAGAAATTTTGATAGCAGATGTAAACTGTAAGACAACCGATGGCACACGGTAGAATCATGTCATATGCAGCAAAAAGAAGAGAAACAAACTATCTGCATAAACATGTTTTGCAGCTACCATTAGTCTGTCCCTATGAAAGTAAGAGAGCAATACCAGACTTCATCTAGTATTTCATTTAATCATCCTGTTTTGTGTCCCAGTCTTTCATCTTCTTACTTCCCTTTGGTTTGGCAATAGGAGCATTCATGCCTGCCATTTTTGCATTGTACTTTGCTCGCAAGGGCCCATTTGTAGCCCACCTGAAAATTCATCAAAAAGTAAATCAGGATTATGTTTCCTTGTTGAAACCAAAAAAAAAAGGAAACCATAGGAAATAACTCAAAAAAATGCATTAAGTTGTAGCTACCAACAAGATAAAGAAGGCCAAAACTTGATCCCGATTATATATCAAAAAAAGCTCAAAATCTTAGAACAGGGTAAGTGGTCTGCTCATTGGGAGTATCTAAACGGTGACCTTTCCCTTTAGCCAACCAATATTTAATTGTTTAATGTGAAAAAACGACTACTAAATAATTGCAGATAAGACAACACTTTTTCTTAAAAGCAATCTGAAGAAGTTTTAACTAGCTGAATGATCAATACCAGATTTAAAACAAAAATGTAGCAAGATAAGAGTACATACGGTGCATTCCAATCCGTAGTGTCCTCATTAACAAGATGTGTCCACTTTGTTCTGCCACTCCGTCCGAAGTGCTTAACTTGCATAACCTTGGGCAAGATGCTCTTGTCCATCTTATCTTCACCAGTTGGTGCAGAGAAGTCACGAGTGTAAATATCATCTTTACCAGCTGATTGGATAACATCATCAGCACCTTCCTGGAAGAAGGCACCCTTGTGGTAATACTTCTGCATAAACTTCCACTTCTGCTTGGTCTCACGAAGTGGCTTAGGATTCTTTCGCTCCCATTCTCGTCGCTCCTCCTCGGTCATATTCCTCACCTTCTCAATCTCCTCTTTCTCCTTCAACCTTGCATCTCTTTCTTCCCTGTCCCTCTTGATTCTAGCTATTTCTCGATTCTTCCATGACTCGTACTCCTCTGCTTCATTCAACTCATCATCAGTATCAACATCCTCAATATTGGCCTCCTCATTGAGTGTCTTCTCGATATGCTCCTCCTTCCTGATTTCTTCCACCACAATCTGCCTAGTCTCGATTTTCCTAGCCTCCAGCCTCTTCTTGACTAGCTCCTCAAGCTGCCGCTCCTCCTCCTCCAGCCGCTCACGCTCGGCAATGGTGTCCCGCTGTGACTTTGGTATGAAGACGGGCTTCACCATCGCCATGCCCATCTGCTCATCCTCTGAGTCAGTCTCATACTCGGATTCCTCCTCTTCCTCCTCCTCCTCTATGGGTTCCTCCTCCTCCTGAGGAAGCAACTCCTCCTGCTCCCTCAAGAGCTGCCGCTCCCTTATCCTCCTCCTCCTCTCCTCCTGCGCCTCCTCATCATCCTCCTCCTCCATCTCAGCCTCCTGCCTCTCGTTCTCCTCATCCACGGTGGACACAATCTCAGCCTGCCGAATCCGCCGGTGATCCGCTCTCAGCTCCTCCTTGTTCTCCCCGCGGGTCTGTGCGAGGCGGCGGAGTCGGCGGTCATCCTTGACGGGCGGCGCGTCGCCATCCTCATCCTTGGGGAACGCCTTGTCGAGAGAAACCTTATTAGTGGTCCGGAGATCGGCGTCGTCATCGCCGTCATCGGCCCACTCGGGCGCCTTCCCGGGCCAGTACCGCTTCACCTTGGTCTGGCCAATCTTCCCGCGGAGCTTGTCGCGCACCGCGATGGCGGCATCGCTAACCCCAGCCGCCACCGACATGGTTAGGACCCCTCCTCACCTATCCCCCCCCCCTGCAGTGCCCTCGCTCAATCAAACGCTGCAAACACGCAAATCCAACATCAACCCCCCATTTTTTATTGGGAAAAGCTGCGATTAGTGCTAAGATTAAGGCAAGGATACAAGCTCCCGGATCCAGAAGAGAAGCTAGGGTTAACGCAAATTCGAGAAAAAAAAAAGACTACGGTTAGGGTTAACGCAAATTCGAGAGGAAGGTGTGGGGGTAGGGAGGGATGAGAGAGAGAGAAAGAGGATGTGCGCACGGGCGCTCACCTGGCCGGCGAGGGTGCGGGCGGACGGCGGCGGCGCAGGCGACGCGGCGCGGCGGGCGAAGTCNAGTCGCGGGGAGACAGGGAGTGGAGGCCGAGGGGACGGGGAGATCGGCTATAGGAGTAGGGTAATTACGGTGGGCTTCCCGTAGGTCATAGCGCGGCCCGGTCTGAATCGACTATGGCCCACTACTGTACACCGACTTTGTCTCAAAAAAAATATCTTACTATAAAATAATAAAATGGATTCAATTCGAAACTTCTAATTTTGTTTGAGCATTCCCAGCAAATACGCTATCAGGCCTTCCATCGAGAAAATAACACACGTGGGAAGAAAATTGTGCTTCAGAAGATACGCCATCGTTGCCTCAAAATTTAGTGTATTCACCATCCGGGAGAGAGCTCTTTTCGTGCCATATTGCAACTACTTGTGTCTGGACCAAGCTCTCGCCTCTAGCCGGATCGATGGCTCGCCCATCTTCGTCGTCTGCCATCCAAATAGGCATATGGAGGATCAAATTTGGATGAGTTGTTGGCAATGTTCTAATGGGATCTTTTCCTTGTGCTATTTGCAACTTTAGAACATATACTAACTCATATTTCTTTCTCAATAATTTCAATTGTGATTATGATTCATTTGATAATAACCTTATTAGTTCATGAACTTGGCGGATTACATGATTGGTCAGGAAAAGAAATAGCAACTTTTTCCTCTATCACAACATTCTTAGTTTCTGGTTTGGCTTCTTTGGGACATTTCCATTAAGTAATTAGGTAAAACCCCACGCATTGCTACGGGTATTTCTAGTTAACAATCAGGTTGAAGTGCTTTTTAAACAAATAAACGAGAATAATCAGTGATAACTACATTTAGTGGGTTATAAATAAGTTATAGTGGAGATTTATAGCAATTAATAGGGAATAATAATAGCACACAATATGAATAGTTGAGATCAAGCATGGGAGAGACCTAACGGCTTTTCTTGGGGCTTCACGCATGTTGAGCTTGTGGTTACAACTGTATAGAAAGAAAAAAAATTATATGTCATTGATCTTGGCGTTGTATATTCTTCGTATGATTCGTAAGATACATAACTAGCATTTTTTTAAACAAATAAAATAATGTATCATATCTATACATCCTACGTACTACTTGGAACAAAAAAACTTTGACATGTATTGAGCCACATCTATACTATCTATAAAGTTATAACTCACTACATCCCAAATTTCAACATGCAATATTACATCACAAACCTCATGCAAACATGCTATATTGTCTATTATATTTTAAAGCTTTAAAACACAAGCATGTTAAATCATTATCTCACATAATTTACATAATATTTTAACATATATCTCTCCATCATTTTCTACATTATCCTATATACATATATAGTTCATTCTCATTTAGTTAATATTTTCTATCTTGTCTCATTAAACCATATCACCTCAATTATTTCTATCTTTTAGATGATTAATCTATAGTCCAAATTATTATATTATCAATCTATATACTATTACTTTCTCTGATGAAGCCACGTCATCTTACTTTTACTTTTGTATTATCAATCTATATACTATTTAAATTATCATAAACCACATCAACTTAATGGTTTGTAGCATTTTTCAATTATCGATAAAAAATACAAATTTTATAAGCTTAAGACATCTAGTTATGTTACACGTTATTTCTACTGCTATCATACTAAACTCACGCAGTAACATGCAGGGTTTCATCTAGTCATCTATAAAATAGTAGCCTTTAGATCATTCTCATGCTTTGATCTCAACCATCCATATGTCATGTGCTTTCACAACTCATTTAGTATAGTTAATGCTATAAATCTCAATGTGTATTGAACCATGTCAACTAGAAAAAGAAATAGTCATTGGATCCATGACATGTTTATTACATAACCATTCACGTTTCATGTACAATTGCAAATCCACATCAACTATTGTAGAGCTTAAATATTATCATTTCAGGTATTATGAGTACACGAGATTTACAAATTATTTTCTTCTAATTTTCTTTGAAGTTTTTATAAATTCCCTGCTACAACTTGCGGGATATCCACTAGTATACTTAAAAAGTTGATCCCCATTAAATGTAGTTAATAATAATTTTCTCTTTTCTTATGAAACCACATCACCTCAATTCTCTTTAGCCTTTGAATGTGTCAACGGATTGTACGCTGACCAAGGTATTTGTAGAGTATGAAAATCGTTGGAACTAGGGTATTCGCGAGAATCGATTAAACAAACAAAAGACAGAGATTTTGTTGGCGCAGAATTTGGACCCGTCCAGCAACAAAACGGGTTCCGCGTTACCACGACGGCCTAGGAGATCTGCTTAACTCCAGTGCAGGTCCAAATTGGCTTGCCTAGTCGTGCGCAGAGCGTGCCAGTTGATTTGATCTGCAATCAACAAGAAACAAGTAAACCATATCAGAAAACAATGGTCAATCGGCCGATAGGCCGATGTCACATTGTTATAGCCCAGCCGATAGGGCAAAGCTGTATCGGCTTACTCAATTATAATAAGCAAATTGACAAGATTTAATCTCATCGGCTTATGCCAGAATCGTGTGACAGATTAATGAAATTAGCCGATGAGGGTTTCATGAAGATAACTGCACTAGCTATTACTCTAGTGTAGACTTATACAAGTCAATCGGCTAGTATAAATACACCAACCACAAAGAAGCCTTTAAAAAGAAACACTCTGTGATCGATATGTTTATATTCGTCAATCCACATATATAAGTGGCAAACACATGCAAAAACCTAAATAATCACATGCATTAGATAAGACCGACTGAAACCCCGGCACTATCCTTAATTACAATCGAAAACAGGCTTCGTGTTAGATCTCGAAACAGAACTAAGGTCGATAGCAACTCAAAGTGTGAATCGAGACTTAACACAAAGAAAATTAAGCCGTCGATTGCTTTTGGGGATGGTAAATGCATCAAATAATCTAACCAAGCATAACAATTAAACTGTCGTCAGCAATAAACCCTAAATCGAATATACCGCCGGCGAAGCATAATTAATACGCCTGTCAAGATTACTCAAAACACGATAGACGACGATCACATCATCGAGGCTTAACATGCCTAAAGCGACACGCTAGCCCCGACGATGCCAATCGTCGGGGACGAGTTCTTACCTTTGCTCTGGGAAGGCAAGAACTCGTCAAGGTCAACCTCTTACGAGGGTTGACGATGCGCCGAAAGTAGATTGAATTGGTTGTATATTTTGATTGATTGAGAGAGCTTCTATGTACAAACTATCGGGATATTTATACCCGAGGTTATAACAGAACCCTTGTAGGGCACGATCTTATCTACAACTAACAAACAAGTCCTTGCGGCAGACTTAAGCCACAGATTAGATCTAAACTACTTAATTTACAAGATACAATTGCCTAAAACCGAGCTTTATCTCTATTTGGCAACTTCCTTGAAGCTTATTCCGAGCCCAGACCAAGCCCACATTGACGCTGTCAACTCACAACCCGTATCGGCCCACGACCAAACCGAATCCGTATCGGCCGATACGCTCTCTATAGCAACACCTCCCCAGTCCGATACGGTTACCGGGTCCGATACGAAGCCTGGTCCGACTCCAACTCAATCCTTCCTCTCTGCTTCGGTTTCCTCTTTTCTCTCCAAGTCGATTACCAAAATCCGTCATTAACACATGCCCCCAAATTTTGCTTCATTATATAATGTGGTGGAATTAGCTCCAAGGAACCCATCGACTTCTTTGCTAGGTCCAATCTGAAAACCGCGTAGATCCAGATTCAAATCCTTCCGCCGCCGATTCAACAAACCCTTCGCGTTTCTCAACTCCAGCGACCCCTCGGCGTTCCGTCAACATTGACCCCCTTCACAGCGACCCCTTCGACGACAACAATGGCCTCCGCCCCGTTCTACGCCTCCGAGATCCCTGCGGTAAGTCAATTCCTTCAAAATCCACATTTTTCCGCCGATTCCTCCAAGTTAGGGTTTTTACTCTCTGCCCCCCCGGGTCTTATATTTTCATCGTCCTTCTCATGATCTAGGTCTTCAAAAACCAAATCTTGATCCCTACCGACGACAAATCCCATCGCTTTCTGCTAGGCCCCATGGGCGATCACGACCCGACTTGGTTAATCAATGCCGAGACAGACAGAATCCCCTTTAGGCAGGCTAAGCCCAATGTGTCTTCATGGAAACATACTTTCAGGTCCTGGCCATCCAAGCTTAACGGATACAGAACCTGGCATAAAAGGATTGCTGCTGCTAAACAAGTCCACTGGGACGAGATCGGGATCGACCAATGCATCGCTTTGTCCCTGGCCGATACCAAAAAGAACGAACCACTCATGTCGGCCGCCAGCTACTTCTGGTCCAGTACCTTGAACGCCTTTATGTTCAAACAAGGTCCGATGACCCCCACCCTGATCGACGTCAAGATACTAACAGGGTTGGACATTGACTCCAAGATCAACCCCTTCAGCCTCCTGATACATAGCAGCCACAAGTTGAAGACCAAAAAGATTGGAGGTTGGTCTGGGTTCATCTCTGAACACATGGAACAGGGATCGGTCTTGGAACGAGAACATGTAGCCTTTCTGACATTATGGTTGGAGAGATTTATTTTTTATGGATCGACCTGCGGCCCCACTACAAACTGTCAACACTTGGCTCAGGCTTTGGTCGACAAGAAACAAATCCCCTTGGGCCGATACCTTTTGGGAGCTATCTATCGGCTGCTTCATACCTCCACACAAGATTTGATATTAAAACAGACTGTAGCCCATGGAGGACCATGGTGGTTTGTTCAGCTCTGGCTCACCATCCACACCAACCCCATGGTCAATCGGCCCCCGCTATCGGACTCCTGCTTCCCCTCCAAATATGCTGATCATGAAGACCCCAGGACCAGAAGATGCATGTCCTATGGAAAGCAGCTTCCGTCTACCCAGGCGCAGACCAATCGGCCGAGGATATGGCTACATGGTTCATCCGCTTCTTCACCGGCCCTCCATCGGCCAGGATGGAAATGTTTGTCTACACATCGGACCGAGACTTCGAACTCCCTGACGATCTTCAACTGAGTTTGATAAATGATGATTCAGAGTCAAGGGAATTGTTCATGATTAGCCTCACCCCATGCCTGCTCCCAGTAGGCCTATTTCAAGGAAGAAGCACCAGCCTGTCTTACGAATTTTATAATCCAATGGTGGCCGCTAGACAGTGCGGGCTTGGACAGCTTCCTGTGAGTTTGCATCTTCATAAGCTCTTAGAAAGCAGAGGCACGGTTCCATCGGCGCTGGTCATGAGCAAAGCGATGGAAATCGAACTCCCAAATCTCGGCGATTGTGACCGATTGCATCTGAGCGCCTTTGTTCATATCAGTTTCCAGACATGGTGGCAAGAGTGGGCTGCTCATATTTTCCATCAATCGGCCAGATTCTATGTGACGGGCCTTATCAAAAACATCAGCCCTCAGGTTCCCAATGGTCCGATTCCGGCTGTGAGCAACAGTGGGCGAGACATCTTCTATCATCAAGCCCTAGCCCCGTCAGGATCAACTGTCATGGAGTCAATCATCGGCCTTACTACCCCAAAAGTGGCGTCGCTTCTCCAAGGTCCGATGTCCAAAGAAAACCCCAAGAGGAAAGCGCCGGCCAAAAGCAAATTGCAGAAAGCCAGCAAGAAGGCTAAAACCGATGACCAGGCCGATGCCAAAGAGCTAGACCCCTCCTTGGAAGAATTCCTTGATGAACAAATGATGGAGGAGGAAGTTGATGCGGCAGCGGCCGATGCACATGAAGAAGAGAACCCATCAGCCGAAACCACCAAGGAGCCATCGGCCGAAGCTACTGAGATCCCGCCAGCCGATGACCAAGGCAATGCCCCCCAACCAAAGAGGACCAGACATGCAGTTCGCAAGGTCAATGTAATCCCTTTTTTGCGTTTGCACAATCTCCTTGTAATGTCATACTTTAACTTCATATCCTTTGCAGGCCGCGGCGTCATCTATATTGAAGGAGAGAACTCGATCGGCCCCTTCACCCAGAACCAAGAAAGCCACCTTACAACGACGCGAACGAGCCAAGGCACGACTGAGGACTCCTTCTCCTTCTCCACCACCCTCTCCGACTGTCTCGGTAAGAGTTGATTCTCGCATTATCTTGCTATTTACATAACCCTATTTACCAATTTCTTGCTTTTCAGCTTAGGGCTCCATCACCTTCAACACATCGGCCAACCCCCTCGCCTACTGCCTCAACACAGCAAAGGGAGGCCGATGCAAGCACCACCGATGCTCCAACACAGGTAACCACGATTACCCTGATCCCCTTTCTGCCGATTCTTGTTTAACGAGGCTAACCTCGACCCATATTGATATTTGCAGAACCTAGCCGATATGTTTTCTTTTGATATCGGCCAGTTTCTTGATGATGAGGACAAGGAGCCACCCACCACAGCCAGGGCATCAATTTTTGATGATCTAAAGAATCGGCTGACCGACATCGCCAATCGGCTGGAGTCCTCATTGGAGTACTTGGTGGAAGATTGCACCCCCATCAGGGTTAGGGTACAAGAAATTCAGGATGACCTGCCCGAAAGCCTGATGGAGATTCTAACACCGGCCATCTTCTTGGAGCAATACCGATTCAAGCTCAACAAGGCAAAAGAAAGACTCGCAGAGCGACGAGAGCGTGAGCAACTGGAATCGGCCCTGTCCGCTAGCAGGGCTCAAGTCAATGCTGACAAGACCAAGTTGGACGAGCTAGCGGTGGAGCCGATTGTCTTGAAGCACAGACTCGAAGAACTCCGTCGTCTCGAAGCAGAGCTCGAATCGAAGCTGGAAACCACGCGCCGCGAAATTCAAGAAGTTGAAGCCGGGATAGCTGCATCACCCAAGGCTATCGAAGACCAGACGGCAAAGCTCAAGACATCGGGCAAGTATCTTGCCACCCTGAGTAAGTCATTGAAGCCAATCCCAGGGTCGACGGCCGATGACGCCCAAGCTATAGAAGATATTGAACAAATCCGCCGTAGAGCCATTGCAGCTATTGCAGACTTTATAAGGTGATGTAACCTATTTCTTCTTTTTACCATGTAAATGCAAACCTTATCGGCCACGTAGCCGAATTTGTTCTGGAAATTCTAGTATGAAAATTGTTTCTGAAATCCATCCTGCAAACAGATGTCCCTTTACCAATCAGTCTCATCGGCGGAAAGCCGAATTCGATCTTACTCTGAAGAAGAAAATTCCTTAAAAAATTCCGCGCTTGTATATATATATGCCCCCCAAATTTTAGAAGATGAGGGCTCATGTTGTAAAATTTGAACTAAGGGCGATAGTATGTATCGGCCATCTAAAGACGATGCATAACACATCGGCTGTAATCATAAATCGGCTGGAGGGCCGATCATGAGTCGATCCAGACGCTAGGATAATATCTCTTCAAGTACTTGCCATTAAGAGCTCGTCCATAAATCTCGCCATCCAACCCCTTGAGCAAATAAGCATTGCGAGGAACACAGCGATGAATTTGAAAAGGACCTTCCCAATTAGGTGACCACTTGCCGAATTTATTATCTCTGGAACCAATCGGCATAATTAATTTCCATACAAGATCCCCTTTTTCAAACGACTTGGCGACAACTTTTTTGTTGTAATGACGAGCCACTCTATCTTTATCACGTTTGATCTTCTCTAGGGTCCATAATCGAACATGCGCCAAATCGTCTAACTCATCCACCATAAGATTATGGAACTCATCGGCTGTCAAGTCGTCTTGCAAAGCAATCCTTCTTGAGCCGATGTTGGTTTCCCACGGCAGCACCGCTTCATGTCCATAAACCAGCTGATATGGAGGCACTTGAATTGCACCATGGCAAGCCATCCGATACGCCCAAAGGGAATCGGCCAGCGTTGTGTGCCATTGCCTCGGCTGTTCGTCGATTTTCCTCTTGATTAACTTGATTAAAGTCTTATTAGAAGCCTCTGCCTGTCCATTAGCTTGCGCGTAGTAAGGAGAAGAATTTAGTAATTTAATGCCCATGCTATCGGCGAACTGGACGAACTCATCGGACACGAAGATTGATCCTTGATCGGTGGTTATCGTCTGAGGTAACCCAAACCAATATATAATATATTCCTTGACAAACTGAATTGCATCTTTGGAATCAACCTTCTTAAGGGGAACGGCCTCAACCCACTTTGTGAAGTAATCGGTAGCCACCAAGATATATTTGTGTCCCTTGCTCGATGGCGGGTTAATCTGGCCGATCATATCTATTCCCCATCCACGAAACGGCCACGGCTTTATGATTGGATGCATAGCCGATGCTGGTGCTCTTTGGATTGCTCCAAACTTCTGACAATCCTGACATCCTTTATAATACTTGAAACAATCCTCTAGCATGATTGGCCAAAAATACCCAATGCGTTTCAACAGCCATCTCATTTTATGGGCCGATTGATGTGTTCCACAAATCCCTTCATGGACCTCGCTCATAATGACTTTGGCCTCCTCAGGACCTAGGCACTTGAGCAAGACACCATCAATCGTCCGATGGTATAAATCATCATCTAACAGGACATACTGCAATACTTTGTATTTCATCTTTCGTGACGCCGATTGAGAAGGATTCTTCAAATAATCAATGATAGCAAATCTCCAATCGTCGGCGTCCACGGTGGCGATTTGAACTCGTACATCCTTGGCCATCGGCCTGTATCCCGATGCCCCCTGAGCCAGGTCATTGGCCTCGAAGTTTTGCTTCTTGGGTATATGCCTCATCGTCACGATCTTGAATGCCTGAAGCAACACCTTGTACTCTTCATTGTAGACTTTGAGGATGTCATCTTTGCATTCATACTCTCTAGAAAGTTGATTAATTACCAGTTGTGAGTTACCAATGATCTCTACGGAATCGGCCTCGACTTCTTGTAATAACTGCAAGCCTTTCAGCACCGCTTCGTACTCTGCTTGATTGTTAGTATAATAAGGCTTGATAGTAAAAGCAAACTCAAAACTTGCCCCCCGAGGGGATATGATAACTAGGCTGATACCGCATCCATGTCTGCAGATGGATCCATCGAAATACAAGGTCCATGGCACAAGATCTGCATATGCAACAGACTCGTCTCTGTGTTGAACAATGAAATCGGCCAGGGCTTGTCCTTTGACTGCTTTGGCCGATTCATATCTGAGGTCAAACTCTGTTAAGGCAAAAATCCACTTCCCAATTCGTCCTTTTAACACAGGGGTCGATAACATGTATTTCATCACATCGGCCTTACTTACCACAATACACTCGTTGTAAAGTAAATAATGTCTCAATTTAGTACATGAAAAATATAAGCACAAACATAATTTCTCCACCGGTGTGTACCTTGTCTCAGCGTCTAACATCCTCCTACTGAGATAAAAAATAGCTCTTTCCTTACCATCAATATCCTGAACCAAGACTGAGCCGATGGATTTCTCATCGGCCGATAGGTACAGTCTGAACGGAACCCCTTTCTATGGAGAGATTAGAACTGGCGGAGAAGTTAAATACTCCTTGATATCGTCCAGCGCCTTCTGCTGCCTATCACCCCATACGAATTCTTCATCCTCTTTTATCTTCAATAACGGAGTAAACGGCTCTATTCTTCCTGATAGGTTCGATATAAAGCGCCGAACAAAATTGATCTTGCCGAGCAGAGATTGTAACTTGGTCTTGTTCGTCGGAGGTTTAATTTTCTTTATAGCATCGATATTCTTCTGCGTAATCTCGATTCCTCTTTCGTGGACCAAGAAACCCAGGAACTGATCGGCCGATACGCCAAAGGCACACTTGTTAGGGTTCATTTTTGAGCCATATTTCCTTGCTCTTTCAAGTACCTTGCGTAAATCGGCCAAGTGCATATCATATTCTCGTGACTTCACGACGACATCATCAATGTAAACTTCAATCAAAGAGCCGATGAGATCATGAAAGATATAATTCATGGCCCTCTGATATGTAGCTCCAGCATTCTTCAAACCGAATGTCATGACGACCCATTCATATAGGCCGATTGCCCCTGGGCATCGGAAGGTTGTTTTGTGAACATCTTCTTCGGCCATGAAAATTTGGTTGTAGCCTGCGTTCCCATCCATGAAGCTGATAACCTTGTGTCCAGACGCGGCATCGACCAGCAAATCGGCCAGAGGCATAGGGTACTCGTCTTTCGGTGTTGCTTTGTTCAAGTCTCTGAAGTCAATACATACCCTAAGCTTGCCATTTTTCTTCACTACTGGAACTATGTTGGAGACCCACTTTGCATATCGGCAAGGTCTGATGAAGTTGGCATCGTAAAGTCGTGTGATCTCGGCCTTGATAGCTTCGTGCATATCGGCCTTGAATCTCCTAGGAGCTTGTTTAAACGGCCGATAGGCTGGTTTGATTGGTAGCCGATGTTCTACAATCTATCGGCTTAATCCTGGCATTTCATGATATTCCCATGCAAAACAATCCATGAATTCTTTTAACAGATTTATAAGATTACTCTTGTATTCCTTTGGCAGGTTAGCACTTATGTACGTCGGCCTAGGCTTATCACCTATCCCTATATCAATCTCTTCAAGTTCATCGGCCGACGTAAAACCGTGTCCCAACTTGCCATCTAGCTCGTCCACCGCATCATCTGTGTAGGGACTAGCTTGTTCATCTTCAACGGCGGACGGCGCATCTCTGCTAAAGTAACTGCTTGTCTTGATCTTCAATCGTCTCGATGTCGCAGTCAGTTACTTTGAGTAAATCGGTGTCCCAGACTCGTCCGGACAAGCAGTCGATTCCCTCCATCTCCCATACTGCGAGATCGGTATTGGCCACGTGTACTGTTCGATCGGCCTGCACGATCTCAACCTGGTCCCCCTGCCATTGCATGAGGCATTGGTGCATTGTTGAAGGGACGCAACAGTTTGCGTGGATCCAATCCCGTCCCAACAACAAGCTGTAGGAACCCTTTCCATCGAAGACGAAGAAGGTGGTGGGTATTGTTTTGCTGCCTACGGTGAGTTCCACGTTTAGTACCCCCTTCGCTTTGGACGCGTTGCCACCGAAGTCCTTTAATACCATGTTGGTCTTGATAAGGTCTTCAGGTACCTTCCCGAGCTTCCTGAAGGTTGTGTATGGCATTAAATTGATTGCCGCGCCGCCATCGACCAGCATCTTCGTCATCGGCCGCCCATTGATGAATCCCTTGATGTATAATGGCCGCAAGTGTCTGTAGCTGGCGTCAACTGGCTTGTCGAAGATGACTTGATCTGGTGACAACTGTAGCCTAGCCGAAGATTGTTCATTGTCGGCCACTGCTTCATCGGCCGCCTGCACGCTGTACTCTGCTGGCAGTATAAAAACCATGTTAACAAGCGCCGATGTCACCCGTTTACCTTTTGAAGCCGCAGAGGCCCGGGCTGTATTGGAGGTGCCCTCATCGGCCGTTACCACCGTGGATTTTATCCTCCACTCTTTCTTGGTCTTGGCCGGCCGATGGGTTATTGCCACCTGTTTCTCTTGGATTTGTTCTTTCCTCCTTAGCCTCTGAACCCGCCATTTTTGTGTCTTAGTGAATACATCGCTTGGGGACCATTGAGGGTTCTGGACCTGTTCCTCGGCTTCGGTCTGTTGGTCTTGGTGCATCGGCCCTAACCTCTCATGAACAGATTTCCTTTGCTTGGCCGGCCGATGCGCTTGCATGCTTGAGCTGCCTTGATAAGAATCTTCTGCACCATTGCATGTAGGGCACTCCTGGATAGATGGCAACCTCATTCCCTCATTCCAGCAGAACCGGAAAAACTCGCACTCCCAATGCGTGTCGTAGGAGTTGTCTTGATCGGCGTAGTCTTCAGCTTGTTCTTCCTGTCGTCGCTGGTATTTTCTAATCAGGCCCTCAGAGGTCTGATAAGGTCACTTGCCGGTCCGATGGGCACTGCCATCGGCCTTGTCCGCCCGCACCATGTTGACTGGGAATGGGTGTCCTTCGATCTTCATCGGCCGCTTGGCATCATCGATTTTAATCCTGCCTTGCTCAATGGCCGATTGGATCTGTTGTCTGAAGATCTTGCATTCGTTTGTATGGTGTGAATAAGAATTGTGCCACTTGCAATATCACCGTTTCTTGATCTCTTTGGCCGATGGCAATATATGACTCACTGGCAACTGGATTTGCTTTTCTTGCAACAGTAGATCAAATATCTTATCGGCCTTGTTGATGTCGAAGTCATATTTATCTTCCTTGTCGCCCTTCTTGGCCCATTGGCAAGTTGTCGGCTTTCTCATCCGGGCCCATTCGGCCAGGTCGACATCAACATCTTCCTCGTCGTCGTCATCGGAGGCATACTGATAAACTGTGTTGATTTTCTTGACAAACTTCTTTGCCTCCTGGAATCGTTGTTCGTGGGCCGATATGCGTTGTGCTAGCTGAGCTAGGCTGTCAAATTCCTGCGAGGAGAACCTCTCGCGTATCGGCCCTAGCAATCCTTGAAATGCCAAATCGGCCAACTGGGAATCGGTCAAGCTGAGGCTGTAACACCTGTTCCTTATGTCTCTAAATCTCTGGATATACTCTGGGGCCGATTCATCCACTCGTTGCCTGATGGCAGTTAGATCGGACAGTTTCATCTCTTGTACGCCATTGTAGAAATACCTGTGAAACTGTTTCTCCAGATCTATCCATCCTCTGATAGAATTGCAGGGTAAAGATGAAAACCACGTGAATGCAGACCCTGATAAGGATAGAGGGAAAAACCTCACCCTCAACGCCTCGATAGCCGGTGCCTCCCCGCACTGTGCTAGGAATCGGCTGACATGCTCGTACGTCGAGACGTTGTCCTGCCCCGAAAACTTTGAAAAGTCCGGGATCTTGTATCGGCCTGGCAATGGCACTCTGTCAAATTCTTCGGGATACGGGTGCCGATACACTGTAGAGTTTTCCTTGGGCTTCAAGCCGAACTGATCTCGCATCACTTCAGCTATCATATCGGCCCAGTATCCTGCGGGCCGATGTGGGAGGTCTTGCTGATATGATTGCTGCAAGGCCTCTGTTTGATACAGCCTGGGGGAGTACGGCTGGTAGTGGTGATCAAGATTTTGCGCGCCGTACTGCCCTGTGGTGTGCTGCTGGTAGCCTTGTGGCACATTGTATGCAGCTTGAGGTGGAGGATTGTTGAACACCGGGGCTTGTGGTTGTCCGGCCGATGGCTGGTGAACCGGAACCTGCTGCATCGGCTCGATTACTGGTTGCTTCCCTTTGGTCCATTGAGCATATTGCTCCCCCGTAATGTGCTGAGGGCTCCCCCCTGTCTGATTGGTGAGGACCAGTGGCAGTGTTGTTGTTGGCTGCGCCGATGAGGGTGGCATCGGCGCTGTCGGCTGAGCCGTGCTCAGGTCGTTCCTCAGGGTCCGATAGGCAGTGAACTTATTTTCTGGTAAGAAAATCGGCCCCTGAGGCTTGTACTGGTGAATCGACCCATCTAGGATCGATTTGACCGTATTGGTCAATGTGTTCACCAGGATCCCCGATTGGTTGACTAGCGCAGAATGAACTGCGGAGTCAATCCTATCTTGCAACGTCGGCGCTGCAGTATCTTCAGTCTTGACGGTGTGGTCGTGTGCCGCCGCTGACGTGCCAGCTCCATCTCTAGGACTCGGCATAACTACCTTGGATTTTTGGATCAAGGTGCCTTGCTGAGTCCTAGAATATGTTTGCAGGTACATATTCTGGAACTGCTCGACCAGATTTTCCATCTCAGCCTTCTGCTCTGCATTGAGCTGGTCGGCGGTTACAGGGACGATGTTCTCCTCGGAAATCTCTACCTGCTTCGACATCTTGAGAAGATTTACTGCTATTGCAGAGTTTGCGTTCTTAGTCCCACTGGGCGTGCCAAAAGCGTGTTGGCGCAGAATTTGGACCCGTCTAGCAACAAAACGGGTTCCACGTTACCACGGCGGTCTGGGAGATCTGCTTAACTCCAGTGCAGGTCCAAATTGGCTTGCCTAGTCGTGCGCAGAGCGTGCCAGTTGATTTGATCTGCAATCAACAAGAAACAAGTAAACCATATCAGAAAACAATGGTCAATCGGCCGATAGGCCGATGTCACATTGTTATAGCCCAGCCGATAGGGCAAAGCTGTATCGGCTTACTCAATTATAATAAGCAAATTGACAAGATTTAATCTCGTCGGCCTATGCCAGAATCATGTGACAGATTAATGAAATTAGCCGATGAGGGTTTCATGAAGATAACTGCACTAGCTATTACTCTAGTGTAGACTTATACAAGTCAATCGGCTAGTATAAATACACCAACCACAAAGAAGCCTTTAAAAAGAAACACTCTGTGATCGATATGTTTATATTCGTCAATCCACATATATAAGTGGCAAACACATGCAAAAACCTAAATAATCACATGCATTAGATAAGACCGACTGAAACCCCGGCACTATCCTTAATTACAATCGAAAACAAGCTTCGTGTTAGATCTCGAAACAGGACTAAGGTCGATAGCAACTCAAAGTGTGAATCGAGACTTAACACAAAGAAAATCAAGCCGTCGATTGCTTTTGGGGATGGTAAATGCATCAAATAATCTAACCAAGCATAACAATTAAACTGTCGTCGGCAATAAACCCTAAAACGAATATACCGCCGGCGAAGCATAATTAATACGCCTATCAAGATTACTCAAAACACGATAGACGACGATCACATCATCGAGGCTTAACGTGCCTAAAGGGACACGCTAGCCCCGACGATGCCAATCGTCGGGGACGAGTTCTTACCTTTGCTCTGGGAAGGCAAGAACTCGTCAAGGTCAATCTCTTACGAGGGTTGGCGATGCGCCGAAAGTAGATTGAATTGGTTGTATATTTTGATTGATTGAGAGAGCTTCTATGTACAAACTATCGGGATATTTATATCCGAGGTTACAACAGAACCCTTGTAGGGCACGATCTTATCTACAACTAACAAACAAGTCCTTGCGGTAGACTTAAGCCACAGATTAGATCTAAACTACTTAATTTACAAGATAAAATTGCCTAAAACCGAGCTTTATCTCTATTTGGCAACTTCCTTGAAGCTTATTCCGAGCCCAGACCAAGCCCACATTGACGCTGTCAACTCACAACCCGTATCGGCCCACGACCAAACCGAATCCGTATCGGCCGATACGCTCTCTATAGCAACACCTCCCCAGTCCGATACGGTTACCGGGTCCGATACGAAGCCTGGTCCGACTCCAACTCAATCCTTCCTCTCTGCTTCAGTTTTCTCTTTTCTCTCCAAGTCGATTACCAAAATCCGTCGTTAACAGATTTATACTGGTTCGGGCCCTTAAGTGAGTAATAACCCTACTCCAGTTTATATAGATTATTGATGAGAAAAATGCTCAGAATACAACAAGGAATAGAACAATTAACTGATTTTGTCGACTAGAGGCTGTCGAGAACGGTTTGGCGAGATCTTTTCGGCGAATATGGCGAAGACTTCCTTCGGATTGTTTCTGGGTGTTGGTTATGCTAGGACATGTAATTTGATGCCCCCCTTGACCGTGGGGGCCTTATTTACATGGCAGAGATTACCTCCTCCTCCATGTAGAACTCAGAGAAATAGAACGGAATACAGCTTAAGGAAATCTTATCTTCCCTGACTAAGACTATAACACCTTCTATTCAGAAAAGATAATTTCCTTCTCTATTCACCATATTTCTTTAATTAAAGGATACCTTCTCGTATACTATCGGTTATATGGTTCTACCATATTTTATTAACCCATGTATAGGAGGTATGCCTTATTCTTGACACTGACAGAATGATTGATCAAGGTGCAAATTGCCTCTTCTCCCAAAAGCCACACCATAGATTTCAAGTAATTATTGCATTTGGATATTGACCAAAGGTGCAAGATATCGAAAGTACATTAATGAAATCGTATAACAAGAAGGAATTACACTACTCATATATACTATTTTGTCATGCAAATTTCCAGTAGCAATGCACGGGTTTTCATCTAGCTATGAAGGATAACTAGAACATCATTGAAAAAAGAGTGATTTGGAGATAAGGCTAGGTATTTGGACAATAGTTTCACATTGAACGACATAGCAATCCTTTTCACTTAACATATAAGTTTGCATGTCAGACTAGGGTGATTTAGACGGGTTGTATTGATGTTGTGAATTTTATTGTTATGGCCTTATGAGGTGCTATGTAAGTAAAAATAGACAATACGAACTTCTGCTAACTAGAGTAGTAGGATGATTGAACTAGTTACACTGCATAGATTTGGGTTGCTAATTTGTGGATTTGGTGCAATGTTGCTTGCCCTAGTCCAATCAGCAAGACTATGCAAATTTATGTGGTCTTGAGTGAAAAGGATGGCTAATCCCTAGTCCAATATGAAACTATGGTCAAAATAACTCACGCTTGTAAAAACCAAGAACCACAACAAAAACCTAGCACTGTTGCCGCCATCCTCTGTTCCCTCTCCCTCTTCCTCTCTAGCAAGCTGCTGGTAAGGAGGGGAAGGGGGATCCATGGCTCTAGTAGATCTAGTACTTGCTTAGGTTTTCATCCAAATAAAGTTTCCGTCTTTCCTCATTTTCGTCAATGGTAACGGTGATGGTGAAATCTTCTAATGTTGGTTCCCTAGCCATCTTGCTTCGGTGGTTTCATCTGTAGGCATGCTTGGCTATGGGATTTGTGTCCATGGCATAATTGTCCTTGTCTTGATGGAGAAGATGACGACATTCTTTGAAATAACGGTCCTTTGGCTCTCTCTTTGCCTCACTGAGAGTCCATTTGGCACTAGTAAAGAGCTTGTCAGGGGTCAAGGTTGTGGTTGCGTCAACAGATCACGGCGCAAGAGTAGATCTAGTTCAGGCTTGAGGCATAGCTTTGCTGATGTTCATTCAATGGTTCTATGAATCCGTTCTTCGAGACGAATGACTATTGTGGTCTTCAAAGCCACTATGTGACTAGGGTTCATCCGTATTTTTCTTGGTTCTCTATTTGTGCTCTCTTCCACCAACGGTAGGATTGGCAGGCATGTGGAACAACATTGAGTGACCATGGTTGCAATGTATTGAATAAGACTTTGCCAATTTTGATTATAAATTTCTTTTTCGGCATAGTATTTTCAGTATTGGTTCTTGATTTTCTTAGGAGTAATATTGTCGAAGGTGTTAGAATCCTATTCGGAGGAGATACAAACTCTTTGGTCTCGTATGCCAGAGATACTCTTCGAGTTCTACTTAGAGGTCAAGGCAGTTTGCAATATAAATACAAGGCCCCCTAGGGGGTACGGGATCATTGAATCATAGCACAAGCCACCGCCATAGCAGAAGTAATCCGGAGGATTTCGAAGACAATTCGCTGGTTGGATCTCATCGAGCCGTTCTCGATAGGGATCACATCGGTACTCGATACTTTCTATTGTTCTCTATTGTAATCTCTATGGTTCTCGTCATAATCCTATATAAACTGGATTAGGGCTATTACCTTACGAGAGGCCCAAACTAGTATAATCCTTGTCTTCTGTGTGTTTGATGTCGTTTCGTATAGATCCTTATTCCAACGTACCCCAATACCTTTAGGATACGATCTGCGGGTATAACCCGTCGACAGTGGCGCGCCAGGTAGGGTCGCTTGGTGCTCAAGGTTTCGCCGAGATGACTTCAAGCTCAAGGCCTTTCGACAAAAATGTCCACATTCGTCTTAGCCTAGGAGATCCTACCCAGCCGGTGTTTGTTTGGACTCAAGTCGGGTCCATCTTTTTTCTCGTCTTCACCGCAACTTCAATCTCGCCTTCCCCAATGCCAGCTGGGATCGAGAACAAAGCCGCAAGGACAACGAAAAACAATCCTTCGTTAGCTCCTCCTCTTTTCCGGTCAGAAAAGAGGACGCCGACAACTTCAGCTCCCCGAAGAACTCCTAAAGCGACCAAACCCCAGACATTTATTAAGGGCCAGGTGTCGACAAGAAAGTCCCCACCAAACCACCACACCTGGTGTCCGATCCACAAGACGTCCCAGCACTCTTTGATCGAATGCCGGGTAATACTTCAAGTAAAGGCTAAATTCAATGCTTGCAAAGATCGAGATATCCAGCGCACATCTCCGTACAAGGCGTGGTGCCCGATCCACAAATCGAAAAGTCACCCCCCTTACCGACTTCAAGATCTTCTTGAAGGTCACCGGATCCATGATCCGCATCCCCTGCTGTCTGATCCATCAACACCGAGATCAACCTCGAGATGCATCGATGGACGATGGCTAGATGGGAACTCCAGATCACCTGGTCGGATTCATTGACATCGATCCTCGCGAACCCTTGTCACGCCCCGATTTTCGATATGGATTAAAAATTGCCTAATAATACATTTTCCAGAAATTAAATAAAAATTTAAAGCAATTTAATCAAGTGAAATTGTGAGGGAAATTAAATTTTCCATTAAAAAATATGGCCGGAAATATTTTTGTAATATTCCCCGTGCCCTAAAGTACTCTCCAAAATTTTTCGTGAATTTTTGGAGCTAAATAAATAATTTTAAAGTCACAAAGTTCATTTAACAAATTAAATTAATAGAAAAAACGAATTAAAAATGTCCCCTTTGTTTTGGGCCGTTTTCGGCCCAAAATACCCTCTCTCTCTCTCCCATGGCCCACGCGGCCTCCTCCCCTCTCCCTCCCGCGCGGCCCGCGGGCCACGTCCCTCCCTCCTTCCTATCTTCCTCGGCCCAAGGCCGCCTCGGCCTGTTCGGCTCCCCTCTCTCCCTCTCCGGCTCAGCCGCGCGAAGTCTGGATTTCCTCCCTTCTTCAACCTCCGCCATTCCCGCCGGCCACCACCCTCACTCCGCCGGTTATTCCGGCCATCCCGCGCCCTCCCTCCTCTATAAAAATCATGCCCGTGCCCCCCTCCACCTTTTCCCCTCCTCGCCCAAGCTCGCCGCTCCCTCCCCCGCTCTCCACGCGCTTCGCCCGTGCGCCGCTGCCTGCCCCGCACTCCGGTCGCACGCCGCCGCCGCCCTAGCCGCTCCAGCGCATCGCCGCTGCTCCCCGCGTCTCGGCCGCGCCTCCACGCCGTCGTCCCCACGCCATACCGTCGGCGCCGCCGCCGTCTTCTTCGGCTCCGGCCTAACCCGGTGAGCTCCCCTCTCTTCCTCCCTTTCCTCTCTCCTCCCCGGTGCGCCGCCCCGCCTCGTGCTCCGCTGCCGCACGCCGCCGCCACAGCGCCACCTCCGCCGCCACTCGTCGGCCGTCCCCGCCGGTGGCCGCGCCGCCGCCTCACCGTCGCTCGGCCCGTGGCCGCCGCCGCCGTGCCATGGCCGGTCGGCCTAGGGTTCGGCCGAACCCTAGCCACTCGCCCCGGCCATAGAGGCCATACCCGGGCCGGCCCACCACTCTCTCCCGGCCTAGCAGCCGTTGGGGCGATTGGCCCATCCTCCTCGTAGAAGTCCATTTCACGTCCCTCCTCGCCCTTTCTCCTCTATTGGGTTGTCGGCCTATTATCCCTTCTCCACCAAAAAGTCTACTTTATGCCCCTCAGCCCATTGGTCCTTTTTCCAGTAACAAGTCCATTTCACCCCATTTTCCTCCTCAGTTCGCCGACTTTTATGTCGCCGACACGTGGACCCCCTTTTGTGTAATCCGGTCCACACCCAGACTACGTGGCCGCCCGCGGCTTCGCCACGTTGGCGTCCGCGTCGATGCTACCTCCTCCCTTCCTTCCACCGTGGCCACCACGTCAACGCCGCGTGGTGCGTCCGCACCCGTGCGTGCGTGGACTTGGTCCACCGTGGATCAGCCGCCCCTTGACCCGTTGACACGTGGGACCCGCCATTCCGGCGCCGATTTCCCTTTGATGATGTCAGCGTAGTCCTTTCCTTTGTAAAATTAATTAATAATTGCGCAATAAATCGATTTAATTTCCAGAAATTCATTTAAATGGCTCAAAACTTCTAAAATTCATATCTAATTCATATGAACTCCAAATTGAGCCATTCAACTTGCAAAATTCATCTAAAATTGAGCTCTACATGTTTGTTTACTTTTTATGTAGTGTTTACTTGGTTTTTATTAGAGTTTTTCCTCGTTTTACGTACCAGCGTGTAGATTTCGCCGTTTCAGAAGTTCGCGCTCGCGAGGAAAAGAGTCCGAAAGATTGTTTGAAGAAGCATGGCAAGTCACACATTCCCCTTAAGCATGTTGTACCCATTTTACGAAATATTTTACGTTTGCAAATAAAGTGCATGTTTTGCTAATTACATGGGAATAGGGTTTACCTATCCGTCCGCTTGTGCCATGTTCACATGTTAAACCGTCCTTTGTTAACTGTGGGTGATAATTTGACTAGCGTGAGTCACTTATGTTGACTTTGCTAGAATTATATATGCTTAGCCATGCTTAATTACCACTAGCTCATTTAATGGGATAATTACACTGTTACAGTTAGCTTCTAACGAGCAGTTCGCTCGAGACACCCGACCATGTTTTATTGGTTGTAATTACCCAACTAAAATATGACCTAATGGTGGGCTGTGGGTGCATGGTTTTGCTGGTCGCACCCATGGTAATGAAGGACCGGTTCATGGGAAACCCTAGAAGAATAACAATGCTTACCACAAGCAAGAATGGGCAACTGCTGGACTCGTAGTATAGCTCTTTCCTAGCCGACGCTCCCCGGCAAGAGTGGGCGTGATGGAGTTGGGTCGGTCGGGGATATACCGATTGATCGGCTGCCGGATTCACAGTGGCACGAGGGGGGGCTGCCCGCTGCTGGTAAGGGAGCGGGGGCGAAACCTGCGGTGTAGTGCGCTTGGTTAGGAGGAGCTATGCGAAAGGTCTGGTCATGATTTCCCCCTTTGCAGTATCGTGGCGATACTTCGGGGCATGGTAACATGTGTGGAATCGTGTCTTGTGGCTACAATTGTGCACCTCTGATCAGAGTAAAACTATTCGAATAGCCGTGCCCGCGGTTATGGGCGATCAACCAGATTCACCGTGATTAGTCCCACATGCTTAATTAATTTGACTTAATGAACTGGTGTAGTTCAGGTGGAATGGTTGGGCCTGTTCAACGTGGTTGTAGCGTTGTTCAGTGGAGATTTAATCCTGTCATAATTAAACAACTGTTTACTGTTTTAAAAGATAAAGATTTGCAACCGTTTTTCTGCAAATAGCCATAAGCCTCCCTCTGTCTCCCCTTTGTACGTTTGCATCTTTGGTGTGGCTTGTTGAGTACGGTGGATGTACTCAATCTTGCTATTTTTTTCCCCTTTTCAGAAGTTTAGTACTTCTAAGTTGAAGATGAAGTTAGAGGACCAAGGCTCAGACCCCAGTTGAGTTTGCCTGTGGAGTGGAGCAGAAACCCCGCTAGGATCGCCTTTTTCCGCTGCTGTTTTCTTGTCGGTGTGAGGACTAAGTGCCTCTGTTGTAAGTATTTATTGCTTTATTTACGTTTGGGTCTGTTTATTGATTTGTCGTTTTGTGTACCCTGGTTGATGCCTGGACAGGGACTTAATACACAAAATGATCTGAAAATTTGGGAAAATTTCCGGGCGTGACAACCCTCCATCCTTCACAGCTTGGAATCTTCAGGATCCAACTCCCTACGTGAAGTGAACATCATTGAAGGGGTCATCGAGGACGTACACGAAGAGGGTGAGGTTCATTCGGGAGAAGAACCGTCTGCTCCTGTTGCATCACGTCAACCCGTCGAGCCAGTTCGAACTCCTGCCGAACAATTCACCGTGGTGAACTCATTGCTAAAGCAAACTCCGTTCGACCCAGTGACCTTCCCGGAAGCAGATGACTGGGTCAGACGGATACAGTCAATGGTAGCTAACCTCAACTGTGCATTCTTGGCTGCAGCCGAATCAAACCCCCAAGATCCTTCTTGGGATCCCCGTCAACACGTTGGAGACCGAGCACCGAAGAACGATGCTACCGAGGACACTCCCAGTTCGCACCCAAGTGAAGACCCGGGCCACAATCCTCGGAACGCATCACCGAGAAGACATGCCCATTAACCCCCTCCTCATCAAGATGACCACGACCTTCGCAATCACTTGAATGGGCGTAGGCAGGAGCGACGAGATCGGGACGATGTCGACCACTGCCAACCTCACGTACCTCGCGGAAGAAACAGAGGGCGGGACGACAACGACAACCGAGAAGATCACAACAACGACCGAGATCGTCGAGATCGCCAAAGTCAACAGGGCGACAATGACCAAGGTCGACAACACCGTGATGACAATCGACGACGACGAAACCTGCAATCCCCGAACTCCAGAAGGGACCGAGGATGGGGCCGTAGGTCAAGGGGCCACATCCCCAAATACGATGATCCTTCGTCGTAATCGTTGTTAGCTGGAGGCGGTTCTCGCAAGCTACGAGGACGCCGTCCACCTTTTATACCGGGAGGCGGATGTCGGACTTTCACACCTACTTTACAAGTGGTGCAATGGCCAAACAAGTTTCGTCCTGTTGCGGTAGAAAAGTATGACGACAATACTGATCTAGAGGAGTTCCTACACGTCTACTCTACAGTTCTCTACGCAACCGGCGCAGACGACAACGCGTTGGCAAACTACTTACCTACAGCGTTGAAAGGATCTGCTTGGTCATGGCTGGTGCACCTTCCACCTCGCTCGATTTCTTCCTGGGAAGACCTGTGGCAGCAGTTTGTCGCCAACTTTCAAGGAACATACAAGCGGCATGTGGTCGAGGACGATCTACACGCCCTTAGGCAGAACCCAGGTGAATCCTTAAGGGACTATATATGGCGTTTTAACGACTGCCGGAATATGATCCTCGAGATCACCGACGCTTCTGTCATACACGCATTCAAGTAAGGCATCCGAGATTGCCACAACATCCAAGAGCTTGCGACAAAGGCGAATCACTTTCTGCCATGAAGCTATTTGAGATCATCGACAGATGTGCTCACGTAGATGATGCCCTCAGGAGGAAAGATGGAAAAGGAAAGGTGGTCGAGGAGAAGCAATCAGCTAGGAAAGATGCACCGAAGTCTACCAAAAAGAAAAAACAAAATCGCAAAAAGAAAGGGAAACGTAAGGCGGAGACAGAGGTCCTTGTTACATAATAAGCAAACCCACCCCCAAAGCATCCAGCCCTTCAAGGTGATGAATCAGTACGACAATGGTGCCCAATACACAAGACCGACACACATACCTTGGAGGAGTGCCAGGTTTTCCAAAAAGCGTTGGCGAAACAGCTGGCCCTCGAAAAAGGAAAGCAAGTTCGCGTGGTCGAGAGGAGCACTGATGATCTCTCGTCCAATGATGAACTCGTGTTCCCAGACTTCAACCAGCATGTAGCCCATATCTTCGGTGGTTCTACGACGTACACCTCTAAAAGGGAGTACAAGAAGGTAAAATGTGAAGTCTGCTCTACTTCACGAGGAGTTGCTACCAAGATGAAGTGGTCCAACCAGAAGATCGAGTTCTTTGAAGCCAACCACCCAACAACGACAATCATACCAGGACGATATCCGATAGTAGTTGAACCCACTATTCGGAATATTTTCAAGTTCCATATAGTCTCCCCATTAGGGTTAAATAAAGGATATGCCAAAGGATCATGACAACCGTGGTATGCTTTGATATAACTAGGCTTCTCACCTTTGGCATGTACCAAGACATGCCTATCAAATGTTCTCATTTGATCATCCCCTTCTAACCAGATAGCGGCAACCTGAGAGGCAGTGGGGCATTATATCTTAGTTGGTCAGGCGCTACATTAGTGTTGAGCTCAATCAAGTAGTCATCTAGATTAGGCATAGATCCAACTATGTTAAATGTCCGTATGTATGGATTCTTTGCTAAAATACCTAGAATGATCCGGACAAGGTTGATATCAAGATCAAGGGACCTCCGAACTCTATGAGCCAGTCCATCAGCATCCTATGTATCATAAAAGTAAAGCTGCATATGATGAGGCCCTTGAGAACTGGGGGCCAAATTGTCCAGGCGATGGTATAACGCACCGTGTACACGAAATGTATACACACCAGTACCTGCTGCAGTGTTGACTCAGTGGTCAAGGGTTACTCCAAGGCTCGTGAATGAGAAATGAGAGTTGAAGTACCGTATGTGCTTTCTGAGATACTTTGCATCATTATGCACTTGGTTGGTGAATAACCGTATTAACTCGGCAAGCACTGTTGGAATCTTAACATTTATTTTCACCTCCCTACAACAGAATTCAGGAGACTCGTATTGAAATCTTATCGCGTGGCAGTGTTGGCAGTTGGACACTTTTTTTAAGACATGGTGTGTATTTGGTAGTTTATGGTACACACGGTCATGTGGATCATCGACACCAATCCCGTTAACACCACTAACATCAATACGATATGACTTGTATCCATCATCCTCCAGAACTTGAATGCCTTCATCACAATCATTGTTCTCACCTTCTGTGGTCCTCTAAAAGACCTATAGAATATTGGTTGATTATGTATATGCTCAATATTTATATGATATATAAGATGTATTAAATGATAAATGATTGCTAAGAACTCATCGTCGCTGACACCACCTTCATTTGTAGGCTCGAATAAAGCACTATTGAATTCAACGTAGTCGGTTTCTAGAATGACCACATGAACATTTGGTATTTGTGTAGTTTGACATTGCGTAAATCCTAGTCAGAAAGAAGAATTCACTACATTATATGTGATTGTAAACAATATTGGGTATGCAGTAACAAACGAAGACAATTATCAAGTCCAACAAGTTGTGTTCACCTTCGAAGTGTGATTGCTAGTTTTGCTCGTTGATCTCAGATTGACTCTTCTTGTTCGGTCGTTTATACATATCATTTCTATGAAGCCAATCAATTGGATCATCTGGATCAATATTTTCCTTATCTATTACGCTCGGTGTAGCATCACCTTCACTAATATTTTGACTCAGCCTTCTTCCTCCCATGGTACTCACGTTGCTTTCTATTCCTTTCTTCTTTTTTTTCTGTGCTGGAGATTGCAAACCACCCGACCTCACCCCCTTCACTCTGTTCAGAAGCTAAAATAGTTGCTGCTAGCACTGGAGTACCAGATGTAGCAGTACCGGTAATACCACTTAACTTAGCCTTCTTCCTTGCACACCATTCACATTGATATTTCTTCCTTTCTTCTCTCTTCCGTTTGTCACTCAATTCTGTAAGATGAGTGTTTTCTAAATCATCGCATTCACTCTGTATTGAAGGTGAAATAGTTGCTACTTGCATTGGAGCGCCAGATTAGTACTGCCAACACCACTTAACTTGACTTTTTTCCTTGCACGCCATTCACGCATATATTTGCTATTCTGATCTCTCTTCTGTTGGTCAGAAAGTTCAGTTTTCTGCAGCATGCAACTCTCAATATGTTGAGAATATGCAATAGTCGGTTCTTGCATTGACGTGGTAAATACTCCATTTCCATCACTTTGAGTAAGTTGAGATATGTGGAACTCACTCCCATTGCTCTGTTCTGGTGGAGAAACAATTGTGGATTGCATTGAAGTGCTCGTAGTTATATGCTCACTAATACAACTTGACTCAACCTTTTTCCTTGCACACCATTCACGCATATATTTGCTCTTCTCTTCTCTCTTCTCTCTATCACTAAGTTCGATAAGTTGAGTTAAACTGCTTTGTAATGGTATAGGAACATTTGTTGCTTGCGTTGGAGTGAGTGGTGTTACCGCCTCGCTTACACCACATAACTTGGCTTTTTTTTCTTGGCATGTCATTCATGCATATATTTGCTCTTCTCTACTTGTTTCTGTTGGTCAGAACTCATTGTTTGCTCTCTACTATCTTCTCTTGTTTGATCGCATATTTTATTATGCTTGTCCGACGAATTATTACCTATGATTTTAGTTTGCAAAATAAAAATGAACAAAATAAATAGTATGTATATCTCAATATTATTATAAATAAATCACGACCCGTTTGACAACACCTTTTTGCTTATTGGTTATATCACCCAACGCAATTTGCGCTTCGTTGGCACTGCAATTTCCGTCCATACCTACCTAACAAGTTGTGAGATTAATGAACATAATTGTGTTTGCGGTACAAGCATATTTTCCAAAAGCTTGATGGTAACCATCTAACAGATTACTAAAAAAATGTTGCCACTTCATTTGGTCCATAGTGAAAAATGAGGACTTTAGATACTCATTTGAAACGAGGACTTTAGATACTCATTTGAAACCATGAAAACCATAATAAGTTGTAAAACAAGTAGTATGACCTATAGAAAGTACTCGATCAAAGACCATAATCCCATAATGCACAAAAACCCATACTCTCATGATGCTTAATATTTCAGTATAACTTGACATGTCAAAATTTCTTATTACACATTGTTTGCACATTTTTATGAAAAGAGAAAGGATCACTTGCTAAGGATGATATATCTTCCTTGGCACAGTATGTACCTCCGGAGGCAGGAACAAAAAGAAAAATTGAACTCTGTTTAAGCCGTACTGCAAATCGTTAAGAGATCGTACAAATTTAGACTTCAAAAGTTACCCGTTACCAATTCCAAATCCTGCAATCAAAGAAAATATGGTTACAAAATCCAATTATGTTCCTATATTCCTATTGGTTGAAAAATAATGTTTTAGACAGATGATCAGCTCAGCAGCATGGTGTAAGATAAAAATATTTGTCTATGTGTTTAGATAAAAATGTTTCAGAAAGCAACATCAGGATAGGTTAGATAAGTGTGTTGATTTATATGAAAAACTAAAAAGCAATCCAAAATCTGATATGGAGTCTAACAATATGAAAAAGAAAACCAACAGCAACTCATATCATACTAATGATCAGAGGCGGAACCAGCCGACTGAGAAAGGGGGCCAGTCTGGCCCTTACAAAATACAAGGAGGGGCAAAGTGTATGTATATATATAATATAAATACCCATATATAGTTATATACTCGTTTATCGAGTCATGCGAACGCGAGGTGCCGAGTCTTCCAACGTTTCTGATTCCTTGCTGGGCTGGGCCGTTGCTGAGGGGTACTCGAAATTTTTGCCGCACGGGGGGGGGGGGGGGGGGGCCACGGCCCATGCTGGCCCTCCCTAGTTCCGCCTCTGCTAATGATACCAAATAGCTTAAATAATAATTGAGATCATTAAGCCTATAGAAGTTTCACAAAACAATAAAAGTTTCACTTCAAAAATGGATGGGATGACATTGAACAAATGTCCAATTCTAACAAAAAAAGATATAATGAGTCACAGAATCATCTTAAGCACAAAGTTCATATCTACTTCTAACAAGCATCCCAGATATAATCCATCTTTTAGACAATGAATCCAAGAGCAACTTCCTTTTCTTTGTAGTGAGTCAGCATCTACTTAATTCCTCCATTTTTATCTTGTTGAACAAAATAGTACTATATATACTATATTCCTCATCTCTAATGGTGCTATGTACAAGATTGTTCACCAAGCTCAGTATTGAGCCTATAAAAACAATCATGATGGCATTTTACTGTTTTGGCCCATGAAAGATTGGAAGTGTGAAAGTACCTGGAAAGAGAACAAACAAATCACGGGAATTCTTAGTTCCAAAAATGCATATCTGTACCATCCATTTTTTGCAGGGTTCTTAATAGGATTTGAACTATCTATAAACGAAAACTGTATTAAGATGTCAGTGACACAAATAATCCCATATTATGAGCAATATTTTTTTCATAAGACCAATCAGTACTGATTCCTCTTAATATTTTATCCTCTGATCACGTTAATAAAATTAGGGTGCTATATGGCAAAGCTTAAAAATATATGGAACACACAAGACTATATGAAGGAATCTCCTCAAACACAGCCATAGCCTCGTCGCAACACTTGAAAAGCATTAAAATCAGTGCACTAAATTTCTGAATGTCTTGTAATAATAAAATAGTTATGCCCGCAAAAATTTCTGAATCCCTTGTAATAAAATGGTTATGCACGCAATACTGCTTATCAAGATACTCTAAAGTGAAACGGCTCAAATCCAGCTCCAAACAAGCTGACAAGCGGGCATATTCAATCCACAAAACAGTATTGTTTCAGGTCTAGAAACAAAACAATATGAACATGATATTGTATTGCCAGATATATAGATTTGAATTCCATAGATTACCTACTAGCAGCCTAGCATATAGCCTTAGATTTAATAAATCTCCAAATGCTTCAGTTGGAACCATAAGTTGAAACTTCCGATTTTCGTCCCGTCGAAAAATCTATTTTTATTAAAATCCTATTTTCAAAAATTGGGTTCTGTGAGTGTATTTAGGATTTTTGTGCCAAAAATCTCAATTGATTCATTCCCTTGTGAACATATCGTCTCCCGAAATTAAATTCCCATTATTCGGATTTTGAAGTTCGAGTTTTCCCTCCTAAATTTTTCCAAAAATTCGTACGGTTGAAATTTCGATTTTGAAAATTTTGATCGTGTAGACAAATAATCTTCTTTCTAATCAGATAGTCTAAAAAATATTTATTTTTAGACTTTGACCACTCGACAAATATTTCCTATAGGTGTACATATCAACATCAATATTTCTGTGCACGTAAAACCCAAAATCTACGACCATTATTCCCGTTGGATTTAATCGCGTACCGACGGAACCGGCAAAAACTGAGTTTTTCCTTTAATCATTCTTTTCCAAATAAAATCCCCACGTTTGGATTTTGGAATCCGAATCGTGTCCTAAATTATCCCTCTATTTTTCTATCCGTTTTAAATTATTTTGTTTAAAGCTCTACTCCCTCCATTCGTCGCAATTTTTATTCCAATTCTTTTACAAGTCCAAAAATATCCACATACGTGCATACATTTTTTTCTCGGTGCAACAAGCAAAATGTGCACGTTCACCCTTTTGCCCATGCATGATCACGTTCTCTACTTCATTTTCCTACCTCCGCTGTCTCCCCTGCATTTTTCATTGAGCACAATAGACATGTCACTCCCCATTCCTCCCCTTCCCTGACACCCATTAAAACCCCCTGACAACTATTAACCACACCCAAACAAATAAACAGGCAACAACAGAGAAAAGCTGTAGAGACAGAAGCAAATTTATCCACTGACTACGCCGTCCACCGTCCTCTACTTTTCCCTGGCAACCCCATCATGCTCCCTGTCCAGGGCTCCATTGCACCATGCAAAGAAAGCTTAGGGTCAGTAGTCCACGCCGAAAGCAAACCCGAGTCCACACCGTGCAGCACCGGCCACCATCCTCGCTCTTCAGTGCTGCCTTGCCATTGGCGTCAGCCGAACAGAGCGGTCAGCTCCGCTCGGCTGAGCCGCCTTCGTCGCCATCCGCCGGCCACGACGGCTATAAAAGCCGCCATCTTTTGTTCACTGTCGCCGCCTCTTCTTTATCCCAAACCACCGTGGCTGCTGCCATCACAACGAAGGGCCGAACATCGCCGTCGTTCGGTCGAGCCGCCCGACGTCTACCCGGCCGTCGTCCGGCCGAGCCGCCCGACAGCCGTGAGCCGCTTCGACCTCCACTCGGTCGTGCCGCCCCTGTCGAGCAGCCGGCCGCTCCAGCCGGCGCGACGCCGCTTGAGCCCACGCACTACCGCANCCCTACCGCTCCGGCCGGCGCACAGCCGCGCCGCGCCACCGCCGGCGGCGCTCCGGCCGACCTTGCCGCGCTCGCCCGGCGCCCTCCCAGCCACTGGCGCCGCCCCGACCCCTTCTTGCTGACGTAGCCGCCCCTTCACCGCGGCGCTGTCGCGCGCCGCCGCTCCTGTCGCGCGTCGCCGCCCTTGTCGCGCACTGCTCCGCCGCAGCGCTGCTGCGCGCTGCCGCCCCGGCCCGCATGCGCCGCCCCGGCCAGCGCGACCCCAGCCGTGCCGTCGCCCAGCCGCCGGCTCCGTCCCCCATCGGGCTCTCTCTTAGAAAAAGCAAAGCAAAGAAAGAGAGAGAATGAGAAAGAGAGGAAGAAGAGGATAAGAAGGAGAGAAGAAAAAAAAGAGAAAGAAAAAGAAAGGAGGTGGGACCCACCGGCGGGCCATTGAAGACTTCGAAAAAGTCTATATCGTCTCCCCCTCATTGTCGGGCTAAGCCCATGAAGTTCTCTACAAAGTCTACGTCACGTCCCTCTTCTTCATTGGACCAACAGGCCTGATAATCTATCCACAAGTCCATATCCCGTCCCTCTTGTTTCCTTGGGCCAAGCCCATAAAGTCCTCCACAAAAGTCTATAAAACTTCCCTCTCCATCACATTGGGATGTCGACTACAAAGTCTATGGCGTCCCTCATCCTTTGTTGGGCCGAGCCCAAGAGATCAGTTCCTTGCAAAAGTCTATAATTCGTCCTTCTCCAAATTTCAGGCTAAAGCCCACCAGCAGCCCCCTCTGCACCAAAGTCTAATATATATTCCTCTACTCACCCAAACTCCCCTCTTGAAGTCTATATCACCTCCCTACCCGACCTCCCTCATCTCTGGGCTACAGCCGAAAATAAAGTTCATGATACCTCCCTCTTTGCATCACAGCCAAGGAATATTCTTGAGAATATTCCTTTCTAATTTAATCAATTCATTTCCACATTTCAGGAAATCCATTAATCTTTCAAAATTCATATCTCCCCAACCGTAAGTCTGATTGACTTCGTTCAACTTCCATAATCTTTCTAAAAATGAGATCTATACAATGGCATAATTAGTTTATAATAGTTATTATCTGCCTTATAGGATTTTGGATGTTTTCTCTTTTCGATCGCGTAGTGGTCGTTTCGGAGATGCAACGGACGCGGATTTTCTCGAAGATTTGAAGACCAACAATAAGTCAATCCACTCTTCGATCATATTACTCCTAGTTTATAAAATGTGTTGATTGCAAACTTGCATGTTTAGCGTACACAATTATTTTGATCGGCCATTGGTCTACGAGCACACGACCGACGGACCAACCTATGTAGCAGCATTACTTTCTGTAGGACCTTGTTAAACTTAACCCTTGTCGCTCCACCACAGCAGTACCTCGATGCTTGCGCTCCTAGGCGCAAGTGTCCTTTTGCACCATTTGCCTATATCAAGTTTATACATGGTTATCGATGTGGAAAAACTTGGGTTGTGAAATGTTATAAAACCTGACTCGGGGAGTCGGTGACTTTGAAAATAAAAAGGTTTTATGGGAGAAAACTTGCGGTGCGAATCCTCTCCTGTGTGGTTTGGTTTCGTAGTCACGCATAAGAACCGATTCCTTTGGATTTTACATCCGAGCATCTCACGGTACGATCACATGGGTAGAATGGGATGCCCCTAGATAAGTAACTAGCCGAAACATAGGTGTCTAGCATGTTGGCAGGTGAGGAGCACCGGTATGGTAGAGTTTACGGCAATCTCCTGTAGTGGGGATGTGTCGGGGGTCCATACGGTGGGGCCTGAGTAGATGAGGGCCTGAGACTGGCCTGATGCTTGGTGGAGAGATTCCACCCATCTGTGTGACACGGGACATTTATGGTTTGGTTAGTGTAACACCCTGAAAATTCGACCAATGAAATCAAAAACCCTAAAACCCGTACTTTCAAAAACTTTTAATTAAAATTTGCATCATGGCGTAGTTCTTGAGCTTTTATTATTTGTAATGTGCCAACAAATGAAAATATGACTAATAAATTAAATTAGGGTGAAAATAAATATATATATATATACGACCCCCTAAGTATAGGAATTATTAAAAAGGACTTAGATAAATATTGAATATTTAAACATTATTAAAGTTGGGCAAATTCGCATTTGAATGCAAAATATTGTCATTCAAATACTTAGACGAAAACATAAATTAAAATCGCAATTTTATCTTTTTTATCAAGAAAACCCTAGGGAAACCTGGCGGCACTATTCATTGCGCGCTAGGCGTTTGACGTGGGTCTAGCCCGGTCGAACACCCAGCGCCGCAACATAGGCCACCGCTGCCGCGCCGTGCCTCGTGCCGCGCCGTCCCATCGCCGCCCGTCGCGTCGCCGCACCGCCTCGCGCCCCATGCGCTGCCGCGCCGTGCGCCGTCGCCATTGCGCGCCACCTCGCACCCCACACGCTGTCGTGCCGTCGCCGTCGCCTCGAGCCCCGCGCCGCGCGCCATCGCCATCGCCGCCCATCACGTCGCCGCGCCGCGCGCCGTCGCCATCGCCGCACCGCCTCGCGCCCCGTGCGCCGTCGCCGCACCATCGCCGTCGCCCAGCCGCCTCGAGCACCGTGCGCCGCGTGCGTTCCGTCGGCCCGCACCGTGCCGACCACCGCGTCCCTCCGTCCCTATAAAACCCCCCAGACCTCCCCTTCTTCCCCGCTCCACTTCCACTCCCTCTTCCCCTTTCTCCACCCAAGCCGCCGCCGTCGTGCCCCGAGCCTCGCCGCCGCGTTGCCGACCGCCACCGGCCTCGGGTAAGCACCGCCCCCCTTGCCGTTCTTGCACCGCCGCTGTCGCCTAGGCTCGCTAGGGGCCGAGAGAGGACAGCAGGAAGGAGCAGGGAAGAAGAAGAGAGAAGAAGAAAGAGAGAGAAAAGAAGAGAGAAGAAGAGAGAAGAAGAGAAAAGAAAACAAAAAGAGAAAAAGGGAAAATTTAGGAAAAGAGGGGAAAATTAGGAATAAAAAAATAGTTGGAGAATTAATCATAGATTATTTTTGGAAATTCCTAGAGGATAGTAGCAGTGTGGTAGATTTGCAGGCCAATTATTAGGAATTTGATCATAGAGCGGATTTATTAGGAATTTCGTTATTCAAAATAGGTAAAATACTTTAATCGACTAACGCCAATACTTTAGGACGAAATGGACTAAGATCGAAATAGTGCTATTTCGCAAATGATAGAATCGATAAAGAAATTCGACGCTCGTGCTCGCTTTTTAATTGGATTCTATTGGGTTTTATTTGAATTCTAATTGAATTCAAATCAATTCTTTCGCACGTAATTCTAGACCCCGAGGGAGTTGCGGTTCCGAGCGAGGATCAAGATCCGCAGGACTACGAGCAAGGCAAGTCATTACTAATCCTTGAACATGTTGAACCGGTTGCGAACTTATTTTGGATTTAAAATAAAGTTTGCATGCTATATGAATATATGTGAATGCCCTACTTTGCTATAAGCCATGCCTTTGATATTGATTACCCATGCAAATCTTTGTAATCCACGGTGTCGTGTGTTTTTAGTCAATACTTGACAAATGCTTAGCCATGCTACTTTAGAGTCATGCATATTCATATGCTCGGACAACTATTTTTGGAAAGGTAGTTGAGATGCGGCATGTGGAGACATGAGCGCCACATTGTCATGACATTGATGACATGATTTGGGAAAGAAAAAATAAAACTATACAATTGTTTTCGACTAGGGTGGCTGGAGGACTTGGGTGGTGTACGGTAAAGGCTAGTACCGTCCCTGGTCAGTTAAGGACCGAGCCATGAAGCTAAACATGAAACGACCCCCGTACAACCGTACTTCTCGAATGGGTATAGACCTAGTGAAGTAAATAGCCAAGCGGAGGCAGTATCCATGCTTAGTGGTTTTCTTGATATGTATGAGAGACGGGGGCCTACGGTGGGATCGCCACCGGTAGGACCGCCATGTGTAAACCTAAACTTAATTATAACTTAATGCATGCGTAAGTCTTCCCTCCCCGGGAGCGCCAGAACTCCTCTCACTGCTAGAAACTTATGACGCCTAGAGTGCATGAGAATGTAAGTTCATTGAGCGGGTACTGCCAATGTGAGGTTATTGAAATACTTTGCTGTGACATGTCTCATGTGTTGGGACGAGGCTCATGTGTTGGGCAGTCGCGGCGTACGGGTAAAGTGTATATCCACTGCAATGTGAGTAAATCCAATCCATTCAAATAGCCGTGCTCGCGGTTATTGAGCACTGAGACGTGTATTACACTTGGCTAGACTCTAAATTCTTAAACTGATTGGGATGGGATATTGCATGATGATTTTTATGCTGGTGGATCCACTTCTCGGGAGACGAGAAGGGGTAGACCCCAGAAAGCCATGACGACCAATGGCGGGAAGCTATCCTTAGGATCACAATGGATGGTGGACAGAACCGTCGTTGGTTAATGAATTATGGTATTAAAATTTGATCAGTCTGTGCTAGGTCTTAGGCTAGTGAAAGGATTTACAAAACTTGCTTTACGCAAAAAGAACCTGAAGCCATTTCTTAAAATACCCTCTATCATATGCATTGTTGTTGTGGTGGCTTGCTGAGTACAGTTGATACTCACCCTTGCAATTTACAACTCAACCGAAGTCGGAGATGACGCTTTGGAGGATCCATATGCTTACTACCAGGAGGTTGCTGTTGGCGATGGTGCTCAGTAGGTCTTAGATTCGGTCGTTGCCTGTGGCAATGGCGTTGCCGCCGCCTTGAATCCGCTGCCTTATCTATTTCTGCTTTTGGTTGTATTTCGGACCGGTTGGTCTCACGTTCTAAGATTATTGCCTCGAGCCTATTGATGTAATAATTCGCGCTAGACGCATATGTATGCGCACTTGGTATTTCAACTATGAGTTCGTGTGTACCAGACTACTTGATCCAGGGAAATGGTACAGTTTACGCGAATGATTTCTGTTATGAAAACAAAGGTCGACAGTTAGAGAAAGGCTTTGTCATGAACTTACGGTACTGGCCAGTATCGGTGTAAGCTTCGTGTCTTGTGGGAAAAGCGTACAGTCTCTGCAGAGGTTTAATTGAACTGTTCGAACAGCCGTGCTCACGGTCAAGAGCAGATGTGAGGTGATTCCCATAGCGTAGATTTGTTTTTAAAACTTATTTAATAAACTGGTTCCTAAGATGGGAACCGTTACCAGAGTCCTTCTTTATGATGGACGGCCAGCCTTCGTGGTTGGGAATAGGCCTGTGTGACCTAGGGTGTCGTCTGGCACCATAAGGGCCAGTTTAGGGGACGAGATGGCCGAGTTTGGATTGGCAGATCGAGAGGACCGGACCCGGAGTTGTTAACCTTGAGACTTGGTTAATGGATGATTGTTGGAGAGAATGTTGAGTTATGTTATAAAAGTGAAAAGAAACTAATTAAGGAGAAAGTGTTATGAATGCTAAAATTTAACTTTCCCGCTCGAGTTGTTGCAAAGCAACTCGTGGACGGATTGAGGTGAGACACCTCCTTTCGAAGAAAAAGTGTATTTTGAAACCTACATGTAGACTTTTGAAAAGTGTTTTAAAATGTTTTGCCAAACAAACTCAGCCTTTCTTTGAAGCTTGCATGTACACAATTCCTAGTGGCTTGCTGGGTACGAAAATACTCAATCCCCCATTGTTGTTGTTTTTCTCCCATTGGCTTAAGTTCAGAAAGAAGATGAAGGTTGAAGTTTCGTTCCTAAACTCAAACTACTGCCGGTGGATTTGGTGTCCTAGCTTCGCTAAGTTTCGTTGCTGCTGACTCTGATTGGAGGTTGCAACTCAGGGATTACCCGAAGCTGCAACATAAAGGTATATTGTATTTATTTAAATCTTGCATTGATTCATCATGTTACTGCTGGTACCAGCTTCGTTATCCTGAGACTGGTACCTGTTTTGCGGTTCCGTGAGAAAGCGGTTTGTCGTTCTCCTACGGCATGCCCTCCTCGGTGCCATTGGTACAGTGACGCAGGGGCGAGGTATGACAACAACACAGAAAACAAGCAAGTCGTTATTAAAACCCTTCATTGACCTGTTCATATCCACTACAAAAGAACAGACATGTTATTCTTATGGAGAAGCATATCTAAATCTAAACTACTTTAAAATTTTGGTAATTTTCTTATCGTCACATTGCGCCTTCGTACATCCACGATGCGTCTTTTCGATCACGCGTGATCCTGGTGTGAGTGAGTGCGCCATCGAGACGGATTCTGCACTTTCCGCTTCTGCTGCAACGATGTGCCTTGCGTTTCCTCATCCGAATTTTTTTCGCCCGTCGGCCATCCTTGTACCCTTCCGAGTCAGATGACGGATCGCTGCTCGTGCTGTTTTCGGACGACGCGACCCACTAGGGTATCTTGATGCACAGCGTGCTACAGGCCGACCTCTGCTTCAGTGCTTCGGGCGACATCTTCATCAGGTTTCATGCTTCTCACCGGTGACCGCTTCGGAGGCTCACACGATCACACCCGAGAAAGAGGACGCACATTGACAGCGCTCATCAATTTGGGAGCAAAAAGACAAGAAACGAATACTTAACCAACCAAAAAGACAGTTTGAGAAAGATTTGAGAAAAATGCTAGACACATGCACGTAGATCTATCAATCAAAAGAGAAAAAATTACTCGATTCGTTCCCCACACCGAAGAGCGAGCTAGAGAACCAAACAAATGCAAAGAAGATGCAGGCATGTGGGCAGCTGCTCTGTGCCGCCACTCAGTCGCAGGCCCTTGCTGCCGTGCTGCTCTTGCTTTGCGCACGGGCTCGCCGCCGGTCAAGACAAGTAGGTTTGTGGCAGTGGCGATGCGGGTAGCAGTGAGGAGTTGAGGGGACGATCGAGGGAGTAACGGTGTGTTCTCTGCAGTCAGCAGAGGACATGAGGCGCAGACAGTTGGGCAGAAAGATCGACGGATGGAATGTGGAGGAAATAGCGTTCCTTTCTCTTAGATGAATCACGTCTGGAAGATACCAGCGGCTATTAGCAGGAGACGTTACAGAATGTACGCGTAGTACTAAAACTTGTACCTCTGTTATATGGGCTGAAATAAAATGGCCCATTCCAACATCTTAACCAGATTTAACACCTCTTAATGGATCTTAATAGTGAGAATGGTTGGTTCACTGAAAAAACAGAGAATGCTTGGTCGTCTCGGCACAAATCTTAATGCAATCCATATTGGTCGTCCCCGAAAAAAAACTGAGAATTGTTGGTTCGTTAAAAAAACCGAGAATGCTTGGTCGTCTCGACACAAATCTTAATGCGATCCGGGTTTTTTTCCTTCTCTCGTATAAATCTCGATGTAATATGATAGTCAAAGTAATAATATAGTTGCAAAGCAACTACGCTTACTATAGTTATATTTAAAAAAAATTTAAAAGAAAACTTATAGGTTTTAGTAGTTCCGTAAACTTAATTATTTATCATCATCAGAGAGACGATTCTATCCCTATCCAAGAATTTCCTGAGGAAACATGGAATGGTCCCAATTGCCAATTAAAAACAACTTGTCATCGTAGATTCATAGGGGTAGAGGCAAAAACAGGAAGGCTCCATCCGACCCTGACAAACGGCAAAAAACCGAAGGCGTCCTTGATGGTGAATGTGGTGAGCACGTCCTAGAAAGGGACGACTACTTCGACCAAGTCCATATAAAGAATATGTTAAGATCATAAAAAGCAAATATTGTTAATCTAATGTTTATTATAATTTTAGTTTTTTCCGTTGCAGCGCACGGGCTATTTGCTAGTCATACACTAATTTGTTAAATATCCAGTGAACTACAACTTAATAGATTACTCGGATATTTGTCATCGTTTCAGTATTTTGGAAATAAAGAGGGTGGGCAGATGCCTTTGCTTAAACAAATTATTTCTATTAGAAATTATCTGCAAATTGCTTTTCTGAACAAAAAATTTGGGCATATAAATAATAGCAGAGGAATGGGCTTATATTCTTGGAAGAATATATTTCTCCATGCAGAATGTGATCATGATACTTGTTGCCATGGGGGTCCCGATCTTTCGATGAGAAGATAAGTCAATTGGATGGAGCGACATTGGCGATCTGATTACAATTGTCTAGGGACGTTGCGACTTAGCAATCGTTACATCAACTCTAGAGACAGTCGTGAATCTCGACGGATGTACGGTCAGCCCAACCACGAGGGTATTTGTTCCTGCAAGCAATCGAAAACTAGCCAGAACAAAATGAACAAACAACTCAATTTGCGGAATAAAGATGTACTTAATTTAATACATAGCCCATTGAGCCCAAATAAGGTGACGTAGCACCTTGGACAGAAAAAGGTCTCTGTAATAAAACGATGATTATGGCCTCTCTAGAATAGATATGAACATGAGGCTAGATCCATTTAAAATTAGACTTGATAAGCTTTATATGAAGTATTTGCACGCCCAAAACGGAGTCCATATGAAGTCATGGCGGTCGTCACAAGTCGGTGCTGTTCTACAGTTCAAATCCAGCCCACGCGAATATGTTTTCTTTTGGGTCCTATCTATCATTCCGAACCAAAACAAAAGTGCAAACATTTTCATGGTCTAAATAAGATGGACAAGAGATAAGAACGAACTCACTTGGTAATTTATTTGGTATGCACGAGCATGAGTAATCGGACCGAAAATCTATTGTCGTTGTGTAGGCGTGGATGTATCGATCGCGTTGATGTGCTCATCACTATCACTCATGCATGTGTTGCCCTTGATGGTTGTATGAAGTTGGGATATTTTGGTGAGTTCACCCTCTATCTCTCTCTCAAACCATTATTTATCTTCACTGTTCACTTACAACTTCCCTTGTGTTAGTGATACGTATTAGTAAGTTTATGAAAAAAATAAGGATCAGATATTTAATGACAGAGTTAGCTCCTTTGGAACGAAGACAAAATGGTACTTTGATAACTTGACTTCTCAACACCACTCTTATCTGAACACAATTTTTTTAATTACCAGTTTGAAAATTTCATCTCTTTACAGTCATCAAGCAAGAGAATCCTGAAAAATAGATTTAAGGCACAGTGTTGTGCTCAGGACAGGCTCCTTCTGAAATTTGGTTCAACTACAAGTTCAGTCCAAGCCAAAAATTGAGCTAATCCCAGTTCTCTGTCAACTTACATCTGACAAACCCACTCATCTTGGTTTTACATTATTCTCAACCCACACCTCATGCACCGATTTTCAATCTTGACCTTGGTATTTTGTTCCACAATTCCTAAAGCTAGTTGCCACCAAAAAAAACTATTTAGAAACTATCCCAACTTGAACACAATTTGAAACACCATGATGCCATAGATCAAGGCACTACTACAAAAACCTCCATAGGTACCGGCCACATAGGTGCCGGATTTGCTAGAACCGGTACCTAAAAGACAAATAGACCCAATTTTTCCACGAACCGGCACCTATAAGATCTTATAGGTGCCGGTTGAATGGGAGAAGCCTATAGGTGCCGGTTTGCAATAAAAACCGGTACCTATGAGCCCAAAAAAGGTGCCGGTTTTATTTACGAACCGGCACCTATCACATAGGTGCCGGTTCGTAATAAGAACCGGCACCTATGTTACGGCAACATAGATGCCGCTTTAACCTAATAAACCGGCACCTATCACATAGGTGCCGGTTCTTATTAAAAACCGGCACCTATGTGGTGGCTTCCTTCGGAAGGAAACTAAATAGGTGCCGGTTCATAACATTAACCGACACCTATATCCCCCAAGTCTATATATACCCCTTGTTCACTGCATTCTCATGATTTTGTGGCTTCTCTTCAGCTCATCCAAACGGGGGGAGGAGGTTTTGCCCAAAAATTTAAAAAATATCGAGAGGTCTATGCGTTTGCGTGCGTAAAGGTTAGTACGTGTTGATTCGATATGTAATTCGCAATAATATTTGTCAAGTTAATTTTTTTTTGCAATTTGTTTTGTTGAATGAGAAGCATGAGAAAGTATGATGACTTATTATTTTGGAGTAATTTAGAGATTAATCATCAATGAGTAATGTAACTGTTATTAACATATATCAGAATTTCAATAGATATAGAGAATGATATACGTATGTTAGTGGTTAATTTAAGAATTTTCGTAGGAGCGATGGATGAAGGAGGGATGAACATTCCGCAGCGCGGTACCTTGGAATATGTCAGGAGAGTAACCAACTTCGTGATCGCAGCCACGAGATCCAGATCATTGAACACGACGGAACACTTGCGTTGTCCATGCGCTGATTGCAGGAATGAGAGACAGTTTCCTGCAAAACAAGTTCATGAGCATCTCCTAACAAAGGGTTTTATGCCTAATTACACATGTCAGGACAATCATGGTGAAGATGAGAATCCGGATGTAATGGACGGAGGCAATGTGGAGTTGCCTGCTGACGGAGGTGGATATGATAGTGACGAATCAGATGGTTTAGATCAGATGTTACGCGACGGGGAGACAGCCCTCGACGATGACAGGCAATACGAGAAGTTCAAGGGCATGGTGGAGGACTCAAAAACCCCGCTTTATCCAGGATGCAATGAGCAGCACACCAAGTTACACGTCGTCCTCTCGTTGCTGCAGATGAAATCAACCAACGGTTGGAGTGACAAGAGCTTCACAGAGCTTCTACAGCTGATTGGAGACCTCCTTCCAGCGGGTCATGTGCTGCCAGAAACAACATACCGAGCGAAGAAGGTTGTCTGTCCACTCGGACTGGAAGTGCAGAAAATTCACGCATGTCGAAATGACTGTATCCTATATCGAGGTGACTATGCAGACTTGGATACATGTCCAGTTTGCGGAGCACCGCGGTATAAGGGTGGAGTTAACGATGATGATGATGTTGATGATGACAGTGGTGGCCCGGTCCTGAAGAAGAGGAAAGTGCCCGTTAAAGTTGCGTGGTATTTTCCTATAATCCCTCGGATTGAACGCATGTATGCAAATAAAAAACATGCAAAGATGATGCGTTGGCACCACGAAGAGCGTAAGAAGGATGGAATGATAAGACACCCTGCCGATGGATCTCAATGGAGAAAGATAGATAGAAAGTATAAAAAGCATTTCGCGCAAGAGATTAGGAATATAAGGTTTGGGCTGAGCACGGACGGGATGAATCCATTCGGTGCCATGAGCAATCGACATAGCACGTTGGAAGAAGAAATCTATCTTTTGGGAACTACCATATTGGAAAGATATCGTCAGATATGAATGACTAATTTATACTGATGTTTGAAGGAGGTTGATCCTTCGGCCACTACGCACTCCGCGAATACTTCAACCTCATCGGCAAGAAGAAAGGCTAGAGGTCCAACTAGGATGCCCTCAGGTCTATACACTATCACGGAGTTAGCTGCAGATGGGACCCCTATAGCTCCAGAATCGGCACTCACCCCATACGGCAAAGCTATAGGTGTCATCGTGAAGGATGACATCCCCATCAAGTACCGGCACTGGAAGAGCAGTGATACAAACGAATTGGAGTGGACGGTACCAGACAGAGACAAGGATCTTGCCTGGGAAAAGTTAAAGCGGACATTCCAGTTTCCCGAGGGACAAGAAGAACTCGCAAAGTCCGGGGCTCTTAAGAAGATGTCCATCAGCTTCAAGAAGTGGAAGACGGATCTTAACAGGAAGTTTGTCAAGAAGGGCCTGACACCAAATTTTGAAGATGCCAACTATCGAAGGTGTCGTCTTTTCTGGGATGACTTTGTGGCCTATAGAACATCAGATGAGGCAAAGGAGATTAGCGAAAGGAACCAGGCCAATGCGGCCAAAAACCGATACCCTCACCGTCTCGGCCCTAGCGGATATGCTAAGAACATAGCCAAATGGCAACTCCGGGAAGATGAGCTGCTGCAAAAGGGAATCGAGATCGAGACGAAGGACTGGTGCCAATGGGGAAAGAATTACCAATACGCCCGAGGTTCAACACTCTCGGATACAGGCGAGTTGGTACACAAGGGTCCTCGAGAGCAAGAAGTGTCCCAGAGGATCCACGAGGCCCATCTAAAGTCCTCAGAAGGTTCTTTTGTTGCGAGCAGGGAGAGAGATGAGCTTACACTTGCATTGCAGAACCCTGAGCATCCAGGACGCACAAGAGGAATTGGCCTAGTTCCATGGAGAGAAGGTTTTCCTGAAGACAGACATAGGTACCGGTCTCGGAGCAATAAAAATTCCAGAGACCAATCGGAAGAGATAAGGCTATTGAAAGAACAAATGGCACTGGTAATGGCAAGGCTTGAAGGTCAACAAGGAGGCAATGCTGGCCACTTAACCAGTCCAGGTGGGAAGAAAAGCAGCTGCGCTTCAACTGAGGTTCCTCAAGAACCGGACACGGTTCATTACCCCGTGGACCACATCACTGTACGTACTGCATGCAGGCTGCATGTGCCACTTCAAAACATCAGTCAAGAGGTGGCACGCGCGATGGCACATCCCGTAACGGAGGGAGGGACGATACACGGTAAGCCGATACCAAGTGGCTACTCAAGGGTCGAAGTGGAGGACGTGCCGAGGAGGTATAGGGCAGTGCAGCTTGATTTTGCTCCAGAGGAGGGGGTGAACACTCTTGGTGAAGCCATCCACAACATAATCCTGTGGCGCAAGCGTTTCATTATCTTTCCTTCAGGAGATGGTGATGACGAGCCAAGCGATGGCGGGTCTAGCTCTGAAGGACTTCCTCCCTCCCCTCAAAGGATGCCAACTCCACCACCATTGCCACATAAGAGCCCGTCTCCTCCACCGGCGCAACGTAAGAGCCCATCTCCTCCAGAGGCAGCACATCAGAGCCTAGCTTCATCAGACCGGCCGAAAAAGAGGGGACGCCTCTGTAAAACTTCCCAAATGTCTGAACCACCATCTCTGAAGAAGACCAAGAAGATGCCATTGCCTACCAGGTCGGAGCCATCTTTCAAAGTGCCAGTCGAAGTACAGGATCACATCATTCGCATGGCAAGGCCACCTGCCCGAAAGCAACCTATTACGGACTTCCGACGCATGATCAGGAAAAAGGGATTGCAAGAATTTTCCAAGAAAGAATTCAAGAAAGATGAGGCCAGCAAGACTATGCAAGACTTTCTAAAAGAGGCAGGGCTGAAAAGTTTGGATGATGTGGATAATATTGAGATGGCCCCATTGGCAGCTCAGTTCAAGCTTGGTCATTCTTTGACTACCGACGAATATCGCCACGTCATTGACAAATGTACTCAAATGAGAAGGGTAGAAGAGTGGTACTTACAGATGGCCAAGGATGGTAAAGAGATGTTCCCCGTCTTTTACAGGGACGAGGACTTTCATCACTGTGATGGTATAGTTTGGGTCCCATTTAGAGAACTATTTCATCTATACAATCTGAGGGAGCTAGACTTATCGGTAATTCAGTTATGGGCATTGTAAGTATACTCGACCTCTCGCTATTTTTCTAAGTAAATATCCTCGATGCGTGTCTAATTATTTTCCTTATGCAGAATGGGGTCGCTTGAATGTAAAGCGACCCATAACAAGCTAGGATTCCTCGACCCACAAATAGTCAATTCCTGTAATATTGACGCAGGCGAATGGTCCTCCCAAGAAGTGCTGAACTACCTTTACACATCCTTTGTCAAGCTGCAGGACATGAATACCATCCTTCTGCCCTACCACTTTAAGTAAGTGTGGCATTATCGTTGTACCTCCCATCGTTGTACTTTAAGATGTTAATTGTTCTCTTCCCTTGTATGTAGGCCTCACTGGATTCTTATTGCCATCCATTTAAACGATTCCAAGATTGTCGTCATGGATTCAATGAGGAAACCGCAATCCAACTACCAATCCCTCATTGACATCCTAGATAAGGCACTTGTGAAGTACAAGAAGAAGTGCATTCGACACGCTCCATGTGCAAATAAATTCCGAGTTTGGTGCCACCCTTATTGCTCACGTCAGGATCCGGGCACGAGCACATGTGGGTTCTACGTGATGAGATTTATGTGGGTTTTCATGGAGGATGGCAACTGGAACATTACGGATGCTGAGGTTCGCCCTGTCTCCTAAGACATAAATCCAATTTACTAAACACATAGTATCTTTCCACATCTTTAATCCTTCCATTTGCAGAAATTAAAGCTCCCGACAAGTAAATTGCTGCCACATGTTTGCTTGGGCCTCGCTGAACAGCTATGTGGATTCATCTTCGACCATATCATCTCGTCAAACGGCGCATACAACATTTCGAAGGCTCCTGCTGGGCTAGTGGGTTTCATTGAGGCTGGCGGCCCTAGTGACACTTTAGATAGCCGATCAACGCCAAAGCATACAAAGAACTAGAATTAGTGGGCCATACCTTTCAAACATTTTCTAAGTATCTTGTAGATTAGTTATTTGGATTGATGTGGTTTTCTTAATGTCTTCAACATGCATTAAGTTTCTCTATTTGTTAATGTTTATCTATTATTTTTTCACACATATATCTAACCATGTATTCAATTTTCTCTATTTCATATTTTTATCCCTAACAGCAACAGGTGATCTCACTGACTGAATGTGGCATGGATGAGGGAGGCATCATCATTGTTGTCTCTGTAAGCAACAGGTGAGCATGTGTAACTAAAATTTTCATATGAGTACGAGTTTAGAGCATTTGAGATGTTGTAGAGCTCAAGCGAATTTTTGTCAAGTCTCCTGAGATGTGTAACACATCTGGTCGCCGCCTTCGTGTGGTTTGACGGGCACGTCTCAGGCTGAAGTTGACTGGCACGCTGAGTCCCAGCAATATCTTCTATGCTCTCTACTCGAGACTTCGGGTTTTATATTATGGTCCTAGTTGCATAAAATCTCAGGTATTATGATCCTAGTTACACACAACCCCATGTATCATGGTTCTATAGCTAGGTTGACAAAACCATAATATTCAATTTGGCTAAGATGACAAACTTTTGGACACATGTTAAGGACAAATTTTTACTTGTAATAACTTTCAGTTACTAATGAAAGTAGATAAGAGTTTTAGTCCATGTCTGTTCTAATCCCAGTAGGAATTAATTTAGATAATCTTAACTATTGACAATCCCAATTCTCTTATGTCACGGGCAAGAGTGTACTGTACTGGACTGGCAGATATTCAGATGTTTCCAACTTGCACTGTGAAGCTCTAAGCCTATGCCATCCTTGAAGCTCGATGCGTAGGTTTTAGAGGTGCAGGCGTCACATATCTAGCGAGCTCTCATGTTCTTCTCAGCCTTTTTCAACTGCCATCCTTTCTTTGTATCATTACTCGATGGCTTGTCAAACAATTCCTTGTATTTCTCAAGCAATACTTTTTTCTCCTCTACTAAACCAAGCATTTCATACGCGTCTTCAACTTTCCGTACAATATCTTTGCTCGGAGGTTTACGACCACATGCTTCAAGATTCTTGAAGAGCTAAAATCATAAGCAATAACAGGGAAATGAAATTCACATAAGTGGGTTTTATCATAATATAAAATCTGTGAGATTAAGAGACATCATTGGTCACTCAAGACCCATCAACTTCTACTGAGGATCATCAACTTAAATATGATAAAAATAAGTACTTCATGGACAAAGACTTGAGATCCATACCTTGACAAGCCTATCTAGCTTATTATTCCTGTAGTAAATACCCAACATAAGGCGGCAAAACCGCCATGGAACTGATTGTAGATCATGGGCTATCTTCAACTCCCAGATTCTGCAAGCTTCATCAGCTCTATTGTCCTTCTCAAGTGCACACACTAATTGCTCATATGTTCTGATAGTCTTCCCTTGTCCTTTGCTCAACATCCATTTTATCACCTAACCATGTAGTTAGCCAATTATTTAATTCTGGGTATACAAACGATAAAACACAATTAAAATCAAGCAAATTATAATGTCCAAAACCTGGACGATTCTATGCCACTGTTCCTCCTTTTCAAGAGCTACAAGTGCTTGCTTTATCGAGGCCACAGGAAACTCCTCCTCAAAGTTTGGATGGTCCTAGAATTATTTTGAACAGATGTCTAGCTATTTCGTTTGAATAACATAGTTTGTCAAGAATTATTTTGAATTCAATCACAGTTTGGATGGTCCTAGGATTTTGTAAAACCTCAAATTTATGGATATTTAGATCTCAGCTATTTTTACCTTATTTGACACAGTATGCTACAAACAATGATGAATTAAATCTAACATCATTGATGGAAGGGTTTTAAATGGTTTGGGAAGTGGATTGAATCCACATGAGGCAAGTAGGTTGGATTGGTTTGGTTTCATTTGGAAAATGGGTTGGATTCTGTGATTTCTGCGATGTGAATGTAATATTGTAATATTCTGTGAATTCTGTGTTTCAGGAAATATTATATGTGACCCTGCAATTATTTTTTTTGTACTTCAGGACTATAGGTGCCGGTTCTTGTAAAGAACCGGCACCTATAAGGCATCAAAGGTGCCAGGTCCTATCCATTATAGGTGCCAGTTATTTATAGGAACCGGCACCTATAATACTATATAGGTGCCGGTTCCATATTTACAACCGGTACCTATAGTGTTATAGGTGCCGGTTAAGGAACCGGTACCAATAGCTTTGAGCATTAGTGCCGACCAATTGGTGTCGGCTTCGAAACCGGCACCTATGAGGCCTTTCGAACCGGCACCAATGAGTATTTGTGTAGTAGTGAGGCATTCTTCTCCTCCATCAAGACATGAAAGGGAGAAATTTTGTTGTCTCACATCCTAAATCCCAACATACACCGTATACATCCAAGCTTCGGAAAACATCATGAACTCCCTATATACATATAATATGGTTATATTTTGCGCTTGATTGTTGCATAGGAATGAAAAAAATTCAAGTACATGAGATTAACCCAACCAATCATTTCATCAAGCAGTAAGGAAGCATAGACACAAAGCAATGTACCTGTTGGCTGAAAGAAAGGGAAATCTTTTTTGCTCCAGAGGACAAGACAAATGATATATAATGGAGACATCATATTATCACTGTCTGCATGAAGTGAATTATAAATAATATTTGTCTAACCTGAAGGAGATGCATACATTTGAGTTGGTGACACTTGAGGAGGAGGACGATCTGGCGGCGGCACTTTAGCACAGTATCTACCTGAATGAAATGAAACCAAATTAGTGAGAGAGTTTAAAAAATACCATTGACCTTCTAAATAATTAGTTTCTGATATTGACTAATGAATGGCCCTATTTTTTACAAAAATGATAGCAAGATTCATTTACAATCAAAGCAATCTCATGTATTTAATTAAATGGAATCATACAAGTCACTGAGAAGAATCACACTCAAGACACCATTATGAAACAAAAGAGAATCATCATTATATGTTCGCTAAATAGCATGAGTTGGTAAATAAATCAAGAAAGTTCTTTTAAATGAAGAGATCATGTGAACCAATACCAGTGAAAGCTCCTTTTTGGGAGAGAGAAGCATGTGCACCATAAATCAGATGTTTTTAGATAAAAAAAAATTGATTGATTCAGGGATGGTGAGTTTAGTGCCTCACTTGTGATGGCAGCAGAGCATTGGGCGGAAAGCAATAGCTTAAAGGTATTAAGTAACACATACATCCTTATTACTACAAAGAAAATATGATCCGCAATATACCAAATATCAAACCAGTCCTGCGTTGTTCATAAAAACGAAAGGGAAGCAGGGATCAAAAGGAGTGGAGCAAGCAGTGAAGCATTGGGAATAGGACTAGACCTGAAGCAGATCGAGCACTGGACCACCTTGGTGAAGGGCAACTGAAGGGGAGAGGGGAGACATTTTAGAAATGGGGGAAAGAAGGAGGGAGGGGTGGGGGAGGACGGTTTCTGAACCTTTCGACGACGAAGCAAGGACGACGGCGCGAGTACAGATCAGGAGCGGCGGCGGCGACTAAGGGGAGGAGCAAGAGACCTGCGGGAATACGGAGCCGGCCCGTCACAGAACACCTGCATGCCGGTGCGCAGCTCGAGTAGTAGCACTCCGAAGATGTAGACGTTGCTATTCTTGGTGACGAAGCCGGCCGGTGCGGAGGCCGTGCAGGTCGACGTAGCCAGGGGAGGCGAGCACGGCCACCGCGAGGGCAGGGGATCGCCACCAAGTACCCCCGCACGCATCGAGCAGAAATCGCAGATCCTGGCGCCCATGGCGCGCGGCGTCGACCAGGATGCATGTTGGATGACTTGACGTCGCCGTGCACCGCATGGGGATCGCGCCGGTAGTGGATGTACTACGCCACCCGCAGCGCCACCGGCCACCACAGGGCATCGCGCCGCCGCTTCCCGCTCTCGTAGCCGTGGAGCTGGTCGTGCACCAGCACGCCCTCGTTCGCCTGCATCGCATACATGTCACACGGATTTGTCATCAGCGAGGACGCACATGATCACACACAGCTAGCCTCACAGAGCGAGGGAGCTAAACCTCGTTGGTCGCACAACGGCGAGTCGGCGGACGATGTGGGGGTGGCGGACGTGGAGGATCCGACGGCGGGGGCGCGACGACGGAGACCAAACGGCGGCGAAGAAATCCGGAAGATGCGGATGCCTCGGTTACCTGGTTTTGGGTTGTCCCACTGGACGGCGACCTGCGGCCTGCGGGTAGGCGAGGCTGACGGCGTGATGGTTGCGACGGAAGCAGTCGAGTGCTTCGCGAGATTGAAGGCGCTTCGGGCGGCGTTCGGAGATCGAGGGCAAGAGGAAATTAACGGAGATTCGGCCGATATAGATTATCAGTTCGGAACAAATTGACGCATAATACTCTGCAAACTAAAACTTAACAAACTTATCATTTTATTATCAGCTCGAAACAAATTGGCGCATAATACTCGCCTCCTCGTGTATAAATAGCGCATCAAGCGCGCGCGCACATGCAAAGCGCCACGAGAAATTGCACGAGTTCCAACTCCACCACCGCCGGCAACCGGAGCCATCGATCTTTATAATCGCCGGCCATGGCGAAGCTCTCCTTGCTCCTTCCCGTCGCATTCTTCATCCTCTTCGTTCTGCATGGTACGTGCCATCTGCAGCATATTATTCGTTCTTGCGTCTTGATTACGTGTTCAATTATGAATCTAACATCGATCGAATCAATCTTCATTTCTGACGAATGAGATAATGTGTGTGCGCATATGTATAACAGCTGCTCATGTGGAGGCGCGTCTCGCTCCTGCCGATTTCGGCGACTCCGACGACGGGTTCTACTCGCTGTTCGTGTTCGGCGACTCGTTCGCCGACACCGGCAACCTCCCCAAGCGCCAGCTGAGCGAGCAGTCGCGCGAATGGTACTACCCATACGGCCGTGACCGGGGCAACAACCGTCCAACCGGCCGCTTCTCCAACGCCATGGTTCAGTCCGATCTCATCGGTAACTATATATATATAGCCATCCATTTCCAGATCGAATCTTGAAGGAAATTTCAATTCAGATGCGATTTCAGATTGGAAATATTACTGTGTAATGCTACTTAATTTGTTGTGCATTTTGCAGCCCAGATGCTGGGGCGTCGTGAGGCCCCTCCGACGTACAGGAGGGTGGACAACTACGTGCACCCGCACGGCATGAACTTCGCGGCCGGCGGCTCCGGCGTGTTCAAGCTGCCGAGCGGCGCGCCGACGCTCGACAAGCAGGTCGACCACTTCAGGGACCTGGTGCAGGACGGCACCATCACCCGCCGGAACCTCCGGAACTCTGTCGCCCTCGTCGCCGTCTCCGGCAACGACTACTCCCGCCTCGCCAACGTCACCGACACTGGCAAAGTCAGTACAGTACAGATCGGATCTAAATCAGCATGCACATGCTACTGTCTTTCTGATCGATTGCATGTTTTGCATTATTATTGCAGATGGTGAAGTTTGTCGACGAGGTGACGAGCGAGATCGCGAAGCAGGTGCACCGGCTGAGGAACAACGGGGCGAAAAAGATCCTGGTGAACAACCTGCACCCCGTCGGCTGCACGCCGTGGGTAACCAGGCCGGGCAACTACTCCGGCTGCAGCGCCACTGGCAACATGGGCGCGTACCTCCACGGCAGCAACCTCGAGCAGAAACTCAACGCCTCGCACCTCGACTACGTCTTCCACGTCGACCTCAACACTGCCTTTTCCAACATCGTCAATCCCGACCAAGGTAATTACTACACACGCGCGCGCGTATAGGTAACTCTATTCCGCCCTTAAGATAATGTCCCCTTATTTTTTATGTCATTTTAAAAGTCATAAAAATATTTAAAAAAAATTTAGTAAGATAGATCAATATGTGATTTGTCACTCCACAAACATATATATTCGAATTCAATGTATACAAATAGAAAAAAATAAATTTGACTACGCGTAATTCACGGTCGAATGTGTTGTTTTTTGCTTTGAATAGTATAAGGCAAATTTTAATTTGTGAAAAAAATATATCGACCTATCTTGACAAATTCTTTTAAATTTTTTCTTGATTATTTAATCGTCATGCACAAAACAACGGCATATCTCCTCGAGGAACCAAATCCACACGCATTGATTCGTTTTCTTGATGATGAATTTCGATTTTCTGTTTACAACATGTGTCCATTGATCAATTTGATTTGTAGGTTCGAAGCACGATGTGTCGAAGCAGTTCAAACACAAGATGCAGCCGTGCTGCGAGAGCTTCGACCCGAACGGCTTCTGCGGGCAGAAGGGCGACGATGGCAAGGATCTGTTCAGCTTGTGCAACAATCCGGACAAGTACTTCTACTGGGACGATGTGCACCCCACTGAGGCTGGATGGAAGGCCGTCATGCAGCAGCTGGAAGATCCCATCAAGAAATTCCTTGGAATTAACTAGAAATTAAGATGTTATCATATCAGTGAGATGGAGAAATGCGTTAATTAGGTTTAGACTTAAATTTTTTTAGAGTGTTTTTTGGTTTAGCGTTATTTTTTTACTATTTGTTTGTGAGTTCGTTATATCTAATAGTAAATTAGGTAAAGATCCCGATTGGCTTAATCGGGGGAAATTTTGTTTAGCTCGTGTTTTAATGAAGGAACTAGAAAGTGGGCGCGCCAATAGGCGCGCGTGCTCTTTTATAGCTCGTGGGTTGTATAATGAGTTCTTTTCAATTTTAACTTTACAAAAGGATTTGATGTAGATTTTTTCGTACTAATAAATGAATGAAGTTGATATTAAAATATGATGATAGATATTAACCATCAAATAAAAAGAAATGCCAGTAGGTTTTATGTTATTATTGTAGAGTGAGAAGATTGTCACCCCAATCCTTTTACCCTTCATCTACACTGCTCAGTCATTCCTGCATCTCATTGTTCCCTTATTGATAATGACGGGGCGTGGAGCTCCTCACCGGGAGACCGTGCGGGCCCCCCTTTGCCGGTTCGGCCGGGGGCGCTAAGTGAGGTTCTTCGCCCTCGATCTGAGGAACGTCAGCGAGAGAGGAAACGCACAAAACACGGGCGACGTAGACAGGTTCGGGCCGCTGAGAAGCGTAACACCCTACTCCTGTGTTCTGGTGGATCTGAGAGTCTCCAACAATACAAAGAGAGTTCGGTCTCTAGAGCGTATCGGCCGGAGTCTCTCCCCCCTTTTCCTAGGCCTGGGCCTCCTTTTATCTGGCAAGGGGTTACCACATGGGCCTCTAGCTGCCTAAGAAAGAAAGCATTCTTCTTACAATTAGGGCATTCTTCTTACAATTAGGGCTAGTCTACAGCCGGAAGTGACCTCTGACAGGCACGGTACACGCCTCCTGCCCAGCTCGCCAGCTCTCCCGGTGGACGCCCGTTTCAACCTTCATTAAATGGCAAGCGACTTCCTTGCCATGCTTGCGCTGAAGTCTGGAATGGATCTGACCGGGACTGACATACCAACTCCAGGAGTTAGCACGCCGGCTCCGGCTAGGGACGAGAGCCAGGAGGCTCTCATCATTATGACGGGACGGGGCGAGGCGTGCCGCAGGCCTCCTGTCGCCACCTAACCCGCGATCTGACCGGTCACACGTCCGCGACCAACTATAAATGCGGCGTGGCGCGCTCGTCTGATCCGCTATAAATGCGGTTAGGTGAGCCCTGCTGTGCTCACCTAACCCGCACACGCGGCGCCAAAATCACAGGGGGTCGGGGCGCCCCGGCCCTCGGGGCCGAAACGGGAGCGGCCCGACCCCTCGGGGAGACAGAGGGAGGGGTGGCCACGTCACCCTCGGGCCCGACCCCCCCGGGGGAGTCGGGCCACGTGGGTGACCGCGGCCACTCAAGCCTCTATTCATGATACCCCCGGTCCCATGTCACCGACAGTAGCCCCCGGCGTTACGCCAGGGCGACCACCCCCCTCGGGGGAAGCGCTCGGGCGTGACGCCACTCCTTAGGCCCAGTGACAGGTGGGACCGGTCCCTACAGGCGGGCAGAAACCCAACGGTCGCGAATTGCGCGCATCGGCAAGGGAAAACCGTCCGATAATAATGAGCGGCCTTTTTAAGACCGCTGCATTACTCGAGTGGCGCGCGAATCGGGACGAGCCGGTTCGTTTCGCCTGGGGATATGATGATGGCGCTTTTCGCGGTTGGCGAGCGTAATTAATGCGCGCACGATCTGCCCCATCTCAACCGCCACGGCCGCACGTCTGCCGCGTGCGCCGCAAACGGGCGAGTGGGGTTAGTGGAGGCGTGGGCGCGAGAATCGAGGGGGCAAGGTAGTGGGCGCGGGAAGCAAGGAGCCGGGCATGGCATTGGCAAGGGTATAAAGACACCGAGGAAGGGATTCGTTTTCTTCCTCTCGCCACTCTTCCCTTTGCCTCCGCCACTTGTGCCCCAACTCTTCGTTTCCTGTGCCTTACCCTTGCCGCACACGCTCGCTCTCAAGCTCCTCCTCCGCCGGCGCCATGGCACGGGGCTCCGCACCGCTCGACGGTAGCGTGCTGCCGCCTTCCCGCATCACGAGCGAGAGGCAAGCCGGGCTGCCGTGCCGGTTCATGCCGGAATCTGCCACCGGCCGGGAGGTGGTCGCGCTGGGCGAGGGACGCCCGGCGCCACACTACCCGGGGCGGTCCGTCTTCTTTCTTTCTTTCACAATGGCGGGGCTGGTCCCGCCATTCTCTGCTTTCTTCATGGACATTCTGGAGTTCTACGATCTCCAGATGGCGCACCTCACCCCCAACGCGATAATGACGTTGGCCATCTTCGCACACCTGTGCGAGATGTTCATCGGGGTGCGCCCATCTCTTCGGTTGTTCCGGTGGTTCTTCACCGTGCAGCCGGTGTCGCCGCCGACGGTAGTTGGTGGCTGCTACTTCCAGCCGCGAGGGCAGGTGCTGAACCGCTACATTCCCTGCGTCCTCCGCAAGAAGTGGGACGACTGGAAGAGCGATTGGTTCTACACCCCCCTCGACGGCGAAGCGCGCCTCCGACTTCCGAGCCAGCCCCCGGCGCAGGCCTCCAGCTGGCGGGCGGCGGTAGATCTGGGGGACGGCTACGACGCCGTTCTTGACCGCCTGGCGGGTCTGCGATCCCAGGGGCTCACGAGGGCCATGGTGTTCGGCGACTACCTCCGTCGCCGGATCGCGCCGCTCCAGCGGCGCGCCCGGGGCGCCTGGGAGTACACCGGGCCCAAGGACCACCTGAGGACCCACCAGGGACGCAAATGGGACTGGGACCCTGAGGACTTCAGGATGGTAGTCCAACGGGTGCTGAATCTCAGCTCCGTGGAGGCATCCCTCATCCCCCAAGGGGTCCTCCCCCTCTGCTGCGACCCAGAGCGCGCCAACATCCTAGCCATCATGCAGGTGGTCGGGGCGTCGGGGGAGCGGGCCCCCCGAGGCCACGATGGCGCGGGCGGGAGCCGCAGGGGGGAACAATCTACCCCGGGAGGGATCCGTGCTTCTGGGTCCCGCGACAGGGGCCCGGGGGGCAGCCGCCCTGCCGACGCCAAGGGGAAGAGGAAGCAGGAGGGTACTCCTCCTCCATCTCCTCCCCGAGGGGGCGGGGCGGTGCGCGCCAGCAGCAGGCGCCCGGAGGGTGCCGTGCCGACACCGCAGCCAGAGGGGGAGCGAAAGAAGAAACGGCTCCGCAAGATAGGGGAGACCGAGCCGTGCCGGTGGACGGAGTTCCAGGTCCAGGCCTCCTCCTTGCGAGCCACACGGTCCGCGAGCTCAAAAAGCTGCGCGGTGGTCTGGGGCTCCTTGGAGGCGATCTTCTCGAGCATGCGGTTGTGCCGCACGCCCCCCATGAACGCGTAGATCACCGCGTGTGCGGGGATGCATGGTATGGTGTTGCGGACTTGACAGAACCGCTGAATGTACGAGCGAAGGGACTCATCGTCCCTCCGTTGTACCGCGTGCAAGTCCGCTTCTTCGCCTGGGCGCGGATATGTGCCCTGAATGTTCGTAGTGAACTGCTGGCACAAATCCTCCCAAGAGTGGACCGACGCGGGTGGCAAGTTCATTAGCCAACCCCGCGCCTGACCCTTCAGGGCCATGCGGAAGAAATTCGCCATGACCCTGTCGTCGCCCCCCCCGGCCTCGATCCCGGTCGTGTAGATCTGGAGAAACTCGGCGGGGTTGACGCTTCCGTCAAATTTTTCGGTGATGGTGGGCCGGAACCTTGGGGGCCAACGGACATTCCGAAGGCTCGCCACAAAGGCTCGACAGCCGGCACCGCCAACCGGGGACACGGGGGGCCAGCCCCCGTGATCGGACCGAAGTGGCGCTCCGGACGAGGAGGCGTCCTCCGTTGCGTGGGCGGCGCAACGAGCGTCACGCCGGCGCTCGATGTCGAGTCGGGCATCCGGCCCCCCACGCACATCTTCTTGGGTCGGAGGCGTTGACGAGGGAACGGCGGACGAACGGCGTGTATCGGCCGTCGTTCGCCACGCCCTCCGCCTCGACGACATGGAGCCGGCGGCGGCGGCGCCAGAGGTCCCGGCGGCGGAGGACCGCCCGCCGGCGCCTAGGCGCTGCTGCGCCGTCATGACCAAGTTGGCCACGTCATCCAGCCAACGCCGGGCTGGAGTCTCTGGATCGGGGACAACGGGCGGGTGACGCAGGAGCGCGCCCGCAGCCTGCAGCGCGCCCTGGGGCGTGCCGCCGTCGCCGTAGATGAGGCGGCGACGCGCCCCGCCTCGCCGTCCTCCCCCATCGCCCGCGAGCGGCGAGGTCGCGGATCCTTCAACCTCCTCGAGCGCCTTCCCCCGCCCAAGACTTCGGCGAGAGGGGGACGGCGGGGTGCGAGCCCGACGGCGCGGGTTTTGCTCCCCGTCATCACCGCTAGCGCTCGGAGAGAGGCTGTGCGCCACTGCCCGTTCGGCCATAGGGCTGACCGGGCGAAGCTTGGCACACACGAAAGAGGATGAGGGCTTAGAAAGACACGCGCGCCCCCTACCTGGCGCGCCAGATGACGGGGCGTGGAGCTCCTCATCGGGAGACCGTGCGGGCCCCCCTTTGCCGGTTCGGCCGGGGGCGCTAAGTGAGGTTCTTCGCCCTCGATCTGAGAAACGTCAGCAAGAGAGGAAACGCACAAAACACGGGCGACGTAGACAGGTTCGGGCCGCTGAGAAGCGTAACACCCTACTCCTGTGTTCTGGTGGATCTGAGAGTTTCCAACAATACAAAGAGAGTTCGGTCTCTAGAGCGTATCGGCCGGAGTCTCTCCCCCCCCTTTTCCTAGGCCTGGGCCTCCTTTTATCTGGCAAGGGGTTACCACATGGGCCTCTAGCTGCCTAAGAAAGAAAATATTCTTCTTACAATTAGGGCTAGTCTACAGCCGGAAGTAACCTCTGACAGGCACGGTACACGCCTCCTGCCCAGCTCGCCAGCTCTCCCGGTGGACGCCCGTTTCAACCTTCATTAAATGGCAAGCGACTTCCTTGCCATGCTTGCGCTGAAGTCTGGAATGGATCTGACTGGGACTGACATACCAACTCCAGGAGTTAGCACGTCGGCTCCGGCTAGGGACGAGAGCCAGGAGGCTCTCATCATTCTGACGGGACGGGGCGAGGTGTGCCGCAGGCCGCCTGTCGCCACCTAACCCGCGATCTGACCGGTCACACGTCCGCGACTAGTCACGGACCGGATAAGCGTGCGCTGCGCCGCATTAAATGCGGCGTGGCGCGCTCGTCTGATCCGCTATAAATGCGGTTAGGTGAGGCCTTCTATGCTCACCTAACCCGCACACGCGGCGCCAAAATCACAGGGGGTCGGGGCGCCCCGGCCCTCGGGGCCGAAACGGGAGCGGCCCGACCCCTCGGGGAGACAGAGGGAGGGGTGGCCACGTCACCCTCGGGCCCGACCCCCCCGGGGGAGTGGGGCCACGTGGGTGACCGCGGCCACTCAAGCCTCTATTCATGATACCCCCGGTCCCATGTCATCGACAGATAAGTACACTGTAATAACTATTGATGTATGTATTATTGTCTATCTATGATAAATGTGATATCATGTTGGTAAGATCATTTTGTCGATTGATGAAGCTTTTGAAAACAATAGACATCACCGAGTGTTAGCAAACACGTTGGGTTTGTTATAGGACAGCACAATTGGCCAACACCCAAGGTCAACCAGCATGTTAGTAGTTCATAGGCTTATTTGGTGCCCGTATTGCTATCACATTTTCTTGAAAATTTAGTATTATTTTTTTGCAACTGAATTTATTATTTTTCAAGATTTTCGTCCATACATGTGCTAAAGCCTAAAACTATAGAGCACTTAATGCAGGTGACGTGGAGAGAGGAAGATGTTTTTACATCCTGTGAGGAAATTCTCATTATACCCTTCATATGCTTTGATCTAATTTTTCTTGCGTTGTTTAATTGATCTTTACCTTTTCTTTTGGTGGTTTGTTTCTTTATTTACAATATCAAAATTTTTTCTTTTTTTTAAGTCTCGGCAAAGCTAGTTTAACCCATGGACCAAAGTGTTGGTTCGTTGGGTGGGCTGCTCTTGCGGCAGGCCTTGGCCCATGCGTGTGTGTATACGCACGTGATTAATCTAGAATAGTGGCATGACCGTGCGACCGCGCATGGTGAAAAATCTCCAAAGACAACGGTTTCGCTATTTCTTCGTTTTTCTCCACGTGTCGCACGGTTATTTAGCCCCCGCTCGACCAATCAGCTGGCGGCGAGCATCGTCAGCTTTAGAAGAATAGATAAGTTCGCTTGACGATCCTTAATTTTACATCGAATCTAATTATTGTCCTTGAATCAAAAACAAGATACAACAGATCTCTCAACTCACAACACCAATGCAAACAAGGTCTCTCGTACTTACAAAACCAGTATAAACGAGAAGGGATGTCCCAACTCACAAAACAAATATATTTCTTTTTTTTGTTTTCTCCGTTTTAGAGGAGAGATCTCCTGAGCAGATCCCATCCCATTAAGATGGAACCGTAGGTTACGTTGGTGGCGGGCAACACCTTTGCTCGTTGCGAGGCACCAACGCCCCTACCACTCTACCAGTCTCAGGCCACAGCACAAGGTAAGAATTACTTGTGAATGTCTCAACTATTTTCCATTATATTAGTTAGATGCTAAATTGATCTTTGTTAGGGTTACTGTTAGAGTATTTCGTTGATTAATTATCTGAAGGATAATCTAAGTAATTGGTTTACTTTCAATATTTATCAAAGTTAAATCATAATTTTCTTCAAATATTTTGGAATATGTTCAAACTATATGATTATTAAAAAGCTGCACTATAACGGTACCCCTCATCTGTGTCGGGCTGCAACCCACATCTGTGTCGGGTATGGCGCCCGACAAGCGCAAAGGTCAGTGATGTGAGGAATCATCTCAAACGGGCATAAGTCCGTCACGGATGAAGCTATCTCAATCGGGTCTCAACTAATGCCCGTCACCGATAGCTTTGACCGAGACGACCAGTCAAATTATAGCCCGTCAAGGATGACTATCTTAATCGGGCTACAACTATAGCCCGTCACAGATGACTGTATTCTCAATCGGGCCTTAAGTTACAGTCCGTCACGGTTGACTATAACTCAATCGGGCTTTAACTTATAGCCCGTCACCGATGAGTATGACCACAAAAAAAATAAATACTATTTTTTGGCTAGCTTCAGGCCTGTGCTAGCCATGCCCGCTGCAAAATAACAGAAATAATCCCAGCATCCCCATCCCAGCATCCCCATCTCAACATTCACATATATTCATATATATTCACACATCCGAGCATCCCCATTCTAATATGCCATTCACATATATTTTACAGAAATAACATTCATATTCACACATGCATACTGGTCACATGCATAGAGATAACAAATATAATAAACATAAATATTACATAATAACATGTGTTTGACAATTCAAACAGGACGTTAAAAATGTTCATCACTTACACCTGAACCCTAAACATTCCTTTAGGGTGAATAATTTCGCGGAGGATGAAGTCGGCAATCTCCTCACGAATGTCCTCAAAGCTGCTACCCGGATCCTTTGAAAATGTGTCCTACATGTACATAATTCGAAATTAGTCGAACGATCTTTACATACATATACATATATATATATATATACTTCAATTTAGTTACAACATGTCAGGAATGAGACCACAAACCTCCAATTCAGCCAAAGTCTTCACCTTTTCTTTGCACAGAAGGCACATGTTGTGGCAGACATGGAATCCGTACTGGTCGCCTATTTGTTGTTTGACTGGGAAGTCCTTCTTGTGGATAAGAGTGTCTTGCCCTGTCTTTCGAAGGCCTCCTTTTTGCACATATTGGCCCCACGCTTCATCTATTACGAGTTGAATCGGGGTCCAATCGTACAGTTGCTTGTCAATTTTGGAGTTTAAGTAGTGGCATGTACTCCACTTAGGCGTTATTACCAATAGGATCCAATGTCCACTGCGGCATTAAATTAGTTAAAGTTAATACTAAAGCTAGACGTGTAATGCAATGTATTTAGGGAACACACTTACTATTGATTGTAGGCGCACATGATGTACTCCTTGTCTTGTCGGGCCCAGAAGGTGTCAAACAAGTAGTTTACCATTCCACTACGGTCCCCTTGAAGATTTGTGACATTGACTACCTGAGAATCAAGGAAGTCAACTTTCGGTGCATTCTTGAGACACCACTTCCAACTCAACCTACACGCAAGCCAAACGCTCTTATAAGCATGTTACACGGATTGAGATGAATAATTTTCGTGAGCAAGAGTACTTACAAGGAGTAGCACTTGAGGAGGGTTGTGTCCACCGAGCGGAGCCTGTAGAGGTCGAACAGATCCTTAAAGTCTATCACGATAAAATTTGATGGCCCAAGGAATGGCGCTCTGGCTTGTTCGCCTATTATATCATTTTCTCTATTCTTCCTCCTCACGTTAGATTTCTCCATGTAGTACATGTGTAGCTCCTTGCAAGCGGTGCCCATCGTTGCTAGCACGTCGTCTCCAACCAATGGCATGCCTAGTTGGTAGGACGATGAAGGTACGGGCTTCCTATGTGTGATGGGCCCCTTGCTCAGATCTAACTTTGTTGGAGCAAGACGTGAGAGGTGCAACTTTCCTTTTCCTCGCACCCCTGCAGCAGGTTTTTCGATAACTCTTCTCTGGGGGGAAGAATGCGCCTTCCTGCTCTTCTTCAGGGGTGGGGGTTTAGTGATCGCCATGCTGTCGACCTCCATAGGCTCGCCCCCAAAGTCCGTGTCGTACTGTAACTGGACATCGTCAATTTCATGACGACCGGGAGCTGGAGGGGCTGAAGGAGCAGGGGTAGTTTGTACTATTAGACGACCACTTGGTGCAGTGCTTGGCCTCGGGATCACCCTTATCTCAATGAGGTCCTTGGGCCATTGGATGAAGGTTCCACGTGCATTTCCAAGGGTTAGGACCTCGTCGTTTGGTGCCAGAGGGAGGGGGAAATGATCGAATTCGGGCTTCACCGAGTCAACTTGCACTTTCACATAATCAGCCCTAAGTTGTGCCCCATGCACTCTTGTCTCCGGGGTCGGCTTGAAAGCAAGGCCCTCAGCTGCAGGAACCGAGAAGGTCGGCACCACCCTTACTGTCAGGGTGCAGCTAGTTGGTTCCTGCGATAGATTCATAAATATTGTCAGAATAGTACTTACCATATGGTTTCGTTAAGAACTCTATGCGTACTATATTATCGTACCGTTATTTGGTCGACGGTGGCGGGGACCGATGGTAGATCTTCCCCCGCCTCAGTTGATGCACAACTGCTGCGCCTCTGCGTGGGACTAGCTAAATCTTGTTGCGTAGCAGCAGCGGCAGTCACCAGGAGATGTTGCTCTTCTCGAATCTCTTGCCTGATACGGGCCCTCATCGATTCAAGCTTTTCGTCGAATTCAGAGCTCAATTCGGCTCTGACCTGCTCCCAGATCTGGGCGGCAAGGCGGGCATCTTTCTCCGCCTTCGTGACTGTCCGCTTCTTGTACTGCCACGCGTAGTCTGGAAATCCAACTTTCCATGGTACGTTTGCGCCAAGTCCCCTTGTCTGTCCACGGTGTTCCTTGTTGCCCAACGCTTTACTGAGGATGTCGTCCTCGCGTCTTTGAGAACTGACCTCTTGCGAGGCTTCTTGGGAGGCAACCAACTCTTTCTGCAGTTCAATTGAGATCGGATTCAATGAAAAGTTCAGGCTGAAACAGTGCGAACAAATATTGAGATTAGACACTTACTATATTATCGTACACTTGTGTTACCAAATTTGGTAAATCAAGTATTGGATTTGAAGATAGAATCGAAGCGGATTTGGAGGAAGCTGGCGGTTACCAAAACAGAGCAAGAATCGGTTGGTGACCGAATCGGCTACGGTGTGTATCGGCTGGTGACCGAGTCGGCTATCGTGACCATCGGCTGAGACAGAGTCAGACGAGGATAGCCGATGTAGCCGATTCCGACGAGAGGATAACAGAGTCTTTGTCGGGTTCGGTTGGTGAGCTTCATAAGGATTCCCACATACGGATTGGGTCCGAAGAAGGGAATTGTACCTATTACTTAGGATATAATGTTAGTTTCCTAATAGATACTGTCGGTTAGAGTTTGTATTAGGGAATTGTCTTTAATATGAGTTGTAATAGAGATAAGAGTCGTGTCCGATAAGGACGTATTGTGTAATTCTGGGCATAAATAAAACCCAGGTTCGTGTAAAGAAAAAAACGAATCAATACAACTACTTCGGCGCATCGCCACCTTTACTCTTTCACTGTTTTTCGACGAGTTCTTGCTTTCGAGTTGGGCTGCATCGGCTTCGATCTCCGACAAGAGGTAAAACTTGTTATGGCGGTTTGCGCTCTCGGGATTAGTGCTTCCATCTTTATGATACTCTGATCCAGTTTGTGTGAATCGTCGAGTTATCATATATATTGTATAATCTGAATTGATATCAATATATAACTTAGATCGGCTGATGTCTGTTTCACAGAAAAGCAGCCGATAGGGTTATATATCGTTGTTGATCTAGATTATATAATATATCTACCATCTCGAAAAGGTTTTCATCGACTTGATCATCTAGACGTTGTGTTTCTTTACATGTTTGGTGCTGCATCAGTTAGGTTTGACCTACTAAATCATGTTTAGAACCACAGTTTCTAGCCTGTCTATGATTGCTAATAGAGATAGCGTCGGGGTTTCAGCCGATCTTACCTGGTTTAATTATCTTGTTGTCTTGATATATTAAATCTGCCCTTTATATCGAGATATTAACTTAGTAAAATATATTGAGCTTGTTGTCAAATCTGGTTAGGATCATCTTAACATTAGTTTGACGAGTTGTTTAATATATTTTGTTCATGATAATATCTCTGTATAAAGTAGTATCGGAGTACTAGCCGATACATGTTAGATTTACCCAATCGGCTATACTATGAACTTGTATAATCTATGCTTTATAATATATTTAGGCATAAATGATTTATACTGTCTCGGCGCCCTGTCCGATCTATCCCAATCACTTGGTTTAAATATATTTTGAGACTTAGATTATATTTTGTTGATATCTACAGCCGATTGAGTAGGTTTAGCTTTATCTTGCTTTGTCTGTTGTAGCCGATTTAATACATCTTGCATCGGCTCAATGCTCAATGATATGTCATCGGTAAGCCAGCCGATCGGCTATCATTGGTGGATTTAACTACGTTTTCTTTCTTTGTTTCTTATTGGTTGCAGGATCAAACCAATTGGCACGCCTAGAACCCAAAAGAAATCTTTGGACCTGCACTGGAGTTAAGCAGACCTCCCAGGCCAGTGTGTGTTTTTTGCATCAACAACTTGTTGATCTTGGGGATTTGGAAGCGAAACTGTCCCATCTTCATTCTTCTGGTACCTCGCCCGCGCCCAATTCCTTGCACGTGGGTGTGGAATATCGGCAAACACCGGCGGTGTGTTCGCTGCTGCTGCCGCTTCATCCTCCTCTTGCCATTCCTCTAGCTTCCCGACATATCCTGCAGTGCCTAGCCGGTGCGGGTGCACGTTCCTGGCCTGCAGTGCTCGAAAAGCTTCGCTTCTGGCCCGGGATTCTGGGGTCGACTTCTTCTCGTAGAATTGCTCCCATGCTTCAGCCGTGATGAAGGGCCATTGCTCTGTTGGATCAGGGGTCGTCGGATTTAAGACAAACTCCGTGACCAGCCTGCTCTTGAAGTTCTTCCAAGCATTGCCCATAGTCTTGAAAGCAGCCCGCCTGAGACGGTCCTCGTCGGCTGCAGGATACTCAAAGCGTTCCTTGAATTTGAGCCAAGCTGCGTTCTTCTCCGCTTCGGGCACATGCTTAATGTCATCAACAAGGATTGTGAAGTTTTCCCTCGCTAAGACACCGCACGTCGACCTAAACTTGGCCAGGACAGTCCGAGGACGCGTCGGCAGTCCAATTTGGTTCACCTCTACTATGGTGTACCGTTCCTTAGGGATTTTGTTCCCTATCCTACGACTCCGTGCCCTTGAGGACCCACTAGTTGTCGTCGACATTGGTTCACCTTGCTGAGACATCGTCTAAATAACTTAGAAAATAACAAAGTTAATTTCACTAAATACGGATAAAATAACCTAAAAATAGAGCCTAAGAGTAAAGTATTTTTATTAAATTAATTCAAAATCACTAAAATAACTAAGTGCCATCATATGTAAATACGAATTTGACTAAATACGGATAAAATAACCTACATTTCACTAAAATCACTAAACTTAACTAAAATACTAAAATCACTAAACTTAACTAAAATAACCTACATTTCTAAAATCACTAAAATAACCTAAAAGTAAAGTATTTTCATTAAATTAATTCAAAATCACTAAAATCACTAAACTTAACTAAAATAACCTACATTTCACTAAAATCACTAAACTTAACTAAAATAACCTACATTTCATTAAAATCACTAAAATAACCTAAAAGTAAAGTATTTTCATTAAATTAATTCAAAATCACTAAAATCACTAAACTTAACTAAAATAACCTACATTTCACTAAAATCACTAAACTTAACTAAAATAACCTACATTTCATTAAAATCACTAAAATAACCTAAAATTAAAGTATTTTCATTAAATTATTTCAAAATCACTAAAATCACTAAATGAGCTAACCGGCGGCGGCGCTTGCGGAGGAGGCCGGCGGCGGCGTTGTCGGGCGAGGAGGCCGGCGGCGGCGCTTGCGGACGAGGAGGCCGGCGGCGGCGCTGGCGGATAAGGAGGCCGGCGGCGGTGCTGGCGGACGAGGAGGCCGGCGGCGGCGCTTGCGGACGAGGAGGCCGGCGGCGGCGGTGGCGGACGAGGAGGCCGGTGGCGGCGGTGGCGGCCGAGGAGGCCTCTGGTAGGGTTCTCTAACTTAGAAAAAATTTCATGCTCTCAATGAGTGCTGGCCTCTGCTAGGGTTCTGTGACTTAGAAAAATTTTCGATCCAAATCTAGATCAAGATGCAGTGTTCTGTGACATCTCAATCGGGCATAAACAAAAGCCCGACACGGATGACTCATCCGTGACGGGCTCTAGTGTATGCCCGATGGAGATGACGTCATCTCTATCGGGCCTACACTAGCGCCCGTCACGGATGATAGCATCCGTGACGGGCCCTAATTTAAAGCCCGATAGAGATGATCGACGGGCCCTAATTTAAAGCCCGATAGAGATGATCATCTCTATCGGGCTTTAAATTAGGGCCCGTCACGGATGCTATCATCCGTGACGGGCGCTAGTGTAGGCCCGATAGAGATGACGTCATCTCTATCGGGCCTACACTAGTGCCCGTCACGGATGATATTTGACTCCTGTTCATCATTGACCTGAACTTTAAGTAAATAACTGCAAAAAATACTTCACAATGAGAATTCACTACTTTTTCATTACTCACAATAATTAACTTGTTATCCCAAATAATTAAGTGAAGTACAATAATTCACTAAATTCGCAATAAAAATTATTACAAGTTGCACCAATTTACCTAAGCTTTTTTTACTAATACAAAATACTTCATGTGTATAACGGCTTGGGTCACAAGGTTATGCCTTCCGTATGATCTGATCGAGTATATGCCATAGGCTCTTGTGGATCATCGTCAAGGTCGATTTGAGGTCGTACATGAAGATTCTGGTTGTATTCTTCTTCGTCGACGACGTTGTCAACACCAACAATTCGGCGCTTGCCATCCCTCACGATGTGCATCTTCTTGTTCGTGGGGTCCTTTATGTAGAAAATCAGCTCGACCTGTTTCGCAAGTACGAATGGTTCATCGGCGTATCCAACCTTGGATAGATCTACTAAAGTGAAGCCTTCCTTATCGACTTTAACACCAGTGCGTATATTGACTCAACGGCATCGAAACAAAGGAACCTTGAACTTCACGTAGTTCAGCTCCCAGATCTGCTCAATGCGGCCGTAGTATGTGTTCGACCCCACTTGATCCTGGAAGGCATCTATACGGACTCCGCTGTTTTGCACTGTGCTTTTGTCATCTTGCTGGACGGTGTAAAATGTGTATCCATTAATATCGTATCCTTGCCATGTGTCTATGGCCCAACACGGTCCCATTCCCAACAAGTGTACAGTCTCATTTGGGATATCCGTCGACATAGTGACACGATTCTTGAACCATGCGTTGAACCGAGAGTTATGTTCTCTGTTAATCCACGTCTCAGATCGACCCGTGTTCTCCTGCCGGATTTTGGCTAAGTGCTCCTCAAAGTATGGGCTAACTTCTGCCATATGTTGGAGCACAGCAAAATGAGCCTGCCCGTAGGAAGCTTGATCGGGCCTAATTCTTTTCCTCCCGATTGTGCCAGCACCTGATAACCTTCCTTCGTGACGAGACGCTGGAACTCCGATAGGCTCGGCCTCGGACATGTAATGCACGCAGAACTCAATGACCTCCTCGGTCGTGTAGCCTTCAATGATGCTCCCCTCCGGTTTTGCTCTGTTCCGAACGTATGCCTTCAGAACTCCCACGTACCTCTCGAACGGGTACATTTCTCTTAGAAAAGCTGGGCCACATAGTTTTGTTTGCTTCACAAGATGAACAGGGAGATGAACCATGATATCAAAGAAAGACAGTAGAAAAAACATCTCCATGTGGCAAAGGGTATTGACAATATCGGTCTGCAACCCATCTAGATCTTCGGGATCTATAACTTTCTGTCCGATGGCATTGAAAAATGCGCACAGACGTTGGATTGTATGATGGACTTTCGGTGGAAGAATGTCTCTGATAGCAACTGGCAAGATTTGTGTGATTAGCACGTGGCAATCGTGCGACTTCATTCCAACCAGTTTAAGGTCTTCCGATTTGACGTACTTACTAATCCTCGCTGAATAGCCCGATGGAACTTTAATATCTTTCAAGCACAATAACATTGCGATCTTCTCATCCTTCGACAGTGTGTGGCAAGCTGGAGGGAGGTACACTCTACCTGTCTCTGCATCTGTTACGGGCTGAAGTTCACTACGAATGTTCATTTCATTGAAATCAAGGCGCGCGTTCAACCCGTCCTTTGTTTTGCCGGGAATATTCAGCAGCAGGCCAACCAAACTCTCACACACAATCTTTTCTACATGCATGAGATCAATGCAATGACGGACCTCAAGATCTTTCCAGTAAGGTAATCGCCAACATATGGACTTTTTCTTCCACATACCCTTCCTTTGCCTGACTACGTTTTCTTTTCTTCCCAAACTCGTTGGTTATGTCCTTGACCAAGTTGTGGACCTCATCTCCGGACAAATCCTTGGGAGCAGGCTGAAGTTCTCTCTTACCGTTGAAAATATTCTTCTTCCTTCGAAATGCGTGACGTAGCGGGAGCCACCTCCTATGACCCATATAAATCATCTTTCGTGATTTCTTCAACCACCGGCTGCGTGTATGTTCCATGCAGTCAGAGCATGCCTTCTTTCCTTTCACGGTTTGGCCAGAAAGATTACCGAGGGCGGGATAGTCATTAATGGTGCAGAACAGTAGAACTCGTAGCTTGAAATTCTCCTGACCATATGCATCCCAAGTTTCCACACCTTCTTTCCAGAGCATCTCAAGATCGTCCATAACAGGCTCCAAGAACACATCGATATCATTGCCCGGTTGTTTCGGTCTTTGGATTAGCAAGCACAGCATAATATATTTTCTTTTAAAGCACAACCATGGCGGTAGGTTAAAGTTTGAAATAAGAACTGGCCAGGTGCTGTGAGTACTACTCATGTCTCCAAAAGGATTCATGTCATCTGTACACAGACATAGCCTCATGTTTCTGGGGTCAGCAGCAAAGTCTTTGTGTTTTCGATCGATATTCCTCCATTGAATCGAATCCGCTGGGTGTCTTAGCATACCGTCGTTCCTTCTCTCCGTGGCATGCCAACGTACTAAATTTGCCTCCTTGGGGTTTGCAAATATTCTTTTGAAACGATCAATGATAGGTAGATACCACACAACCTTCGCGGGACCACCTCGCTTTGATTTTTTTCCTTCGTCAGGACTTTTCTTACGCTTGTATCGAGAGGCCTTGCATACAGGACAAGCATCTAACTCCGCATATTGCTTGTGGTACAATATGCAGTTGTTTCGACAAGCGTGAATTCTACGGACCTCTACCCCAGGGGACACAAAACCTGCTTTGCTTCATATGTCGTCTCGGGCAATGTGTTCCCATCAGGCAGCATGGCCTTCAAAATTCCCAAAAGCTCTGTGAAACTCTTGTCTGTCCATCCACTACTTGCCTTCAGCTTCATTAGGTCCAAGGTAGCTGATAATTTGGTCTGCTTTGCTTTGCATCCGGCGTACAGAGGCGTCTGCGAGTCACTGACCAACCTGCTGAACTTTACGGAATCTCTTTCGTTGTAAGCTGGATCCTCAACGTCACGTAACATGTCTTGCAGCAGATCATGATCAACATCAACCATTTCACCGCCTAGTGGAGAAGGTACAAACATGTCATGCTCATCTTCATCTTCCTGATTTTGCGCACCAGTACTGTTTGCAGCAGCACCACTTCCTGATTCCTGCTCTCCATGCTTAACCCAACATGTGTAGCCCTCTATGAATCCTCGTTGTATCAGATGAGCGTATACGTCCATTCGGCTATCAAACATATTTTCATTCTTGCAATCTGCACATGGACAACACATGTAATCGTTGTTTCTTCTTTTCCTATCCTCCTCCGTGACGTTAATAAAATTTAATATCCCATTTCTATACTCTTGACTATGACGTTTCACAGATTTCGCATACATCCAACTTCGATCCATCTCTACAGAAATGAAAAAAGAATCAGAAAAACATCTTATAAGATAAATACCGCTAAATTCATAAAAATTGATGAATTTTCTAAATTAATGATTATTATTTGTCACTTACCTTTATGAATTTACTGTTTTCTTTGGGAAAAAAAATTTCGCCCCCTCCAACCTCCCACCAGATTTGTGAATAGTGGAATACAGATACTCTAGCGGTTGCGGCTATTTATAGTGTGCACTAACTATCGAGCATATAAGGTATCTTTATCGGGCCTAAAAAAAACCTGTCACAAAGGAGTGTCATCTGTGACGGGCTTTGTAGATATCTCAAACGGGCATCAAGATGGGGCCCGTCACAGATGATTGTCATCTGTGACGGGCTGCAATTACAGCCCGATGAGATATTTAAGGTTATCTCAATCGGGCCTTAAGTTGGGGCCCGTCACAGATTATTGTCATCTGTGACGGGCTCCAACTACGGCCCAATTGACATATTTAAGGTTATCTCAATCGGGCCCTAGTTTAGGCCCGTCACAGATATGTGTCATCCGTGACGGGCTTTAGTTCTATGTACATTTAACATGTCTCTCCGACCATATCTCAATCGGCCTCTTTTTAGGCCCGTTTGAGATGTTTTCTTTGTGACGGCCCGCAAAATTCAGTTATATTACAGCCCGTCACAGATGAGAGGATCTGCATTAGTGCTGGGCCATGGTGACCTTTTTTCAAAAAGAATATATGATTATGAGATATCTATTACCATAATTTTTTGGGCTACTGTTCTGTACTTTAAAACCTACTATAAATATTTTATGTTTCTTATTAATTTCTTTAATGTATGAGTACACTACATATAATATAAACCATGATTTTTTTCTCACTGATTGTGTTGGCATACACAGTGTGATTTTTTTTGGGCATGCCACTGTGCTGCTAGCTCAACCATTGATTTGCTGTGAGAAGGCACCATATCGGAAGTCATTTTTCTTGGAAACGTGCCTCGAAGGAACTTCGTCTGTGTTATTGGTTAGGTAATGTGAACTGAACCTCGATATATCATTAGTGGAGTCAAATTGAGTTAGATTCTGAGCTTGTACTTTCATGTACACAAACATAAGCATATTTATTAGTTTGTACTTATCTTGCCGAGGTGCATATGCTCATATATATTACTTGCCTTTGATTTATTGTGCTGATCGGTTAGCCCAAATCTATATTGCAGTTGATCTGTTTTTACTTTTGAGAGTATTCTAAAACTAAGAGTTGTGATTAGGCCGACAGAAACACACATACATTTGGGTTTTGTTGGGATAGAAATTCAGGAGGGAATTATTGTTGTGTTGGTATTGCAAGAGAGAAAAAAAATTGGTATATGTCATAGGATGCTCCTAATAATGTCCCTATTAAATAGTTGTAATGAAGATTTAGAAAATATTAACATACTGTATCCGATAAATTTACATCTGCAAGTCTACAGACATTTTAATCGAAAATTCATGATTTTTTACCTAGAAACTCATGCATCACCATATGTTGACATCCACCTCACACTTGATTCAAATTTTCAATATGTTATTGTAAATTGAAGAAAATAATGTTGATTTGAAAGTTAATGTTTATCTATTATTTCTACAACATACCATTTAACTACCGATGAATCGAGGTTGGATGAGTGAATGTATTGCATTTCGTGAGTTTCCAAATGGTGGCAAGGGCCTTTGTCCTTGCATGAACTGCAGAAATAGAATAACTCAGGATTATGATGGAACTAAAACACATTAAAGATGTGTTGGAATTCTTCAAAGTTATACTAAATAAGTTTACCATGGCGAGAAGTATGATGCATCAGACTTAGTATTTACTCCTGTGTTTAGTAACTCTAGGAATATTCATACTTATACTGTTCATAGGAGTAATGTGGTAGAAGGCGACATGGATAGACTCCTAAAAGCTGCATTTGCCAAGGAAGATAGTTTTGAATCTCTATCTATTACTTCTATTGATGGCAAAGATATTCATTTTGACCCTAAATCTATTGAAACTAATATGGCAGTGGACGACAACAATACATTTAGAGATGATCATACCAAAGGGAAACAAGATATGTTTGCAACCTTCATGAAGGATGAAAACACAAAACTATATCATGAATGTGAAACATTTTCAAAGTTGTCATTCATATAGTCAGTTTGTATCACCAGAAATGCATACATGGATGGACACAAGAATCTTTTACAACACTATTTGGCGTGTTATCTGATGCACTTCCACGGGAGGAAGAGTTACCAAAGAATTGTTATGAAGCAAAAAAAATCATCCATGGTTTAGGACTTGACTATCAAAAAATACATACTTGTCCAAAAGACTGCATGCTTCGAGGTGACAAAGCTAGCCAAGAGTCTTGACATATATGTGGTACTTCCCATTGGAAAACCGATCAGAATGGATCTCCGGTTGAATCAAAAGGAAAGAAGAAACCAGCTAAAGTGTTGCGCTATTTTCCATTAATATGAAGACTACAGAGACTGTTTTCCACTAACCAAACATCGGGTGATATGCGTTGCCATGAGGAGGGATGTACAAAAGATGGAATGCTGTGACATCCTACTGATGGTGAGGCTTGTAAGGATTTTATATACTTGCCATCGTACATTTTGTGCCGATGCCTGATATGTATGCCTTGGTGTTGCAAGTGACGGGTTTAATGCTTTTAGGAACATGAGTTCAAAGCACAATACTTGGCCTGTGATGCTTATTCCAAAAAACTAGGAGTGGGCAAAAATAAACCGCACATCGAAACTGAAGTGTCGGTTTTTTGTTTTCGGTTGGCTACTCGGTTTTTATTTTGATCAAGTTCGGTGTCCGGTTTCTTAGTCGGTTTTTATTCTCTATGAACCGAGGACACCAAACCAACCGAGAATTCCTGCGTTGAGCAGATTGCTACCTCCTTGTGACTCACGCATGTGTTGGGAACACGCAGCTTCAATGCATGGGCCCCACACGGTGTTCCTGGAATCTCGGCATGCATGTACTGTTGTTGTCCTGTAAATGGGCCCCACGTTGCTGTGCACAAGATCGACAAGGCAACGGCTAGGGAGGTGTGTTGGGTTTATTTGGGAAAAACCAAACACCGAGAAAACCGAACCAATTTTTTTCGTTGTTTTTATTTCGGCTTTTGTTTTTTCTTGAGTTTCTTCGGTTTCTATTTTATGAAAACTGAGCTCATAAAAAACCGAAGAAACTGAACCAATGAAGCCAAAAAAACCAAACGCCCACCCCTACATACAACTTGCCACCTTGGATTTGCATGAAGCAAATGTCTTTAATTTTATCAATGATCATGCCTGGACTAGATTCACTTAATGATATTGATGTATATTTGAAGCCACTTGTTGATGAGCTCCTCCAACTATGGAATGGTGTTGAAAAATATGATGCTTCTTCATGGGAGAAATTTTCTCTCCAAGCTACGCTATTATGGACGTTGAATGATTTTCCCACATTAGCTTACTTATATAGTTGGAGCACTGGAGGAAAATATGCATGTCCATCTTGTGTTGTAAATACAAGATCATTTTGTCTGAAAAAGGGTGGTAAATTTTGTTATATGGGTCATCATCAATGGTTGCCACCTAACCACATATATCGAAGTTGGAAGGATCAATTTCATGGCACTAAAGAGAACGAATCTGCAACTAATACATTGAATGAAACTTTTGTTTTGAAAATGTTGGAGGGCAAAGTATTTGTATTAGGTAAAATGGTCAGCATAGCAAAGAAGGTAAAAAGGAAAAAACAAGGCAAAAGCAATAGCAAGGATGAAGGGAGCAACCAAGAACTCAAATGTAAAAGGGTCATGGCGCAAAGTATTTTGTAGGTCTCTAAGTCTTCTTCACCTTCTTCTTTAGATGTATCTTGTGTACATCTTACGCTCTTCTTCATCTTCTCCGTCCATCATCACACTTCATGCTGCCCCCTGTGACCTTTTTCGATTCTGGCAATGGGGAGACCAAATTGCCCTCCAACATGATGGCATAGCAAGGGGCAAAAGCCGAGGGGGAGAGCGAGAGAGGAGGAGAGATAGAGTCGCATGATCCTCCGAATCTCGCTTCATTAAGGTGATGAGGTTTGCAGGTGTTGTGCTCTGCCCATGATGAAGTGCAGGGCTCACCCAGCTCTCTTCGCCCCACCCTAGTTCAAGAGGGCATGCCACATGACATGCCCTGGTTCAACCAGGGTGCTAGCCCTGGCTACCCTTGGTCACAGCCACACATTAGCCCTCAACCAGTGGTGTTGTGGCTGGCTGAGGCCCAAGTAGGTCTCCACGCGTCGGTTCTTGGGCAGGGGCTTTGCGGGTGGTAAATGCTCAGGAAAAGCCGCATGCTCGGTTTGGACACCCGGGTAACCTTGTAAGTCTGTTTCTTGACCCCTTTTTACACATGATCTGCGTATACTTCTCCTAGTGGGCCAAGGAAGCGGACTCAAAAGTCTTGATTCCCATCTAGCGTGCTATCAAGGATGTGGGACCTCCATATTCGTGAGGCTGATAGGAGTTTTTCATCGTTGTTTATTTTTCATCACTAGCAAAAATGCATGTGCGTTGTAACAGGTGAAGACAATTTTTACGATTGATAAAAACTCTGCCAATTTAAATGATAAACCGAAACAAGACAAACAGAACAATGGCAAATAATGGCAAAATAAAGTTAGAAATCATATATAGCATTGAACCCAGTTGCATAAGTTTAATGCATCATCGCACAAAGAATTCCTTATGTATATCTTTTGATAGGATCATAAATCAATCGGGTAACTATTCCATAAGTTGATGTATGGATATTTTGCTATATCTCATTGATCAAATATTAAAATTTTGATTATTCCATTAGTGAAAGTGTTTTTTACTATTGATAAAAAGCATTTGCAAAGTAACAAACTTGTCACATACACACCTTAAACAATAGTTATTGTACTCACGTCGAATTGGATACGGTTCACATAAAATCAACTAAAAAATCAAATCAAACATGGATGACGTATCAAAATTTCGACGAAAACATATTCAATTTTTATAATAGTAGAGATTGGCTCTTGAATTACTAAGAACACATATATAACAACATTTTTTGCAAATTATTTTTATTGCTAATTAATATGCTGTTACATCAGTTGTAGGCCAAATGATCTAGCAGCCCTGTATATAATCAAGCTTTGAAGTTTTTCCTCGGTCAAACGAGAAAAAACATACAATATATATATGTAATCAATTGAGGAACATTTGATTTGTCCCTCTCCTCGAACGTTCGTTCGAAATGATTCTTGCCGGTCGCCAGATGTCCCAAAACGTTCGAACGAATCATGCCGGCCTCAGCCAGGGTGGGCACGCAGCGTATATATGCCATGATGCCAAGACGTCCACCGCAAGTATGCCCAGGGATGGATAGATGTCAGGCACGTTGCCAAAGTGCGACCCCTGCAAACTTGTGTCGGTTTAATCTCTCGCATCTACAGAAGATTTACGTGTCCCCCGTTAACAGCTAGCTTTGCTTCCCTCGATCCCTGAACCCTCTCATCATTCCACACGCCTCCTCCCTACGTGCTTGCATGACCACTTGGAGCAATTAACGATCAATTTAATTGCGACAATACTATATCATAACCTGGAAAAACTTATTAATTCTTTTCAATTCAAACCACTATATATATGTCCCAAATCTATCTAGTTCTTCAGTACACGCATCTCAGGTCGAAAGCTAGCTAGCTAGCTAGAACAACCATTCATAGAGAGGTTGTTGATTGGCTAGCCATGGCGAAGCTGCAGGGAGGAGGAGGAGGAGGAAGAGCGGCGGCGATGGCGATGGTGGTGGTGATGATGGCCGGCGTGGCGTCCGGCGGCAACTTCTACGAGGAGTGCGACGCGACGTGGGAGCCGCAGAACTGCTGGTCGTCGGACAACGGCAACAGCCTCTCGCTGGCGCTCGTCAGCAACTCCTCCGGCTCCATGATCCGCTCCAAGCGCCAGTTCGTCTACGGCGCCGTCTCCACCTCCGTCCAGCTCGTCCCCGGCAACTCCGCCGGCACCGTCACTACCTTCTACGTACGTACGCCATTCACCCGATTAACCCATCGATCGATTAATTAACATCCTTACCTCAGTACGTCGATCTGCATTATATTCATTTCTGCCGATCGATCGATTGATGACGCAGACGTCGTCGCTGGGTGACAACCACGACGAGATCGACTTCGAGTTCCTGGGCAACGAGACCGGCCAGCCCTACACCATCCACACCAACGTCTACGCCAACGGCGTCGGCGACAAGGAGATGCAGTTCAAGCCGTGGTTCGACCCCACCGACGGCTCCCACAACTACACCATCTCCTGGACCCCCTGCAGGATCGTGTAAGCACACCAAAGCCATCGCACGTCGTCATCGTGAACTGATCGGTGCATGCAACTCAATGTACTATAATAATTAATGCAGGTGGTACATCGATGGGACACCCATCAGGGTGTTCCGCAACTATCAGAGCAGCAACGGCGTGGCGTTCCCGACATGGCAGCCGATGTACGCCTACTCGAGCATATGGGCGGCGGAGGACTGGGCCACGCAGAAGGGGAGGGTCAAGACGGACTGGACCAAGGCGCCGTTCGTCGCCAACTACCACGGCATCGACCTCGACGTCTGCGAGTGCTACGGCGGCGACTGCGTCTACGGCTGCGCCGCCGCGTTCGGCCAGGGCGGCGGCTGCGCCGGCCAGCAGCTCACCGGCGACGAGATGGGGCAGATGAAATGGGTGCAGGACAACTTCAGGATCTACGACTACTGCGTCGACTACGAGAGGTTCAACGGCCAGATGGCACCGGAGTGCAGCCTGCCACAGTACTGAGTACTGAAGGAAACTGCAATTGCAAGTTTGCTATATGTGCAATCATCTTGAGAGATGTTCCAAATTTTTGCTATAGTTTTCCTCTCCTTTTTTTTTTGATATTAAGGGTTTGTGTCTTTGATCGGTGGTTATATATCTGAATCCAATAAGTTTTTGATCGAGCTCTTTTTTGTATTCTTTTATTTTGTTTTTATGCTTGTAATTAAATTATATTTTTTGGCATGTATATGTGCTTGCCATGGTATATATAAACTATATGTTTGTCTGCAATACAGTTACATATTATCTAAAAGAATTACATATCAATGTATCATTTCATTATATTTTGGATGCTATATGAGTTAGAGTTACCCCCTCAATCATGTAGTGATTACCATGTAATTAATAAAAATCATATCTAATTTTTACATTCTCTCTCTGTGTGTCAGTGTGGGCATATGTATTTGTAGTGTATTTTAGAGATTTGTCCTTTAACGAGCTAAAATTTACCATGCTCTTTATGCAAAATTAAAGCCCAGTCATATTTTTCTCGATAGTATATTAAAGACTCAAAACGGTAACATGTTACCTTCTAATGACTGATGTCTGATGGATCCACAGTGACAAAATATGATCATCATTAATTAGTAGTACTTCTCACTAGTGGAGAAGGGGTTTTTAACCCCGGTTCGTAACCCCCTGTAGTCCCGGTTATGCAACCGGGACTACGAATCCGGGACTAAAGATGCCCATCTTTAGTCCCGGATGAAATAACCGGGACTAAAGATCCATCATTAGTCCCAGTTGGTAACATCAACCGGGACTAAAGATGGCTGCGCCACGTAGCTGCCTCAGCCATCTTTAGTCCCGGTTGGTAACACCAACCGGGACTAATGATATTTTTTTAAAAAAAAAAAACATTTGCTGGTTCTGCCAGCTGCTTGTTTATATATTATGTATATATCTGTATAAATACATATATATGTATATATAATATGCGTATATATATGTAATATATGTATTTATATATATATATGCAATATGCATATATATATATATATGTATAAATACATGTTTTACATATATATATATCCTACATATAAGCACTCAAGTAAATATATACTTATATTACCGAAATATACTCACACACATAAGTACATGAATGCACATCTGAATATGTACATATATTACAATCTTTCGTTAATTATAATGTTCTATTATATATTACGAAGAAAGCTAAGACATATTATCCATGGGGAGAATGATCAATAGCTCTTCCATCGTAGTAGAATTCTCCCGTGGGATCAATTATTTGTTCATTGATAAATCTCATCAGTTGTTCTTGAACAGCCTTGATAAATTCTTCGCTGGATAGGTTTTCCCTCATGTAAATAATCTATCATTTGAAAAAAAATTGAGGTATAAGTATATGAAGTCAATAAGAAATCGGGACATAATGTATGAATAATTTTTATGTACTTCCAGATCCCTGTCACTGTTGATTTGCTGTACAAGTGCGTGAGTATATTCGTAGACATAGTAGCCGCACAAGTTATTCCCCTTCTCCTGTTTTGCACACTTAAGGAGAAATGACGAGAGATTTAATGTACTAATTTTTTCTGGAAGCAATGAATGATTAAATATGTTTTGGAGCATGTACTCACCGAAATATTAAATCTCCTACCAAGTTTTTCTTTCCAAACCCCGCGGACCAATGTACGGAACTTTGCCCATGCCCTATGTACAGTTGGAAGCTATGATTAAATACTGGAGATCTGCATAGTACCAATAGCAGTGTTCACAATTAATGACAGTTGAATAGATGGCATTACCTGTCTATCACTTCAAAAACCTTGGTGAAAGTAGACTCTGGTTTATCCATTGAGTCATAGACATGGACTTTGCAAAGTTCAAGGTCGAAGAGGAAAAGGACCCAGTGAAATCTGCAAATTGCGTCAGACGATATATATGTGACGGTATGAGTGCGGGGAGGAAGTTGGTACAAATTTAAAAGACAGTTAAAACTCACTCTGTGTTGTAGGGCAATAGTATGTAGGTCTTGTAATGCTGCTACACCAGGAAATGAACAATATTGTCTTCTGTATCTTTCTCAAAGTCCCGTATCATTACGTCATTGACTTTGCGGGGGTCCATGAATCCAATATTGAAAATCCCCTACCTACGGCACGATTGAATCTCCATTCTACAAAAGATAAAGGAATTTGCATCAGTCTTATCGTCACATTCTAACCAGGGAATGGTACATAGAAGAAACTAAGGAACAAAATAAAGTTTACTAAAACGATACCTACAAAACCCAGCAGCTGAGAATGGAGACGTCGAGAGCGTCTAGTTGGTATACATCGAACACATTCTCGAAGTTGATCCACAGAACATCATCTCCTTGGTAGTAGTCTGTGTTTCTTATCCTCGCTCCAAACATTATTCTACCTCTGGATGAACGTTCCATATACCATTGATGAAATCGATGCATTTGTGTTGAGAGAGTGTTCACCTTACCAGGCTTGACAAGCGGTTCACCGACTTTAAATTTGTATTTCAAGTCGGCTTCTGTCACCATGGTTATCGGTGTGTCTCCCACCAGTTGCGCCCTGCTCAGACCCGTCTCTTTCATCCATTGCCTCAGCTCCTCTTCACCGGGTGGTAGCAACGGCTCAACCGATTGTTTCCACTGCTTTCCGAGCTGAGGCACTTCTTTGGCCTTTGCTCTTTGTTTCTTGTACGACTTCGTCACCGACCGGTCATAATCGGAAAGTACAGCCCTCTTGACCGGTTCGCTCATCTTCTGGAAGAACTTCTTAGTAGCCGGATCTATTGGAATCTTCTTTGGTGGTTTCCGTGCCTCGAAGAACGCCTTCACTTCTGCTCGTACGACCTCCTCATTCTCCTCGAGAGTGCGGTCGTACGCCCTTTTCTTGAGAGCGGGGAGTTTTGGCTCGTCAAGTCTTGGCTTCTTTCTTGGTGGTGTGGACTTTGACGGCGCGGGACGAAGTGGGCACGACTTTTTAGGCCGTGAAGGCGGAGCAGACGGTGACGGTGCAGGCGGAGGAGCCGGTGCAGGCGAAGAAGAGGTTGCAGGCGGAGGAGACTGCGATGGAGGAGCCGGTGCAGGCGACGGAGAGGTTGCAGGCGGAGGAGACTACGGTGGAGGAGCCGGTGCAGGCGGAGGAGAAAGTGCAGGTGGAGGAGACGGAGGAGAAGACGCCGCTGCTCGCCCGGGAAACACGATGTGCCGCTTGCACCATAGTATAATGGCGTGGGCTGTGTCTTCTAGTTTCGTCTTGCACCATAGTATAATGGCGTGGGCTGTGTCTCCTAGTTTCGTTTCCCCGTCTCCTCCGGGGATGTCTAGCTCGAGATCGTCGAACCCTCATTCCACCAATTCAACCTCGACCTTTGAGTACCCAGGTGGAATCGGTCTGCAATGATATGTCCCCGAAGGGTCGACTGGTATGGCCATGCCCGACGCCACCTTCACGAGAGTCAAGATTACTTAGTAATTAACAGATGCATGTACCACCGGTTATGCAATTTACAAGACATATATCATAAAACTAAGAGCATACCTTGAGTGATATGTTCTTGAAGGGAATGTGCAGCTCACAAAGTGTCCGCCGCGTGATTTCATCTACGGGGTACGATGGGTCGTTCGTTCGTTCGTTCGTTCATTCGGTCGTTTGCTCGTTCAGTCGTTCATTCGCTCGTTTGCTCGTTCGTGCATAGGTTCGTTCGCTCGTTCGTTCGTTCGTTCGGTCGGTCGGTCGTTCGATCGTTCGCTCGGTCGTTCGGTCGTTCGCTCAGTCGTTCACTCATTCGCTCGTTCAGTCGTTCGTTCGTTCGTTCGCTCGTTCGCTCGTTTGTTCGCTCGTTCGCTCGTTCGGTCGGTCGTTCGCTCGTTCGGTCTGCATGTCGTTCGTTCGTTCACGTCCGTTCACGTTCATTCTATCGTTAGGTCGTTCGTGGCGCGGTCGTGGTGGTGGGGCGGCCGTGGTGGTGGCGGTGGCGGCCATGGTGGCGCGGCCGTGGTGGTGGCGGCGCCGGNGTGGTGGCGCGGCCGGTGGCGCGGGTACGTAGCATTCATGGCGACGGCGGCCGTGGTGGCGCGGGCCGGCGGCGGCGCGGGTACGTGCCATTCATGGCGACGGCGGTGCGGACGGCGTGGCGACGGCGGTGCGGTACGTGGCATTCTTGAAAACGGACGGAAGAAAAGATGGAGATCGGCGCAAACCTCGGCCGGGAGGCGTGGTGCGGACGGCGATGACGTACGGCGGTGGAGACAACGAAGACGACGGCGGCGGCAAAGACAGAGGACGTGAGCGCTGAGAGTTGAGAGAGAATGAGAAAGGCTAAGTGTGGATCCGGAGAAGACGATGCGCCCAACTATTTATAGTCGGGATCTTTAGTCCCGGTTGATGGCAGAAACCGGGACTAAAGATATCTTTAGTCCCGGGTGGTGGTATAAACCGGGACTAAAGATGTTATCTCACGTACTTTCTCCTCACTAATGTTTCTTCGCTATGATCGTTGCGTGAGTAATGGGTGTCCTCCTTTGAAAGGAGGAAGCTCGGGTCAACCGTCACCGCGAACGGAGGTTGCCCGTCGAACTGATCGTAATCTTCGTCAGTCTTATCCTCGACTCCGACGATTTTCCTTTTGCCTGGGAGAACCACGTGGCGCTTTGGCTCGTCGGGTCCTTTACCCTTCTTTGGTTTGCTAGACATGTCCTTCACGTAGAAAACCTATGTGACATCATTGGCTAGGACGAAAGGTTCGTCTGAGTATCCAACCTTGCTTAGGTCAATCGTTGTCATCTCACTGTCATCAATCGTTACGCCTCCACCGGTGAGCCTAACCCATTGGCATCGAAACAGAGGTACCTTCAAGGGTCCGTAGTCTAGTTCCCATATGTCCTCGATGACACCGTAATACGTGCTAGTTGCACCATCGTATCTCATGGCGTCGATACGAATAGCAGAGTTCTGGTTTGTGCTCTTTCTGTCTTGGGCTCTTGTGTAAAATGTATACCCATTGATTTCATATCCTTGGAATGTCGATATCGAGCAAGAAGGCCCCCTCGCCAAGAAGGCTAGTTGTCGGTCAATGGTTTCTGCACCCATTAGACGTTGTCGTAGCCAAACGGGGAAAGTATCGATGTGATGGCGTGTAATCCATGCATCAGACTTGCCGATGTTTTTCAACCGAACAATCGCCAGGTGCTCCTCGATGTAAGGAGCCACCAACGAAGATTGTTGCAAAACCGTGAAATGTGCTTTACGGAATAAATCGTTGTCCACGGTCATTATTGCTTTTCATTCAAGAATCCTCTTTCCCAGTAGTCTTCCCTCATGGCTTGATTCAGGTACCCCGATTGGACGAAGGTCTTCAATAAATTCTACGCAGAACTCAATGACCTTCTCTGTTCCATAACCCTTGGCGATGCTTGCTTCCGGACGAGAACGGTTACGAACGTATTTCTTTAGAACGCCCATGTACCTCTCGAAAGGAAACATGTTGTGTAGGTACACAGGACCGAGAATACCGATCTCTTTCACAAGGTGACATAGAAGATGCGTCATTATATTGAAGAATGACGGTGGAAAGATCATCTCAAAGCCAACGAGACATTGGACCACATCCTCTTGAAGGGTTGTTAAACTGTCTGGATCTATGATCTTTTGTGAAATTGCATTCATGAAAGCACATAGCTTTGTTATTGTTCCCCGGACATTATTAGGAAGGATACCACGAATTATAACAGGAAGCAGTTGTGTCATCAACACGTGACAGTCATGAGACTTTAGGTTTGTGAATTTCTTTTCCTTCATGCTTATTATTCTCTTTATGTTCGAGGAGTATCCAGACGGTACCTTGATGCTCTCCAAGCATTCAAACATACTTTCCTTCTCTTCCTTGCTCAGGGTGTAGCTTGCAGGACTCAAGTAATGGCTTCCTTTATCCTTCGGTTCCGAGTGAAGGTCCTCGCGTTGTTGCATATGCTTGAGATCATTACGTGCTTCAAGTGTATCTTTCGACTTCCCATATACACTTAGGAAGCCTAACAGGTTAACGCAAAGGTTCTTAGTGAGGTGCATCACGTCGATCGTGTGCCGGACGTCTAAGACTTCCCAATAGGGTAACTCCCAAAAAATAGACTTCTTCTTCCACATCGCCGCGTGACCATCTTCGCTCTCTATAGGTTGGCTGCCAGATCCCTTTCCAAATACTACTTTCAGATCTTTCACCATAGCAAACATGGTTTTTCCGTTGCGATGTTTAGGCTTAGTACGGTGGTCTGCCTTCTGTTCGAAATGCTTGCCTTTTTCCGTACAGGATGAGTTGCAACAAGGAATCGACGTTGGCCCATGTAAACAACATTCCTGCAGTGTTTCAGATACGTACTTTCAGTTTCATCCATGCAATGGGTGCAAGCCTTGTACCCCTTGTTTGACTATCCGGATAGGTTGCTAAGTGCAGGCCAATCGTTAATGGTCACGAACAACAACGCTCGCAGGTTAAATTGCTCCTGTTTGTCCTCGTCCCACACGGAGACACCTTCTTTGTTCCACAGCAGAAGCAGATCCTCAACCAATGGTCTTAGATACACATCAATGTCGTTACCAGGTTGCTTTGGGCCTTGAATGATAATTGGCATCATGATGTACTTTCGCTTCACGCATAGCCAAGGGGGAAGGTTGTAGATACACATGGTAACAGGCCAAGTGCTATGGCCGCTGCTCATCTCTCCAAATGGATTCATGCCATCTGTATTTAAATCGAACCTTATGTTTCGGGCATCCTCTCCAAAGTCTGGAAATGTTCTGTCGATGTTTCGCCACTGCGACCCGTCGGCGGGGTGTCTCAGCATCCCGTCTTGTTGACGTTCTTCTGCGTGCCAGCGCATTATGCTAGCATACTCTTTGTTCCTGAACAAACGCTTGAGCCGTGGTATTATAGAGAAATACCACATCACCTTAGCAGGAACTCTCTTCTTCGAAAGCTGTCCATCAACATCACCTGGATCATCTCGTCTAATCTTGTATCGTAGTGCTTTACAAACCAGGCATGCTTCTAGGTTCTCGTACTCCTCACTGCGATAGAGGATACAATCGTTTGGACATGCGTGTATCTTATGTACTTCTAGTCCTAGAGGGCATACCACCTTCTTAGCTTCGTACGTTGTTTCGGGCAACTCGTTTCCCTCCGGAAGAATGTTCTTGACGAGTTTCAATAACTCGCCAAATGTCTTGTCACTCACACCATTTTTTGCCTTCCATTGCAAGAATTCTAGCGTCGTACCCAATTTTTTGTGCCCCTGTTCGCAACCTGGGTACAACGAAGTTTCGTGGTCCGCTAACATACGGTCCAATTTTTGGACCTCCTTCTCACTTTCGCAGCCGTCCTTTACGTCCCGCAACATTTGACCAAGATCATCTTGTTAACGACGGATTTTGATAATCGACTTGGAGAGAAAAGAGGAAACCGAAGCGGAGAGGAAGGATTGAGTTGGAGTCGGACCAGGCTTCGTATCGGACCCGGTAACCGTATCGGACTGGGGAGGTGTTGCTATAGAGAGCGTATCGGCCGATACGGATTTGGTTTGGTCGTGGGCCGATACGGGTTGTGAGTTAACAGCGTCAACGTGGGCTTGGTCTGGGCTCGGAATAAGCTTCAAGGAAGTTGCCAAATAGAGATAAAGCTCGGTTTTAGGCAATTGTATCTTGTAAATTAAGTAGTTTAGATCTAATCTGTGGCTTAAGTCTGCCGCAAGGACTTGTTTGTTAGTTGTAGATAAGATCGTGCCCTGTAAGGGTTCTGTTGTAACCTCGGGTATAAATATCCCGATAGTTTGTACATAGAAACTCTCTCAATCAATCACACAATCAAATCAATCTACTTTCGGCGCATCGCCAACCCTCGTAAGAGGTCGACTCCTGACGAGTTCTTGCTTCCCTAGAGCAAGGTAAGAACTCGTACCCGACGATTTGCGTCGTCGGGGCTAGTGTGTCGCTTTAGGCACGTTAAGCCCTGATGATGTGATCGTCGTTTATCGTGTTTTAGCTAACCTAGATGTGGTTTGCTAATTCCATCTCGCCAGCGATTAACTCGTTTTAGGGTTTATTGCCGACGATGATTGAATTGGTTTACTTGCTTAGGTTATCTAAGGCATTTACCATCCCCAAAAGCAATCGACGGTTTGATTTTCTTTGTGCTAGGTTTCGATTCACACTTCGAGTTGCTATCGACCTTAGTCCTGTTTCGAGATCTAACACGAAGCCTGCTTTCGGTTGTAATTAAGGATAGCGCCGGGGTTTCAGCCGGTCTTACCTAATGCATGTGATTATTTATGTTTTTGCATGTGTTTGCCACCTATACATGTGAGTCGACGAATATAAACGTATCGGTTGCAGGGTGTCTTCAAGATGTCTTTGTGATTGGTGTGTTTATATTGGCCGATTGGCTTGTATAAGTTTGCACTAGGGTAATAGCTAGTGCGTTTATCTTCACAAAACCCTCATCGGCTGCTTCTAGTAATTTGCCTTAGACATGTTAAAATAGGCCGATGAGGCTAGATCTGTTTCAATTCACTTATTATCTCAAGTAGGCCGATACAGCTTTGCCCTATCGGCTGGGCTATAACAATGTGACATCGGCCTGTCGGCCGATCGACCATTGTCTTCTGATATGGTTTGCTTGTTTCTTGTTGATTGCAGATCAAATTAACTGGCACGCTCTGCGCACGACTAGGAAAGCCGATTTGGACCTGCACTGGAGTTAAGCAGATCTCCCAGGCCGCGTGGTAACGCGGAACCCGTTTTGTGGTCGAACGGGTCCAAATTCTGCGCCAACACATCTACAGCGTCGTTATCTTGAACAGCTCCGTCCGCCTCGCCTTCCGGATTTTCTTCAAATCCACCGTATTGATGAGCCCAGTCCGGAATATTCTCGTCTTCTACTTCATCTTCTTCCATTGTAACTCCTAGCTCTCCGTGCGAGGTCCAACAATTATATCCAGGCATGAATTCAGACTCAAACAAGTGCACATGAATAGTTCTTAATGATGAATACTTCTTTCGGTTACTGCACTTTTTGCATGGACAACACATGAAACCCTTGTACTTGTTAGCATTGGCCACCTTCAAAAAATAATGCACGCCTTCAATAAACTCTTTCGACCGTCGGTCCGCGGTGTACTTCCATTGTCGATCCATCTAGACATCAAATAGTCCAATGTTACTAACGAAATCCACACTCTCGAAACAAATTAAATAATCATACAAAAATTTAAAACATCATTATTCAAAGTGAAACTAATTTCTAGAAAAGAGAATGGAGAAAATATTCTAATTTTGCCTAACATATTTTGCCTAACATCATTATCCAAATTTTCTAATTTCAAAATCAACCTAATTTTGCCAAACATATTTTCTCTCTCATCATTTTGCATAAACCTTTATGGAGAAAATATTTTATAGAAACAAAGCTATAAATGCAATATGCTAAGCATACATTATTAGAGAATAGATTTGCTAACCTTTTCGATCTCTCCGATTTGTATATTATCACCAAAACAAATTTATCAAAAATTTTGGCAGCACTTCCCTTCTTCTTCCTCCTCTTGGCAGCAATGGCTCTGGCTGGAGGAGGAAGAAGAAGTATAAAAAGGTGGATCACTATAGTCCCGGTTAATAACACTAACCGGGACTATAGATCTAAATTATCTTTAGTCCCGGTCTGTGTTACCAACTGGGACTAAAGTGAGGATCTTTAGTCCCGGTTGATTACACTAACCGGGACTAAAGATCCCCGCCCCCCTGACACCAGCCTGACAGGGCTGATGGGTGTGTGAACCGGGACTAAAGATGATCTTTAGTCCCGGTTGGTGTTACCAACCGGGACTAAAGACCATCGCGACCCATTGCCTTTTTTAATCGGGACTAAAGTTAATCTTTAGCCCCGGTTCATATTCATAGCGGGACTATTCCGGTTTTTCTGATTCCAACCAAAGATCAGTTCTCCAGTAGTGTCTCGTCTACATTTTAAAACAAAAGCACATGGCCCAACGACCTATCTGTTCGTAGGACAACCATGAACCATGCGTGCCCCCACAATATAGGAGTGGATGTATAGAAAATCTTTCATACCAGTTTGATCACTCTACTAAAAAACGCTAGCAATGTCATTCACTACTTAATAACCATTTTAACTTTTTTTTACTGAGAGGATTAAAGAATTCATGCTTGTAAAAATGCATTGGAGAGATTCAAGTAACGAATTGCTAGCAAAAATTATTTTTCATCGGTGGTGAATGTAGAGGTCCCCTTAAGTCACCGCTAGCGTAAATCAATTTTTGCGGCCGATAAAGAGCACCTCCAAAAAAAAAGAGTCCACGGCTATCCCACCAGCGTCCAGCTAAGTCCCTCTCCTCCCCCAAGTCTCTCCCTCATCTCCCTCCCTAATCCTTCCAGCCTCCCTACCTCCACTATGCGTGACGATGGCGCCGATGACGGCGGCGACTACAACAAGATCAGGAGAAGTGAATTCGTAGCCGATGGGCTTGGGAGGGGCAGATCCGTTGTTGGTGAGTTCAGGAGTGGCAGATTCGCTGCATGGGCCTCGTGAAGAGGAGGGGTGACGGTGCTCGAGAACAATGGAGGAGTTGAATCCGGAGCTCATCATGGAGGTGCCGCTGGCTAGCAAGCATAGCCTCCACGTGCCTTCCTCCGTCCCTCTCCACCTCCCAGTCCTAGATCCAGACAAGCTTCTATGCAAGGAGAAGGGAAGGGAGCAACGACAATGGAGGGAGAGGCCTCCAACTCCAGATCCAGCGGCACCGACCTTCCTCTCTCGAATCCACATAGCCTGTCGACTTTTGTGCCGGTGTTCACACGTGGCTCAGTGATGGTGACGATCGCGGCTTGGCAACGGGACGATGCCCACAACTCGGTGACTGCATCAGCCACCTCCACCCACTGCTAGGCTGCCTCCTCATCTCTCTAATCTTTCTTGTACATGTGAGACGAAATTGTGAATGGATTTTCTTGTTTCTTATTGATTATGGGATATTGTCACGCCCGGAAATTTTCCCAAATTTCCAAACCATTTTGTGTATTAAGTCCCTGTCCAGGCATCAACCAGGGTACACAAAACGACAAATCAATAAACAGATCCAAACGTAAATAAAGCGATAAATACTTACAACAGAGGCACTTAGTCCTCACACCAAAAAGAAAACAGCAGCGGAAATAGACGATCCTAGCGGGGCTTCAGCTCCACTCCACAGGCAAACTCAACTGGGGTCTGAGCCTTGGTTCTCTAACTTCATCTTCAACTCAGAAGTATTAAACTTCTGAAAAAGGGGAAAAATAGCAAGATTGAGTACAACCACCGTACTCAACAAGCCACACCAATGATGCAAACGTGCACAGGGGAGACAAAGGGAGGCTTATGGCTATTTGCAGAAAAGCGGTTGAAAACCTTTACATTTTAAAACAGTAAAACAGTTGTTTAATTAAAGCAATATTAAATCTCCACTGAACAACGCTACAACCACGTTGAACAGGCCCAACCATTCCATCTGAACTACACCAGCTCATTAAATCAAATTAATTAAGCATGTGGGACTAATCACGGTGAATCTGGTCGATCGCCCATAACCGCGGGTACGGCTATTCGAATAGTTTTACTCTGATCAGAGGTGCGCAACTGTACCCACAAGACACGATTCCACACATGTTACCATGCCCCGAAGTATCACCACAATACTGCAAAGGGGGAAATCGTGACAAGACCTTTCGCTTAACTCCTCCTAACCAAGCGCACCACACCGCAGGTTTCGCCCCCACCCCTCAAAAGGCAGTGGGCAGCCCCCCCTCGTGCCTTGGTGAATCCGGCAGCCAAGCAACCGGTATATCCCCGGCCGACTCAACTCCATCACGCCCACCCTTTCCGGGGAACGTCGGCTAGGAAAGAGCTATGCTACGAGTCCAGCAGTTGCCCATTCTTGCTTGTGGTAAGCACTGTTATTCTTCCAGGGTTACCCATGAACCGGTCCTTAATTGCCATGGGTGCAACCAGCAAAACCATGCACCCACAGCCCACCATTAGGTCATATTTTAGTTGGATAATTACGACCAATAAAACCTGGTCGAGTGTCCCAAGCGAACCGCTCGTTAGAAGCTAATTGTAAACAGTGTAATTATCCCATTAAATGAGCTAGTGGTAATTAAGCATGGCTAAGCATATATAATTCTAGCAAAGTCAACATAAGTGACTCACGCTAGACAGATTATCACCCAAGGTTAACAAAGGACGGTTAACAAGTAAACATGGCACAAGCGAACAGATAGGTAAACCCTATTTCCATGTAATTAGCAAAACATGCACTTTATTTGTAAACGTAAAACATTTCGTAAAATAGGTACAACATGCTCAAGGGGAATGTGTGACTTGCCTTGCTTCTTCAAACAATCTTCCGAGCTCTTTTCCTCGCGAGCGCGAACTTCCGAAACGGCGGAATCTACACGCTGGCACGCAAAACGAGGAAAAACTCTAATAAAAACCAAGTAAACAGTACATACAAAGTAAACAAACATGTAGAGCTCAATTTTAGATGAATTTTGCAAGTTGAATGGCTCAATTTGGAGTTCATATGAATTAGATATGAATTTTAGAAGTTTTGAGCCATTTAAATGAATTTCTGAAAATTAAATCGATTTATTGCGCAATTATTAACTAATTTTACAAAGGAAAGGACTACGCTGACATCATCAAAGGGAAACGGCGCCGGAACGGCGGGTCCCACGTGTCAACGGGTCAAGGGCGGACAGTCCACGGTGGAAAAGCACCACGTGGCACCGACGTGGCGGCCACTGCGGACGAAAGGGAAAAGGTAGCGCCGACGTGGACGCCAACGTGGCGAAGCCGCGAGCGACCACGTGGTCTGGGTGTGGATCGGGGTAAACAAAGGGGGCCCACGCGTCGGCGACACAAGTGTCGGCGAGCAGGAGAGAAAAAGGAGGTGAAAAGGACTTTGCAGGGGAAAGGGGAAAATTAGGCTGAGAGGGAGGTAAACTGGACTTGAGAAAATGAGCTGGATTTTCTCGGGAAAAAGTTAAAAGGGCCGAGGGACGTAAAGTAGACTTTTCGCGAGAAGGGATAATAGGCCGGCGGCCCAAAGAGACGAGGGACCAAGATTGGACTTTTCGGGAGGGAGAATTAACGGCCTGACGTCACTGCTGATGTCAGCGGCTAGGGCTGACGTCAGCCGCGGCGGCGGCGGCTGCGCTCCACGTGGCGCACACGTGGCGCCGACGCGGCAGCCACGCGGCGCCCACGTGGCGGCCACGCGGGACGGGAGCGGGCGGCTGGGATCGGCCTGAGTGGCCGATCCGACGGCTGAGGCGCGCGGGCGGCCGAGCGGCCGGGCTCGGGCTCGGCCGAGCCGGCCATGGCGCGCGGCGGCGCTAGGGTTTCGGCGCGGGAGGCGGCGGCCCGGCGGCGCGCGGGAGGCGGCGCACGAGCGGCAGCGGGGCGGTGCGGGAGCGCACGGGCGACGGCGGCGCGGGAGGCGCGCACGGCAGCGGGCGGCGCGCGGCCGGGAGAGGGGAGAAGGAAAAGGCGGCGGCGCTTACCGGCGGCGAAGACGGCGGCGGAAAACTGCGGCGAAAACGGCGACGGCGGAGCGGCGCTAGGGTTAGGGTTAGGCGGCGGCGGCGGGGGAAAAACGAGGGGGGCGGCCTCGGGGGGGGGAATAAAAGGGCGGCGCGGCGGGAATCCCGCCGGGAAAAGCGGCGGAGCGGGGCGCGCGGCGGCCGGCCGAGTCGGGGACGACTCGGCCGCGGGCCCCACCCGTCGGCACCGGGCGACGCGGGGGAGGCGCGGCGGACTTTCCGGGCGGCCTTTGGGCCACGGCCTCAGGCCGGCCCGGGAAGGGGAGGGACGCGGAGGCGGCGGGGGCGGCCTTGGGCCGCTTGGGCCGAAGGAGAGGGGAGGGGGTCGCGGGGGACCGCGGGAGAGAGAGAGGACGGTTTTGGGCCGGAAACGGCCCAAAACGAAAAAGAAGGTTTTTAAATTGTTTTTCTATTAATTTAATTGATTAACTGATCTTTGTGACTTTAAAATTATTTCTTTAGCTCCAAAAATTGACGAAAAATTTTGGAGAGTACTTTAGGGCACAGGGAATATTACAAAAATATTTCCGGCCATGATTTTTAAAGGAAATTTTTGATTTCCTTGCTAAATTCACTTGTTTAAATTGCTTTAAATTTTTATTAAATTTCTGGAAAATGTATTATTAGGTAATTTTTAATCCCGATCGAAAATCGGGGTGTGACAGATATCGTGATGAATTGTTCTCTCCATATTTGCTTGATTTGTGTTTGATACATGGAAATTGTGGATTCAGTCATGTGGGCATTTATACTATCTATAAAATTACAACTCACTAATTCTAAAGCTCAACATGCAAACATGTCACATCATTATCCACCAGCAATAATTACATACAAAACTCATGCAAGCATGTAACATCATTTATAATTCATTGAAGTCTACAAATCAATATCCAATCATCTCCCTTCACATTATTTTTACAATATTTTTAATATATATATATATATATATCCATCATTTTTATAATATTAATTCTAAAGCTCAACATGCAAACATGTCACCTCATCATCCACTAGTAATAATTACATACAAAACTCATACAAACATGCAATATCATCTAAACTTTGAATTCTACAAATCAACATTCAATCATCTCTCTCCACATTATTTTTATAATATTTTTAACATATATATATATATATCCATCATTTTTATAATACTTAACATATATTCATCCATATAATCAAAGTGCGGAATATCATATTTCATCTATAATCTCATACGGAGTCTACTAAATTTATTTCTCTCTAAACATAGTTTGGCAAACCAGTTTTATTTCTTATTAATAAGTACTATAATTTTACTCTTAGCTCAACTAATAAAAAATATTAAAAATTACTTAGTAATTTTTGTAACAAATCGTGGAGAATCACCTAGTTTTTAAAAGATACTATTGATCAAACGCATGGAACTTAAAGTGAAAAAACCAACAACTATTTTTCAATGGGCGGAGTATATTTGTTACTTTCTCTTCAGTCATTTAGGCTTTCTTTGGATGTGGTTTGAAACAAACATCTCGCGCACACAAAACGAATTAACTCATTAGCACATAATTAATTAAGTATTAGCTAATTTTTTTTTAAATAAATTAATATGATTTTTAAAACAACTTTCGTATAGAAAATTTTTGCAAAAAATACACTGTTTAACAGTTTAAAAAACATACGTGCGAAAAACGAGGGAGATGAGTTGGGAGAGGAAACAAACGAACTCACCTTAGGATTTCAACTATGTCAGTTTTTTTTTGGAATGTAGAGAGTATGAAGTTTAGTAGAGGGGAAAATTGAGAAGGCTAGTAGAATTATTGAGAGTGAATTTCAGGAAACCCCATGTTTTTTTCAGTTATAGAAAACATTAATAACACCACATTACATATATGATGGCATTTGACAATTTGCTACCTAAATATGTAAGATCTACCATGTACTTTACAAATGGCATTTGCCAGAGCTCAGCTAACTAAAATTATTAAAAAAAAAGGCGATTTGGTTACACTAAGTGATCTAAGCAGTAGTAGAGGCTTAGTACTAAATCGCTGAAATTAACAAGTTCAGTTTGACCAACAAAGATCCTGCATACGGTTTTTATGGTACTTACAAAACAGGGGCAACAACCGTTCATAAGATGATGATAGTGACAACCAATTAATTAGTACTCCGGATAGTAGCTAAAATAACATGCAGGCCTGTAATCTCAGGTTTATATATATGTCTCGTTTGAACGAGACAGCCAACAACTCCAAGCTGCTTCATGTACCAATGGGCAAAGTGCCAATTGGAAACAGGCAGCTCAAGCAGGTGTGTGCATGCAGAGCACTAACCATGTCAAAACCAGATACTGACTAGTATAAGAGGAACAAATCAAGACGCGTCGCAAACCAGCAGTAGATTACACAAGCATAATGCAGCTGGCAGCACTATGTACAAGTGTACAGCATGAAGAGAATTAATAATTATCTATAACATCATGGGAGCCAAAAAACTTCCGTTGATTTTGACCGGAAATGATCAGCATGCACACAGAGAAACATAGAGTTTCAGAGAGTTTCAGGGTTGGATAGCAGTGTGTATATAAGCCCCTGTCTCCCTCTGAATTTTTCATCCTGTTTTCTCATCAGCATTCTCTCAACCGGTGACACTTTGTCTGAACATTTTTTGCTTGAGCTTTTTGCAACGAGAGGAGGACGACGATGGGGAGGTTGAGCTTGCTCCTCGTGGTTTTCGCGACGGCGGCGGCGGCGGCGGCAGTGGGGCTCGCCGGAGCCAGCTTCCGCGACGAGTGCGACATCCCGTGGGAGCCCCAGAACGCCAGGTCCACCGACGACGGCAACGCCCTCTCGCTCTCCCTCGTCAGCAACTACTCAGGCACGCATACAAAACCCAAACATTTTCCAGATAATTTTGCTCTGATGGATTAGCTTCAATTAGTTCTAGATATTGATCAGCATAAATAATTCAGCATGAAGAAAATTTGATATTACCTTCTGCGGTCGGTGATTGATTCTTACTTAATTTGTTACATATATGTGCAGGCTGCATGCTGCGGACAAAGAAGCAGTTCATCTTCGGAAGCGTCTCCACTCTCATCCAGCTTGTCCCCGGCAATTCGGCCGGCACAGTCACCACATACTACGTGCGTGTCCTTCATTGATCGATTTGTTCTTCATCCATCGAAAAATTAACCACTATTTTTCTTCACTAATTTTCAAGAAATCATTTTTTTCTCCATAATGGAATTTATCCAACGGTCCATACATAAGTATAACTGGCCATATATAGTAAGGACTCAAATAATTACAGCAAGTGTTCTGACTATTGGTTAATTAATTGAAATTCAGACGTCATCGGTTGGAGACAACCACGATGAGATCGACTTCGAGTTCCTGGGCAACGAGACCAGCCAGCCCTACACCATCCACACCAACATCTACGCCAATGGCGTCGGCGACAAGGAGATGCAGTTCAAGCCGTGGTTCAACCCCACCGACGGCTACCACAACTACACCGTCTCCTGGACTCCTTGCATGATTGTGTATGCAGACAATCTTTAAATTTTCCATCCTCGTTGTCTGGTTGGTGCATGAAACTCAAATAGTCGTGATCTTGATTGATACATGCAGGTGGTACATCGACGGAACACCCATCCGGGTGTTCCGCAACTATGAGAAGAGCAACGGCGTGGCGTTCCCAACGAAGCGACCGATGTATGGGTACTCGAGCATATGGGCGGCGGAGGATTGGGCAACTCAGGGCGGACGTGTGAAGGCTGACTGGTCCAAGGCACCTTTTGTCGCAAACTACCGTGGCCTCAACATCAACGTATGCGAGTGCTCTACCCCTGACGGGGGCAATAGCTGTGCTGCAAAATGTGCGTCAACCTATAATAGCAGGTCATCAGCATGCCAGTTGAGTGATTCGGAGCTCACACGGATGCGGAAAGTGCAGGATGAGTATAGGATCTACAACTATTGTGTTGATCCCAAGAGATACAACGGATCTATACCGGTTGAGTGTAGCCTTCCACAATACTAATTGACCAGCTGCCAGGAATCCATACGTCATGATTGGGATGGATATTTTTGTGATGGATTTTGAGATTTATTTGATGATTCTTTCTATTCATAAATCTTATATTATTTGCCCTTAAAAAAGGTTGTACTTGTATGTTTACATATGCTATAGCATACGCAATTACGTGTACATAAGCAATTTGTTTATGTGCTACTCTAGATTTATGTTGTTTTCATCTTTGTCTTTCAGAAATTTCTTTTATATGAATCAAGAAGAAAAACCTATCCTGATTGGCGAAGCTCCTACTTTTTAATTTATAAAAAAAAAAGTTACCCAATCCCTATGTAATTGGAAAAAAAAAATGAATCCCTTATATGCTATTGAGTTGAAAGTTAACTCTGTTAAGCTATTGTCATCGGCTCAATTATACACTACGTTAAGTCTAAATCTTATCAGGATTTTGACAAAACAATAATGCTAACCCTATAATTCTTCCTGTTCCCACGTCCTCCTCCATTCTCTCTTGATCACCAGATAACATAGGTCACTCCTCCTTTGCTCTCACAATCCCTTCTCTTTTATTGCTGATATTTAGAGCTCCCAACTATTAGAGCAAATTCGTCACCTCTACTTGGCATCTTTTCACAAACGAGGACACTGTTGCTGGCAACATGGTGTCTGCATGGCAACAATTGGTAAGAAGCTTGTGAGTTGCAGCCAATGATGAGTCCGCATAACGAGTCTTGGCCGAGCCAAGGCAACTTCGATGACAATGTTGGTGTCTGACATCATTGGCTAAGTTGTTTGTGTAAGCAATGTGTATCATGAAGTCAATACTAATGGGACAAAGGAGGATGACAGTAGCTATGGCAACCGATAGGATGAGAGGAGTGTGTGATTCGTATTGGGAGGTGAGAAAATAAATGGGAGGTATTGATATGACGATACTACTGCAAGCGATACGAATATTAGCGAGAGGAAGGGAGGAAGTGATAGGCCAACAAGAGTAAACAATGAGTAGGACATACAAGACTAAGGATGTGTTCTTTACTTTATTTTCCTAACTTCTATTCCCTCGTTATTCCCTCGTTTTTCATGCACACGCTTCCCAAACTGCTAAACAATGCGTTCTTTAAAAAAATTTTATAGAAAAGTTGCTTTAAAAAATCATATTAATTCATTTTTAAGTCTATTTTAGCTAATGCTTAATAATATGTTCTAGTGGATCACTCCGTTTTTACGTGTGGGGAGATAAAGTTTCTAACTTTCACCTCCGAATGCGGCCTAATGTGTATCATCTTAGCTAGTCAAGAAGAAAAGGCAAAGGCATATTATTGTTATCCCACTTATCAATGTCCACTCGTTATTATGAATGGAAATAATATAGGTATTAGAATGGCTCAATGATACCAAGAAACTCTTTTCCTTTTTTAAAAAATTATCTATATTATCAGCTATAGTGTTAATGGCCATTATACCAAATACCATTATGTATAGCATTTTCCCGCCTAAAGTGATCTAATTGATGGGCCAGTCTACTCAAAGCAATTTAGTTTCATAATTCTTTCTTCTAAATACATGTTTAATATCTAGAATTAGTCAAAGCTCTTTTATAGATATACTTGGCTTGCTTGGTTGTTGCCTAACATTGTCACAACTCAACTTGCCATAAGTGTGGCCAACAATGGCCATAGGTATGGCAATGTTTAGCTAGAAAACAAGGGTATTTCATGTAGGCCCATGGAGGAAAGTGTGGCTTGCCACACAATTGTAACAAGCAACCAAGCACTAACCTAATAAATTATGACATGCCTAACATGTGGTGTGACAATATGTAGCACTCAACCAAACAACCCAACTTTCCAACTTCTAATTCCTTGTTTCTACCACACACTTCCCAAACTACTAAATGGTACTTTTTTTAAAAAAAAAATCTATAGGCTAAAGAATCATATCAATTATTTTTTAAAGTTTTTTAGCTTATACTTAATTAATCATATGCTAATCCGTTACTCCATTTTGCGTGCCAAAAAAAAAAGTTCCCAACCCTCAACGCCGAAAGCAACCTTACAAAAGTGATTGATTTAGCTTTCTACGGAGGGAGGCACTTTTATTTATTTATGTAGTAAAGAGTTTTATGTATTAAGGAGAATTTTACTTTAAATTTGTCGTTGACCGTGTGTTTGCTCATAAATAATTTAAAGAATATTAAATTTATTTTCCTACCTTTTTGTGAAAATCAGAGCATAGCTGTTCAAAAATTTAATTTGAATATTAAAAATAATCCCGCATGGCATTTCATGTGAGTTTTTTTATTAAATTAATTCCCATAAAATTTGTTTAACACGGTTGAGGCTAGCCTTGAGATAAAAACTCAAAACGTACTCTAATCTACAATCTGAATTTTCGTGCTTAACGCTCGAGAGACTCATGCCATTTTTTCTCTCTTATTGCAAGTCATTGTCAAACTACCTTTGTGACAAACCAATTAGCTAGAAAAACATAACTCAAACCCATAATTAAGCCAATAATAAAAATAGTAAAGGTATTGTGATGGCTATCTTATCCGTTGCGACTGCGGCAACAACTTAGAGCTGCAGCAACCATTTTCAGCTGCCGTAGCCATAACAAGCGGACGTGAGTAGCTCCTAAATTTACAAGCTCTAGTTTTATCTAATAACATGGCATATCATTTTTTATATCACCGTATTAAGGTTGTTTCATTGCCTTAAATTGTTATTATTACTTGTTCAATATAGCTTTTTCAATAAGTCCAATTCTACTGTAACTCTTCTCATCTTTTTCATAAACATAGGAAGGAGTATCGAAAGGCGAGGTTTGATGTTATTTTACAACACTTCTTTTATCTCTTTTTTTCTCTTAGCAACTCGTCTTTTATCTTAAACCCTGATCCAACCTGATACTAAAGGAAAGAAACAAGTTGTTTTCAAATTGAACCAAAAAAACAGAAATAAAAGCAAATCAATCCCCTAACCTTTGTTCCGTTATCTCTAAAAATAGATCATCTGAGTTAGTGCAGTTTGTAATAGTTCACTGACATATAAACCGTAGTAAAATAAGGCCCACCTATCAGTAACATATCTGTAAACTGCACATGATCTGTTTCCGTTGTCTCTAGTCGGCGAACACTGTCAGACTCAGACTAGACTGAGACCCCCTTGTGATCGTGAGTGGGGAAGGGTAGCAGCAGCAGCAAACCAATCTAATCCATCCACCTCCACTCCCCCGCCGCCGCGGCCGCCGCCGCCGCCGTCTCTCTCCCTCCTCCTCCTCCCCCTCCGCCGCGGCCGCCGCCGCCTCTGCTCAGGCTCCACCATGCCGCGCCTCTCCCCTCTGCGGTGATGGCCGCGCCGGTCCAGAAGCTGGGTTGCCAAGCAGGCGAGCCTCCTCTCCACAATCTCTAGAAGCTTCAACCCCGTCGCCGTCGTCTCCTCGGTTCCGAAACCCTAGCTCCCGCTCGTCGCCGAACGCGGTCTCATCGAGGGCGAGGGGTAAGGTGGAGGAGAAGGAGGTGGCATGGATCGGATCGTCGGGGGAAAGTACAAGCTGGGCCGCAAGATCGGGAGCGGCTCCTTCGGGGAGATCTACCTCGGTTCGATCTCTTACCTATCATGCTTTTGCCCCTCGAATTTTGCCCTTCTTCGATTCGATTCGGTTCTCTGATGTGGTTTGCTTTCTCTCTCTGTCCTCTGCAGCGACGCACGTCGACACCTACGAGATAGTCGCCGTCAAGATCGTAAGCTCTATTTCTCCTCCTCCTCCGCTCATGTTAGATTGTTTCAATTTTTGTTTGCTGCGGAAATTTGGTTTTTGGGCTGATTTCATCTTTTTGATAGTTTATGTTCTATAAAGGCCTGAATAAATGTTAGGTTACAACTTAATTCCTTGTTAGTGTTGGTGATTTAGAATTGTGTAGTACTCCTTTCTGTTTGGTAATGACTTGTTTATGCTAAAAGGGCATACATTTTTGTTGGAGAGAAACAGCATGGCCTGTAGTCGGTGGCAGAGCTAGGATTAGGACATGAGGGGGCCAAATAACAAAGGCAATAAAATATGAAATGCTAACTAGCAGCTAAAGCATGTCCCGCTCTCTTGTGACTGTAAATGCATTGCCACGAAGTAGTAAATGCAGTCTGCAACGGTGGACGTGTTCCCGTGACTGTAAATTTGCCTGCAAATAGTGAATGTATCCCCCAATGAGGAATGCTATTATGCTTTGTTTCGATGAGAGATGCTAAATCTAGTTTTCAACTAACGATCCCATGTTTGGATGATAGCTACTGCTGTATTTATGTTTTTTCTCTAGTCATTATGGTTTACTGTAGCTTCAAACCAAGCAGTGGCAATAAACCATATGCTTACATTAATCACATAATTAGGCACTAGGAAAATAAAATGTCTTGTGGGGGGTGGACCATTGCTCTAGCTCGTTCCCTGCCTGTAGCTACAAGATTTCAAGCAGATATCATGGATCAGAGTATGGTTTCCCACACAACTGTGCTATGTGTCCATTGGTTTGGGCTCACCGTGGAAAAGTCAAAACGATGCATGCTAGTAGGTCTCCATTTATGTTTTGCATCTACTATCCACTTTCACTTGTGTGGGTCTGTGTGTAGATTGTGAGTAGCTAGATGTTTGATGTGCTGCTGTGAAGTATGCGAGTGCAGAGGAGGAACGTTTTGCGTTACATGTAGGTGTTGTCATCATCTATTGCAGGAACAAACCATACTGATTCTTTTGTAAGTGTAGTGCAATTGACATTTGCATCTGAGAGAACAACTCAAGAATGAAAGGCAAGATAAGACAACTCATCAACTCGTCAGTTTTTAATGCAACTATAAACCATGTAAAAGCATCAACAACCTGTCCATATATCCCTCACAAAAAAATGTCAACATATCTGTCTAAGTAGCACTCAAACAACTATAAGCTACCGAATTGCATGATTTTTCCAACTCTTGATGGCTTGAGTTGGTTACAATCCCTTTTACTTGTTGATTGTGCTGCTTGTAAATTTGGTCATGTATTGCAAGAACCTTGTGGGAAACTGTCATGTCTTATTTGGTGCTTAAACAGACTTGTGAACACCTATTTGGTGTCTTAGTTGTATTAGACACAAAGAATTAAAAAACATACTTTATATTTTGAAATTCGAATCAATTGAAATGCTAATTTTCAATATTTCTTTTATGTAAATTTTATTTTTAAAATGGAAAAATGCTTTACTTTGTCTTTCTAACATCCTAGTTGAAGATGCTAGACGTTTAGCATTCTATCCTTGCATTGGAAATTTCTTTTAAGATGTTCAGTTTCACTTTTTTAGTATCTCAGAATTCCAATTTATTTCTATTTTTTTAGTAATAAGTGAAACAAAACTTTTAAAGATGTCATTTTGTTTGGTTTTGGATTGAACTTGTCGTGAAAGTCTTGTAAATAGTGTTTTATTATATATTATACTTTATTGGTGTACCTTTTCTGCTTTAAGTTTTTCTCTTTTATCGATTTCATATAATATTTAAATTGTATTGAATTAGATGGTAAATTCACATATTTATGTAGTGTATGGCCACTGATATATCTTTAATAGTTTCTTTGCCATGTCACTGCAACAACCATGATTCAAGAAGACATTCGGACTGTTTATCCATTTTATTGTGCTGATCTATACTGCAACTGGTTATATTCAGGAAAGCAGCAAAACAAATCATCCCCAGTTGCTTTATGAGGCCAAGCTGTATAATGCTCTTCAGGGAGGGAGTATGTGTTTGGTCTTTAAATGGTTCTATTTTCTCATTTTTTGTGCCAGAGCTAACCTTGGTAATCCTTCATACCTGTGAATTCATGTAGCTGGCATTGCAAACATAAAATGGTGTGGCATTGATGGTGAGGACAATGTGCTTGTTATTGATTTGCTGGGGCCTAGCCTTGAGGATCTCTTTGTTTATTGTGGTCGAAGATTCTCGCTAAAGACGGTCTTGATGTTAGCGGATCAGATGGTAATGAGAGAATTGGCTTCAATGTTTCGTTGTTCTGTTTGCAAATGGAGATGTAACTGTGGATGCTAATGTCTCTTTTGTGAAAAATATGGCTATTGCTTGTTGATACTACTTTTAGTTAACACAATATAGGCACTCATAATTTAGAAACTAAGGCGATAGATGGGTTTTAGAACTTTTTTTAAAATTCTACTGTTAATAACGTAACTTCAGGTACACGATGTACCTATACCAGGATTCCATATTGCTTGTAACATACCTTTTTTTTTCTTGAATTTTGTAACGCAAATTTAATTATCTGGTAGTTTTTCTTTTATGGTTTGTTCTATTTCTTGCACTCTTATCAGCAACTTCAAAAATTTGCCTGAGACATTTTTGCTGGATAATTTTGTATACTGATTTCTATGGACTTACCTATACAACCTGCAGAACCAATTTTTTTTCTTTTTCTTTATCGATCCATTAATTGATTTCTCATTTAATCATGAAGATAACAAGAGTTGAATTCATGCATTCCAAGGGATATTTGCACAGAGATATCAAGCCTGATAACTTCCTCATGGGCCTTGGTCGTAAAGCTAACCAGGTGTTTAACAAGTGGCTGTTTGTACATATATGTTGTTGTGATTATGCGCTGTAATTGTTTTGCCATCCAACTCTCAGGTTTATATTATTGACTTTGGGCTTGCAAAGAGGTACCGTGACGCGACTACTAATCGCCACATACCTTATAGGTGAGCAAGTAGTTAACCCCATATTTCTTGTTTTTGTTATTTTTCACTATACATTAATTTAATCTTCTACTTTGCGGTGTTACATCTGTTGTGTGAGTGTCGTTAACCCACTTGCCATGTTTACAGGGAAAATAAAAACTTAACCGGCACAGCTCGATATGCAAGTTGCAACACTCATCTTGGCATTGGTGAGAAATATACCAATTCTATTTGTGTGATGTCATAAGTCATAACTTTAGATGCTGTAATCATGAATCGTGATAATTGTACTGTTTGATTATTTGTCCTGAAATTCCACTTAAATAAAGTGAAGTTATTATTCTATTACTTTCCTTTTACATCAATTAGTAAACTTAATTTTGCTATTCCTCGCCAGAGCAAAGCCGAAGAGATGATTTGGAATCCATTGGATATGTTCTTCTGTATTTTCTCAGGGGAAGGTAGTATTCTTCAGTGTTAATAAGCTATTCAGACAATATTTTTCCTTCTCATTGTGGCAGAATAATTTATGATTGTAAGATAATATATGCAACTGCAGCGTGACCATTGTTAAAAAAAAAGTAGTTATATCCTCTTAACGTTAATAAGCCAGCTAGATTTAGTCTTGAATTTGCCATGTGCTTGTATTTATCCATAGATTTCTCTCTCTCTCTCTCTTAACTAACTATACATTTTGTCCAGTCTTCCTTGGCAGGGTTTAAAAGCTGCCACAAAGAAGCAGAAATACGATAAAATAAGTGAGAAAAAGCTTGCAACACCCATTGAGGTTGTTTAAGTTTGCATGCTTTAATTTGTGCAAATTATTCACACCTTTTTGTTTCATTGATGTGATTGCTTATGGAGTTCTTGGTGCAGGTTTTATGTAAATCCCATCCCGTTGAATTTGCTTCTTATTTTCATTATTGCCATTCATTGACATTCGATCAACGGCCGGATTATGGATTTTTGAGAAGGCTCTTTAGAGATTTATCTGACCGTGAAGGTATAGCATCAGAAGCACTAGTGGTACATCTCCCATTATATCTTATGTTACATGAACTTAATATCTTATTCAATAATTTGGCCACCTGCAGGTTATCAGTATGATCATGTTTTTGATTGGACACTGTTGAAGTGCAAACAGTCCCAAAAAGCAAAGGCTCAACAAGTATGTTTCGTAGGAATTTTTAGTGATTGCGATCTTGTTTCTTTCCACATAATCGTGATCATTCTAATTTTTTAAACTAGATAACACCCCGTGCTTTGCTGCGGGATATATGAATGAATATATGTTAAATGTTGTATAAATTATGGATGGTTTTGGAGTGAAATATTTTAAAAATGATTTGAGGATGATGATTTAGCATGTGTATATTGAGTTTTAGAATATAATTAATTGTAAATGTAATTACTATGCTTGCATGTTGAGTTTTAGGTGTTTAGTGGGTTGATGTGGCATGCTTGCATGTTAAGGTTTAGGAGTAGTAATAAATACTATGCTTGCATGTTGAGCTTTAGGTGCTTAGTGGGTTGTAACTTTATAGAAGGTATAGATTTCTTTTTGAATTTGAACAATTGTCAGAAATTTATGCATTTTAAAATAGGTTGATGTGCTTAATGGAATGTCTGTGATTTCTCCCAGATTGATTTTTCACTTATAATCAATTTCTATTTGTGATCTCTTATCTTATCACCTTTTCTGATCTATCTATCTCTCTTCATTGACAGCAAGATCCAGGTGTAAGTAGCCGGGCGGTTCCAACGAATATCGAGAAGCACCAAGGTAGCAGATTGCATGAAATTCTTAGTATCAGTAGATGCATGGTATTCCTTTAATACTGTGGCTTTTGTAACTTAGTCATGGTTGTCACCTGATTACTTTCAGTTAGTGTGTCACGCCCAACGGAAGCTTCTGGTCAGCTTGAAGCAGAGCTACGCCCAGCAATTAGAATGCAATTCAAATCTACTGCTGAAAACAGTCGCTCAAGTAATCGGCATACTGACAAATTGGTAAGTTCTTCCTTTTATTTGATGAGGAAATTTTCCTAACTAAAATAATGTTTGACTTAATTTACTGTAAATAAATTTGAATGCTAATGAAATTTCAGTGTTATCGTAAGCTCTTACAGGCTTCCATTTTTTTTAACCTGATAGGAATAGAACTTCACGCATGAATGTTTTGGTGCCCTTTGTTTGGTTATATAATCTTCTTGTATTTCTCTGCAGAGAGTTGGTACTAGCACTGAAAATGTCTTGCTGCAATCCACATCATTTGGCCATGCTGATGCTCCAAGGAGGAATATAGCAATCTCAAAAACTCAGGGCCTCCTTGATTCCAACGCTCATGGAACTAACAATCCAGGGCCTTCTAATCTCCTTTAGCGTCTGGATCAGTTCATCAGAGCATACTGGTCCATGCAGACCACCATTGGTGAGACTTCTTTCAATGCTATTATGTCCTTGCATCTTCTGTATGTAGATGTTATGGACAATTGTGTGGTGCTTTTGGGTAATTTTCTTCTGCTTGACCTTATGGAATCTTTGCTTTCCCTACAAAATACTCCTAGTGTGTAGAGATGGTATGGTTGCATCCTGGTAACCATAGGCATGCATGATTAGAGTTGGAATCCACCATGTTGCCGCTGTCATTGCTAGACCCTCACATGAGTATGAGCAAGTTTCCAAAGTGTGTGTGAGAAGATAATGTGTTGCTGTGACAAATTCTCCTTGAACACACTTTCTTGATTGTTTAAACAATGCAGGTGGTATCAGAAGCAAAGTTTGTGGAAGCTTAGAAAAAAATTAGGTGAAAAAATATGGGAAATACATGTATACTTAGTTGTATGTTGGTTCTAGGCATGTGCCTTATTTGGCAATAATAATAGTTCAGGCGTTTAAAAATGTAAGTGGTCACCTTTTAAGAGATACCGTTTGGTCCATATGATATTTAGCAGTCATTACATTTTCAGTGTCTTTGTAACCTATTTTGGTGATACCAATATGGCCACTCTTACCTATGTTTTCTTCTGCATTGCTAGTGACCTTTTTGCTGCTGTACTTGTAGGTCACCGTATATGACTTTGGGAGAGAATCCAGAGCAAAGCTGTATGCCCTCAAATGTTTTGGTGCATGAAGCTGTTGCTGAAAATTGCTGTCAGGCTTTTAAGGTGTCCTCTGTATTGATTGAGGTGATTACTACCAAACAGAAACAGTGGTTAGGTGACCTGTTAGCCTGTTACTGTTCAGCATCTTTTAGCGTGCAGTGGTCAAGAAGTTCACTTTCCCATATTATGTGGATAATATATGGAAGCTTAGGAATGTCAGTACCCTCTTTTGTGTTCTACATGTGTGAATGCATTGTAACGTTTTACCTGGGCTCATTTATTCAGGGTTCTTTGCCAATTACATTTTTAACGATGCTATATTGATTGCTTAAAGAGATCTTGGAGGCTCATTGGAACAGCTTTAGCCATAATTAGGGATCAGCGCCAGCGCGATAATGGAACTTCCACTCATCATCTAATTGTGAGATCTCCATCTGACTTTCAGTTGTAAGTTGACTGGAGATGGATGCTATTTGTTCTATTGTACTATAAAAAGTAACTGCAATAGAATTTCTCACTGAAATATTTTCTCCCTCACCAGATGTCAGTTGGCTGCTGTCAATCCGCCAGCCAAAAATTGAGATCTTATTCAACTTGGATGGGCTTGCAGTCTCTAATGAGTTTGGTGTCATACCCAACCTATCAAAGATTTTGAGGAGCTTTCTCTGAAGTATTTATGATTTGGATAGCATGGCATACTTCATGTTCATCTTGACTTGTCAACATCAATATGCCTAAGCAAATGGTTTGCTTCCTGTGAAAAATGGCAGAGCAAATTCAGGGCCATTTGGACTTTCAAGTGTAACTCTAATGTGGCTTATGATGCAGATCACCCTTCCAATCTATGAGAGCAAGAAACCTGGTGGTTTTGTTTCAGAGAGGTAAATTGGTTATCATTTGTGCCATGTGAGCTGTTGACACTTCGCGCAACATGGCTTGGCTGGTGTGTGTTCTGCTAGATGATTTCTACTCTGATGTGTAATGGAAGAGCTCTCATGTCATGATTTGTGTAGAATCAATATTTCATTATACTCTATTTATAATGACAGCCAAATGAAAGCAGGGTTTTTGGCATGGAGCTTCAACATGTTTGAGTTAAAAGGAATGAAATCGATTGCTTATACCATTCTGAAGAAATCAGACCTTCAACTATCCTATTGTCTGAAGCTGTGTTTTATCTGTTTGTTGATATTGCAAAAGGTTCATTTGAATGACCTTGTTTTTATGTACTGGGCACCATACGTTTGATGGTTTGAGTTGCTCGGGCATTACTAGCCAAATTACGTGTGTTCATGTAATTTGTTATGTTCATTCCTTCTGGGATTTTAAGTTGTCAACCTCGTGGTAAGTGGAGTAGGGTCTGTTTCATACTTTCATTCTTGGATTTGGAATGCATCAACTTGCTCATTGCTTTGAACTGTTTATTTTCAGATGAAGCTTCAAACTTGGAACAGAGCAGGTAGCTAGGTATTTTTATCTATTCATCTAAGCTATGTTTTGTACTCTTCCCAGTCATCACGGGGAACAGGTAGCTTCACAACATGAGTCGAAACCTCATGCTCCTCTGTTATTTAATCAGACACCAAAAATTCTTGTCATGGAGTTCGGGCTCATTTACAGTGATTGCAACAAAGCAAGATTTATCTCTGGTCACGAGTCATTGAACAAACAGAACTGGCACCCAGTTTCTGAACAAGTTTACTCCAGTTCTTTTGCAAAGTCAATGTTGTCGACAAACACCTGCCATGATAAGAGAAGAGTGAGCAAATCTTTCTACTAATGACCAGCAGAAGAAAGCACTTGAAATATTTGGCTGATTGAAGCATATGATCCGATACCGATTTCCAGCCATCAGGGTCCAGGATGGACGTGATCTTGGTGTTGATCCCCGGCAATGGCCCCGGCTCGCGCACCACCTGCCCTCCGAACAGCTTCACCACCTCCGCCGTCTTGTAGACGTCGTCGGTTCCAATCGCGATCTGCGTGAGCATGGGCGATCACGACGTCATGCCAGTTCATCTCTAGAAACCATTGATGGGTGAATGGAAGAAAGGAAAATCCATGACAGATGGATCCATCCATGGTGTTCACCTGGGCATATGCATTCCCCTTGTCATATTCAGTGACCCCATAGTTGTATGTCAGCTCCAGCACGGCGTTCTTGTCTTCAGGGCCGTACCCCATCATCGCCACCGTGTACTGCACAAGCACTTGAAAATGTCACCACATTGTACAAAGAATTGCCACCCAATGAAGTTTCTTCTGCAGATTGATCACCTTATATTCAGGGTTATCTCTCTTCCTTAGCAGCTCCATGCCACAGGCCTGCAAGATGGATCATCCAATCCAATGCCATGAGAATCATCAAGGCAGGATAAGCTCTGAATTTGCGCGGGGACTTTTTTTTTTTGGTTTCGGATTCGAACCTTCTCATAGAAGCTTATGGCTCGGTCGAGATCGCCGACGCGGAGCATCACCTGGCACAGGGGCTCTGGAGTCCCTGGCCTCTCAAGGATCTCAAACTTGTACCCGTCTGGGTCCTCCACGAAGGCGATCACCGTCTTGCCGCCCTTGACAGGGCCAGGCTCCCTGGTCACCTTCCCTCCTTTCGCCCTTATCAGCTCCACCGTCTTCGCCACCTGCCATGATCAATTCCAAGAACCCCAAACACAATTGAGCCCAACTTTCAACCAACCATCAGACCAAGCAATCAATGATCAGTCACACTTGTGATCGATCGCAATTGTCGAAAGCCGAAATTACATCGTCGACGGCGATGCCAAAGTGACCGAAACCCGCCCCGATGTCATACTTGTCGACGCCATAGTCTGCGCCATTTGCGAAGGTGAGACCAAAGGAGGAGGAACATGTCAGTCATATGAGAGAATGAATAATGTGCAATGCAAATTATGCAATGTGAGGAGTGGAGTAGCGGTTAACTGTAGGTGAGCTCGACGACGAAGTGGTTGTCCTCCGCGCCATAGCCGAGGAAGGCGTTGGTGTACTTCTCCTCCGGGATGTCGCGCTTCCGCAGCAGCTTCATCCCAAGACACTCCGTGTAGAACCTATGTAGCGGATCAATCAATTCAGGCAATGTCAGATTGTGTGTTCGATTTCCAGCAAGAGATTGGGGTTGTATTTTATCCGTGAAGGTGATGATGTCTCTCTACTTGATTGTCCTGTCGATGTCGCCGACGCGGTAGACGACGTGGAGCAGCCGCCGGTTGTCGCTCTTGGCCCAGGCGAACGCCTCCTCCTTGCTGCCGAAGGCCGCCGCCGTGGCCGCCTGCGCGGCGTCCGGCGGCGAGGCCTGGAGCTTGGCCGCCGCGCTCGCTCTCCGGCTCAGCCTCGCCGGCTCCGGCTGCAGCGCTGTCCATCCAAGAAAAGTACAGCAACGAACCGACAGGTGCAGTGAATTGCTGGGAAAGGGAAGTCGTTCAGTTGGTGGACTCACCAGCGGCGGCGGTGGAGAGGAGCAGCGACCTCCGGGGGACGGCCGGCGAGGCGCAGGCGGCGGCGGCGCGGCCGGCGGCCATGGGGAGAGCCCTCATTGTGCGGTGCGGGCGGTAAGCTTTGGTTGGGGCGGTTGGTTGGTGTAGCTGCCGCTGATGCTATCCTTAATTCCTGGCTTTTCCTTTGCTCCTTCCTTCGCGCCAGATTTTTTCCCCCTGCCTTTTGGCTTTGGCAGTTTTGGGGCTTTTGGCCACCAGAAGTCGAGAAGTAACCATTGAGAAACAGGTGGCAACCCCTCCGAGAACATTCTCTCTGCAGCTATGCTCTTGGTCTTGAAGCACCACCCACATGAAAAAGATAGTGCAGTTAAACCATTGATATATGAATTATAGCAAAGTAAAACTCACATGTCAGTAATTCAACTATATGTGCAGTTAAATCAAAGGATCAGTTTCTCACCCACATAACGACCCCCGAAAGAAATAAGGGTAGTTTGATAGTATTGACAAGTTTAGATAGCAACCAAATATGCTATAGAACTACTGTTTAAAATGCCAATATTTTTGTATGGCAAGTTTTGCGTTCAAACCAAACTTAGCCCTAAGATCCTCTTACTCAAGTAAGTGATTTTAGCATCACCGACATGTTAGTGTTAGTTTATAGCAAAGCGGCCTAAAGACGGAGACAGACAAAAGACGGAGACAGACAAACAAATGAACAAATTTCACATAATCCCCCTTATTGAAAAAAAATCATATAGCCCTATAAAAAAGAAAAAATCATATAACTCTAGATAGATGGCATGAATAACACAAAACCCTCAGATTTGGGGCTTGTCTCAATAAATTCCTAAGGTTTCCAGGCACAATCCGTTGCACAATTTAAATGTTCCGTTAACTCCATTATATCAAGCTAGCTAGTAGCCCTTCTTTTCAACCCCAGCTTAATTCCTCTCCCTGTTAGCCCTTATCATCAAACACTTCAATGATTTGACCTCTCAGCTCTCTTGGAGCATTGAGATAATCAGTCTAAAATTACAAAATAAAAATACTTGCAATGTCATTGTTGATAAGAAAATTTGATACAAGGAATTATAAGATAAAATAGAAATTTCGTGCACCAACACTGAGCAACAAACTTAAGAGTCCTTTCACCATAAAGTTGTTCGCGTTGAGCTCTAAACTCCACCATACCTACCAAGGGAGATTTATATAGATGGCATAATTGGACACAAAATTATGATCAGGAGTCCACCATACATATCATGATGAAAATGAAATGTCTTCAAACTAGACAGGTTATTGAAATAATAAACCATCAAAACATGCATGGGATTCGTGATACTCATGCCCAGGTTTCCCCTACCGTTTGGTCGGGGTTACCGTATTCTATTGATAAGTTCGTTTACTATAGTAAACTGTGTAAACCGAATAATATTTATTAAAGTTTTAAATTGTTTTAATGAAAAATTGGTAGGGTTACTATGTTTTTTCGCTATTACTGTATACCGATGGTAAGCTTGGCTACCGTTGTAACCCTGCGAGAGAAACTTACTCGTGTCTAGAATGAACACAATATTTTATAAAATCGAACACAAAAAGGAGTTTCAATGCTGCCTTCTTCGGCTAATTAATTCAGTCCAACGCATGGTCGCATGCACATTTGGATCTTCTCGCATGTGCACCCCTGTGACTGAGGTTTTCTGGATATATATTCAGCTCCTAATCCAAAGGTTTGGTCATTTAATTTGTTCTATTCCCAGAAGTACATTTGCCGAATTTCAGAGCATTAATTATATGTTCTGAAAACTTCCAATAGATGGCTGTCATGCAATCTTTCGCCCATGTTCTCGAATCTTTATTCTGTACTTCTCTTTCATTTTTAATTTTCTGCAATTTTCTTCGTTCAACGAAGCCAACCATGTGTGTGCAAATCTGAGCTCCATCTTCGAGCTAGTTCTGGCCGTCAACATAATCTAAAAAATAATTAAGCAATCATTCATGCATCCTTATGGCGAACGCCGGGACAAAATGCATTATTGTACACACATCAAGAAGATAGTGAAGTGTCAAGCTACAAATTGATTGCGCCCATTTACACCATCATCAATGGTCAATTGACCATAGTATTTCACAAAATAACACAGCTAAAACACATTCCGATTACAGATAATTACAGATGTCGCTTTTCCACCTAACATCATATATCCAACCGAGAATTCCACGTGCATTCTCATTTTTCTTCCCCATTACACGCAAGACACATACCTTCATATAGAAAGCGAGCATCCAAGCGTTCCAACAACTAAAAATTACGCAAAATTCCTTTATATGGATCACTGATCTGGTGACTCTACCGCATATCTATTCTTTTTAGTTTATTCATTGTATCATTGCTATGAGTTATTTGCTCCACGTTTCTTAAATTTATGATTTCTCAAAACAGAATTCTACGATATTACTTAGATCACTTTATCTAAACTTATTAACTTTATTTCTTGCAATATTTAACTTATTCGTGCAATTGAGTAAATAGTTTGTTATCCACGACAACAATCCAATGAATAATCGGTATCAAACGTTACCCAGTTTCCGTGCAACCCTAATATTCGATATGTTTATAGAGATAGGATATACGTGTGTTTTTAAGAATAAGTTGCATACCTCTTTCCATAACCGTTGTACTTGTTTGTAAGAAAAGAGAGAGAGGGAAAGGACCACTACCCTTTTTCAGGACCGAACAGATGAGCCGAAAAATGGAAGACAAACTAGGAACGGAAGGGAAGAGGATGGATGGTACGGTATGGCAGGTAGCTGCAGCCGGTCGATCTCATCCACAGAAAAAGGTCACCGTACAAGTAGTCCGGGGCCATACGTACACGTCCATCCATCCAGTACTATACGTACATGGACGTCTCCGGCCCCGTCGCCAACACTGCAGCTCCGGCGCCCGGCCGCCGCTGTGCCCCACCACAAGTTGTTTTCTCGCGGCGTTTTGCGGACATTCTGCATCTCTGCCGTGCCAGCTGATCTACCTCCCCCTCTTGTTAATTGGAGTATGTTCATCATGGGCTCCTGCCATTTCGGCCAGGGCATGAACAGGCAGCAGGGCCATGAGAAGACTAGCACATCATCAGGCCATCAGCTATATATATATATATATGTACCTAGCTAGCCAACCCTTCTAGTTCTATCATTAGAGAGAGAAGATCTTAGATTTTTCTAATAATGAAATAATAATATCCTGACTGCTACACCTAAATATACAGATTTTAGGTGGTTTCATAATCTTACAATATTTTGTCAAGTTGATATGTTTAGTTAATCACTGCTTACAACATTTTAAATTTATTTTAACCTCGAAAGAACCGCTTCACCTACCCAAGTCCCCACATCGTTCCTGTGTGGGAGATACGGGCGACGGCAAACCATAGCCGACGCTACTCCTCTCCCACCTCGTTGCCGATGGAGCAAGCCACCAGCCTCCACGCGACGAGCTACGAGCTAGGACAGTGGCGGTGGGGCAAGCTAGCTCGGCAAGGAATGGATCTGATGCGAAAGAAATGGGTGGTGTGCGTGCGACAATGGTGGTCGAGGCGGCAAGGCAGTAATGATGGCGGTGTCCTAGTCGCGAGGAGGGGCGGATATGGCCATGTGCAGGGCGCATCTGTCCATGCCTCTAGTGGTTGAAGCTGGCAACGACAGATGTAAATGAATTTGATGGCCATGGCTGAAGTTGGTGGTGGTGGTGGCCACGACGAGAAAGAGAACCTCGCGCTTCCTTGATGAGGACGTCGGGATCCGAGTGGGGCTAGAGGTTGTCAATGGCAACATCTCAAGATGCGGACGTGGTGGTGTCTCGATGGTTGTTGTCGTGTTTCGGATGGTAACATTTCTTTTATGCAGTTGGTAGCCAGGAGCTCGGTGGCATAGCGATCCAGTATACACAGAGGTGGTGACTTTGGTTGATGGATGGTTGGTGTCGGCTTGGTTGACGGCAACAAGGCGGCTGAGCAGACTAGTCCCATCCCTCTTCATGCGCCCACAGCTAGATCGAACAACAATATACAACAATTACAGTAGCATGATAGGTATTACCTGGCGTCGACGGCTTAGAATAGTCCCATCCCTCTTCCTGCGCCCATAGCTAGATCGGACAACAATATACAACAATCACAGTAGCATGATAGGTCTTACATGGCGTCGACGGCTTTGTTGCCAATGGAATCATCAACAAATGGAGTGTCAATGGGTTGGAGCATGCAAGGAGGAGAGATCGTGGTGGCTGCAACGACAACGGGATGGTGTGGTAATGGAATGGCGGGCTAGTTTGGCATCTCGCCGCCCTTCTTCTCAGGTTTGTCTACTTGAGGCAGGGAGTTCCACTAGGGGCGGCATGTACCAGTTGATGGGGTTTCTATGTGTATAGAACGCCGATGAAGGTTTGTAGGAGTCTAGACTGCTTCTCGAGATCGCCTCAATGCAGTTTTGCATGGTAGGGTTTATGAGGCAGGAGAAGATCAGTATCTAGCTGGACAATTCTGACATCAAAGTTTCAAAGTAAACAAGTGATATGATGGTTGTTGCCGAATGACAAAGGAGCAGGGTTGAAATGAGGCAGAAAATGATTTTTTTATCTTAGACAATAAAGGATTAAAGTTTAGTCTTCTTCTAGTCTTTTCTTCTTTATTGTTTTTCTTATGTGTATCTCAATTATGAGGCTTAGTCTAAATACTCAGGTAATCAAACTTTGATTATGTATATCCACTTGTGGGTATGAAGACCGGATCTCTATCCATTATCTTAAAAAAGGTGAATTTCAATTTTATAAACTGAAAGTTTGTTAGTTCTCAAGGTGGATATATAAGGCTTATCTTTTCTGTTTAAAGATATATAATAGATAAATCGGCCGTTGTATCTAAGACGTAGAAAACTATAGTCAGCTATTACAATTGTTTCACACCACTATGAAAAGATAAATATGCAACAAACTTAACAAGTATTTAGGAGAACACAAAGTTTCAACTTGCACATGTCCTATTGCTAGATTTCCATCACACCTCTATTTTTGCCCCCTCTAACAAGTAACTTCCCATAACGGCCACTTGTCACCATGCCTCCTTCTGGATTAAAGACCAAAAGTGTAGCCACAAAGAGCACATAAAAAATCACCAGTCTATTTAACCAAAGAGCAATTATTCAATACTTTTTTTCTTAGAGATACATTTTTTTATAAAAAAATACATTTAATACTTGTTTTAGAGATACATTTTTTTAGAGATAAAGCGCACATCTTAGAGATATATTTTTTTATATAAAAAACAATATCAATTCTATTTAACCAAAGAGCAGTTGCCCCATTCAATACTTGTTTTCTCTACCTCATACTAATCGTTGGTATGTAGCCGATCTCCAAAATATATGTGGAACATTGTTTGGATGGTCTAACCCAAAGGCTATGTGGATTACTCACCACACAAAACGAGCTCGTGGAAAAGATGTTGGATAATTCCGTTGATGTTGCAAAAACAACAAAACTGGACACTGATCCATTGTCTTTTGGCTAAATTATCTTTTGTTAAAATTATCCCATGATATAAGTCCCCAAAAAGACTTTTAACCTTTAACAATATTTTAAGAGACCATATATAAGGTCTTATTCATGGGTTGATTACCATAAAAAGGATTGTATACATCGATTGGATGAAAAAATATTTTTGATGTAAATTCCATTTAAAGGAGTTCTTGTCTTGAGAAAGTTGCACATCCAACAAACTAGAAACATTAAGTGATATGGTGCTCATTACTCATGCTACTGAGAAATGTTTTTTTCCTCGCAATATTGTACAACGTGGGGTATTGGAATTTGAGTGGTTTTTGTCCTAATCATGTGTCCTTCCAGAACTAGATCTGTGAACCATCTTACAATTGGAACCGACTTAATTGAAAGAATTTGTCTCTCACTTTAAGTAGACCAGTTCAAAATAATGAGTCACCTGGTCTAGCTTCTACCTGGGTAAATGTTTTTCTCCTAAATATTTCTTTTGAAGAAGATCTTGCCATACCCCTTCAGAATCAAGAGTTTAAATAACAATATACTAACCAAGGAGTCTTCCGACATATAGAGCTCTCAGCGACTTCGCCGTGGCCAAGATAAAGATGAGGAAGAAAAGACGTGGGTGATGACAGACACAAAAAGTTGGCGGGGTCACCACCATCATTTCTAACCTGTAATCTCTCTGTAGAACCTGTTTTAACTTTTTACAAGTAAATGGCCTTTACTATTTTTTTCATTTAATGAAATTGGCATGGTCTTGTGCCGGTTTGTTAATGGCATGTACTAAGGAGGCATATATTTTTATATATTTTATATGAAGATCTTGAATACCTAACTCTTCCCGGTCTTTTGGCTTAAACACAATACTCTATTTAGTTCTCCTGTACTAATGATCACCCCCTGCAAGAAAAAGCTGGAGCTAAAGTGATCAAGTTTTTTAAATATATATTAACGCTCTGTTTAATTGAGTTCAGATTGATTTTATTTAGGATAAATAGCTCAAATTAATATTTATGTATCCATTTCGCAAAAAATGATTATCTGACTAATTAATTAGACTGTTATCAGGGTATTTAATGATCAATCATTGTTTAATCACATCACAGCATACTGGGGTATCAGGGTAGTTGCTCGAGGACTTTCTCACATTGGTATCCCCCTGAAGAGGATGGTGGATAGCAGATAATTCAGAGGTTGTTAATTCAAAATTAATCAAATATTCCAAAATTCAAACTGTTTGGACTTTGGACGGTGTACCTAAAGCATTTAATTGATTTGGTGATACCAACATTGCATTGTCATCAGTGCCTATGATTCCCAGGAATCTTAGTCTGTTATATCTGGATACTTCTAAAACAGACATATCCCGTATCTGATACTCTCGGATATGTACCGGAGTACACATATAGGTGATCTTCAATTTTTCAAAATAATAAATTAATTCTGAATACTTCTCTTGATACTTCGCAGATAATTCTAGTCTGGATATCAAGCCTAAATCAAAGTTATCCCATGTTCAAAATATAAGACGATTTGCAAATTTTGATTAATAATTAAGACATCAATATATCTGTTTAGTGCCATACATCATCCAAGTAATACCAATAAATTCAAATTGAAAATACCTTTATATTAATTTCGTAGTTGTTAATGTTGTATAATGAAAGAAAACAATGATAAAGAAATATGATCGTGCAAAAACTAATGCACTTTATATTTTTATATTTTTGAGACAGAAGGAATGTGTGATCATCCTATTGATCAAATTAGGTTGAATTGTCACCTCTTTATATTTAAAACCTTAACCTTCTATTTCTTTATATATTGATATTATTTTTAACTTGTATCCATGTTTTTGAAAATATGACGTATCACGTAACCGTATCGGAGTATCGGTGTAATGTAGATCTTAGTGAACTAGTAATAATCATCTCTGCTATGGAACTACTACTATACCACTAGTACCATCTAATGGGTCAGTCCTATTTCACACTATAGATATATATTTGGATTCACCAAAAAAATTGTTTTCCCTGACTTACGCATTCGCTAACTAGAGTAGACATTTTTCTCTGCTTCGCCAAACTTTAATTTTAGCAAGTTGCTAGTCACACGTACTATAGGAAAATTATCACTTAACAAATGATTGTATGACATGTATATTAAGAAAACTGTCCCGAGCTACAATTATGATATGATAGTGAACCAAACAACTAAGTAAGGATTGGAATATTAGTGGCACAACTAAGATTATACCTAAAAAAGTTTGGCATTAATCAAATTAGTACTAGCACACATATATATCCTAGTCCTAGCTGTGCAATGGATCGGTGCTATTTTGGTTTTGCCTCCAGGACTCAGGAGTACTGTGTTGTGGCAGTGTAGATTGAGTGAACGGGTCACCAACTGGGAGAGAGAAGAAATCAGTGTTTGAAAGGAGCATAGCATAGGAGGTGCCGACAAGGTATTTCTTGTCAGATTTCACCTATGGGCCATGGCAATGGTAGCTGCCTTTCTGCTTTACACTTTTTGGATTTTTATGTTTGTAAGTTCCTTGTTCTGTGCCCCATTTAACTAAATTTGGATGATTGGATTAGCAAGAGTAACAGGGGATATTGCAATTAATGTTTGGTAGCTCAAACTTCCCAAGCCTCAACTAAATGATCAGCATAATAAAAGTATCCAGCTAATTGATTGACATAGAATCCACAATTTATACGTTGTAAGGTCAACAAAAGCATGTTTTCTAAAAAATGGCGAAGTTTCAATTTTTCGTTAGCTTGGGATCATAAAACCGTTAGTGACTGCGAGGATAAAACTTCGTCAAGGATCAAAGGCTACCATCTTTGAGCTACGGTTGATAAGCCGCATAAAAATTAACAAATTACAAAAATAATTTATAGATATGAATTAGTAGTGATTAAAAGCTAATATTGAAAAAATAGACTATAATAAAAATAACAAAATTAACTTCAAAATTAAAATTAATTTTCAAAATTGAAATTTTGATTGTGATTGATAAGTGAACAAACAGGCAATGAGAGCATATGCGGCAAAAAAGAACCTAAGCTGGTATAATAAGTTGATGTTGTGTGTGTGAAAGGGAGTGTTTCACATGCCAATTAACGAAAAGTTCTAATTTTGCACAAAACTACACCTTTACCAACGACATGTTGGCCACATAAGCGCCACATGTTTTATGGCACAAAATCTCTATGAGATGTTGAATGGTTAATCACGGGTAATGCAATTAGCTGTTTTGAATAACATTCTGCCAAAGATGATGAAAACAAGATGCGATTTCAACTTAGACGAGGTTTTGTAAGATCTTTATAGCATAAAACACTGCCGGGAAAGGGACTTTGGTTCCGGTTTGTAACCGTTTTTAGTTTTGATTGTGCAACCGGGACGCACAATCCGAAACTAAAGATATGTATTTTTAGTCCCAGTTAAAATAACCGAAACTAAAAATTCATCTTTAGGCCCCGTTCGGAACCTTAAAAAAAAGATAAAGTTTAGAATACTCATGGCACGCTTTTCAAACTGCTAAACGGTACGTTTCATGTGAAAACTTTATATGTGAAAATTGCTCTAAAATATTAGATTAATCTATTTTTTAAGTTTATAATAATTAAAACTCAATTAATCATACGTTATTGTCACCTCATTTTGCATAAAGCACTTAATCTTCATATTCATCTTTATCTTCAGGAGAAAAAACACCACCTTAGTATCGATTGGTGTAGCTCCACGTGGCTGGTGCTACCATCTTTAGTACCGGTTGATGTTACCAACCGGTATTAAAGATGTTTTTTTTAAATGTCTTATATTGCTTGCTGATTTTTTTATATGCATATATATATATATATATGTGTGTGTGTGTGAATATAAATACATACATATATATTTATATATGCATGTACATATAATATATATATGTATATATATGTACTTATAAATATATATGTCTTTATATGTAGATATAAAGACATATAAGTTATTATATATATATATAATTAATATGTAAAGATATATAAATAAATACATCATATATATTATAATCGTTGTTAATTTTTAATGTTTATATATTACAAAAGCTAAGATAAATGGTGGGGGTCGAGGAATAGGTTTTTCATCATCGTGAAATTCTCCCATCGGATTAATAATCTTATCCATGATAAATCTCATCATTTGTTCTTGAACAGACTTTATAAATTCTATATGGGGGAGATCTTGCGTCATCCTAAGAATCTATCATTAAAAAAAAGAGATATAAATATATGAAATCAATAAGATGTGTGTAAATAATGTATGAATGATGTTTACGTACTTCGACATCCTTGTCACTGTTGATGTTGATGTTGCCTGTTATGGTGTGTATATAGTGCCAAACATAGTAATCACACAAGTTATTCCCCTGTGACTGTCGTGAACACTAAAGAAAAAACAAACTTATAAAATATATTTTTGTATCATAGAATAAATGAGATATATAAATGTGGACCATGTACGTACCGAAAAGTCCATCCTTATATCCAGTTCTTCTTTGAATACCCCGCAGACGTTTGTTCAGAACCGTGCCCATGCCCTACAGTTGCAAACTATGATTAATGATCCGAGATCCGCATAGTAGCGATAGCAGCGATCATTACCTGTTAAGCATATCAAAAATCGAGGTGAAAGTTTCTTTCATTTTCTGCATAGAGTCTAGGACATGGATCTTGCTTGCAGAAATATCTATTATAAAAAGAAGTTAGTGAAATCTGCAAATTGCGCAAGATGATATATATGTCATGGTATGAATACGAGAAGGAAAATGATACAAAAGACAGTAAAAACTCATTGTGTGTTGTAAGACAATAGTATATACTCCTTGTATTGCTGTTGTATCAGGAATTTGTAAATGTTATCCTCTGTTTCTTGTTTAAAATCCTGTACAGTCGTCTCGTTGATTTTGCAAGGGTCCATGAAACCAATCCTGAAAGCTCCTTGCCCACGGCGTAGTTGAATCTCCATTCTACGGCGCAAAAAAAGATGTGATCATGTATCTGCACATTGTAAATATTCAATGTTACATACGACAAGCTAAGGAATGAAATAAAATTAAACGACACTTACAAAACACAACAACTGACAAGAGAGACATCCAAGACGTCTCTCTGGTATACTTCGAAGATATTTTTGAAATGGATTCACATATCATCCTCTCCATTGAAGTAATTTGTGTCTTTAACCCTCGCAGCGAACATCTCTACCATTGGTTGATTGTTCCATGTCTCATTGATGGAATCGGTACATCTGTGTAGATAGGTTCTTCACCTGCTCAGGCTTGAAAAGTGGTTCGCCGAGGGTATACTTGTGTTTCAGATCCTCTTTTGTCGCGGTCTTAACAGGGGCAATCCTCAACAGTTGCTTCCTGCTTAGTTTTGTATCTACCATAAATTGTTGTATATTGAATTCATGTTCAAATGGCATTGACTCAACCACTTGTTTTACTTGCTTTCCAAGCTGAGAGACATTTTTGGTCAAATGCCTTGTCAGTCACACTATTTTTGGTCTTCCATTGCAAGAATTCTAACGTGGTCCCCAATTTTTTGTGCCCCTTCTCGCAACCTGTGTACAAGGACGTTTTGTGGTCTGCTAACATACACTGTAATTTCTGGACCTCCTTTTCACTTTCACAGTCTTTCTTTACGTCGCACAACATCTGACCAGGATCATCCACACCGTCGTTTTCGTCAACAGCTCCGTTCGCCTCACTTATTGTATTTTTTGCAAATCCACCTCATTGAGCCTATTCCGGAATGTTGTCGTCTTCTTCTTCATCTTCTTCCATTGCAACCCCTGACTCTCCGTACGAGGTCCAACAACTATAGCTAGGTATGAATCCCCACTCTAACAAGTAGACATGAAGAGTTCTTGGTATAAAATACTTCTTTTGGTTTTTGCATTTTTTTGCATGGATAACATATAAAACCCATAAACTTATGGGCATTGACCACATTCAAAAAATAATGCACGCCATCAATAAACTCTTTTGACCATCGGTCCATGGTGTACATCCATTGTCGATTCATCTACATCAAATAAATAAATGTAAAGGAAGTCCACGAAAGTGAAAATAATTAAGTAATCACATAATATTTTGGTAGCACCACTCTTTCTCTTTCTCTTGGCAGCAATGGTTCGAGCTGAAGGAGAAAGAAGGCATATAAAAAACAAATTATCTTTAGTACCGGTTGGTGTTACTAACCAGTATAAAGGTATTGATCTTTCGTATCGGTTGGTGTTACCAACCGACACTAAAGATCTCAAGAGGACTTGACATGGTCTGACAAATACCAACCGGTACTAAAGATTGTACAGTGTTGGGAGGTTTTTCAACCGGTACTAAGGATGATGAAGATCATCTTTAGTACTGGCTAATAATAGATCCGAGAGATTTGTGTTTTTGGTACCACGACGAAAGATCAGTTTCAATAATAAAACGTGGTGTCAATGTTACATATAGATAAGACATATTTTTCTTTTAAGAAAACTCAGTACATAGATATTATTTTACAGCTCAGTCATAAAATTTTGTGTCGTCAGATTACCTGTTGAAGTAGAAATTTGTTGGAAATACAAAATTTACACAAACTCTCACGAGAACAGAGAATTTGACACACTGAAATCTGCATGTGAAGAGAAATATAACCCATGTTTCACTCAGAAAAATAAAACCCACCAACCACGTTGATTAGGGCTCCAAAAATAGCTATATAATATGATAATGAGCTACTCAACCAGTACTATCGAAGCCGACCTCATTGTTTGACTTATGCTTATGTTTATAAGTCAAAATTTAAATTTTAGAAGTTAATTTTGAATTTGATTTTTTGGTTTTTTATCGTAGATTATTTTACGGCATTTGTTTTTAAGTTATTAAGAATATATATATATAAATTTTACTTATAAATAATTATTTATTTATTAATAAATAATTCATACAAGCATATGAATAATGGAAACAAGCGGCTGCGGCGCGGCGCAGTTGGGTTCACCGGCTGAGGCAGAATGCAACTCGAGCCATTCTCCCGCACAGCGACTCGTGGTTGGATTCCCACCACCCCCTCCTCTCCTCTCCGTGTTCCCCCTGCACTGCACTGCCACTGCCACTGCATTAATCCCCATCACCGATTCCTCGTTGCCTCTTCCTCTTCTCCTCCACCTCCACCCCTACTACCACCACACCACCCACCTCTTCTCCCTTTCGCTGTTCCGGTGTGCCTTGCTTTCAGCCGCCTTGCCTTCCTTTCTTTCTTGTTTCTTCCTCTGCCCAACCTCACAAAAAATTCCCCCTTTTGCACTTCCTCCTCCTTCTCTTTCCTTCCCGAGTTCTTCTTCACCTTCTCTTCATCCGTCTTCGGCGATCTTTGCCGCTGCAAGTAAGTTTCTTTGCAGGACCCACTCCCTTGGTTACTTCTTGATCAAACTCTGTTGTTGTACTCATGAATCGTGGAATGTTCTTTCTTTCTTTTATCTGTTCATCTCTTGTCAGGTTCTTGGCTTCCTTGCAGTGGAGTACTTTGTTCGATTTTTCCCTCTTGTTTCTTTCTCTTTTTTTTCCTCCCTACCAAGATAGTACTAGTAGTAGTCTTTAGCAGAGGGGTTGCTTGACAATTCGGTTTGCATGCAATTGCCGTGATACTCCAGAGTGGGCACTCTTTTCTCTGAATTCCCCTTTCTTTTTTTCTTCTCTTTTTTTTTCACACACCCGTGACTGTAAAGCTTATGTCTTTCCACGAACTGTAGTAGCCTGTAGGGTGCTAGTTGCATCTTAAGATGCAGAGGATAGAGTCTGTTCTTCACATTCTCCTGCAGTAGCAGTAGCATCCACTTTGCGGAGATGAAAGATCATCTGTTTCTTGTGTCCTGAAAACTCTGTTTTGTTTTCTTTTCTGTAGCATCTTGTCAGTAGCAGCATTGGTTTATAATGACATGGATTTAGGATTTCAAGAAAATGGTCGATCTAGGCTTTGTCACGTCACCCGCATTTTTTCTGTCCATTGGACTGCTCTGCTTCTCACGATAAAGTTGCTCTCAACTTTTTCCACACCGTGTAACTGACTGGTCCAACTAAACACTGATGCTGAGCAAATACATGCAACTTTATCCATTTGGAGGCTAGAGCATTGTTTAGTTTGTGGGCTTAATTGTAGTAAGAAAATCGCTTTTAAAAGGAGAAATGCTCACAAACTTTTTCCTTTTTGGAAAATTTATCTTATAGCATTACACAGTGAGTTCAGTTATCTTATATAACATTATAAGGTGACTTCTGTTACAATTTTCGTGCTATTTTGTAGTGTGGTAATTCTCTTCATTTCTGATTGTATGTACTGTTTAACAGTTTGGAGATATTCTTAAAGAAAATCAATAAGCTCACAGTTTTTTTAGAATGTCCAGAAGATAAAGATTCCATTCACACAAAAAAAAAAAATCTGTCTTTCACATACAACTGTGATTATTCCCTTCTTTATGTTTATTGAAATATTTAATTCTTTCAACTTCTAAGGAGTTTTGTGTTAAGGTTATAAATGATGCTCCTGGCTTGGCGCTGTCACTATCAGAATTCTTCTGCATGTCGTTTTGAACTTGTCCAGTAGTTTTGTAGTGCTCATGCATGCCAGTTCTAGTGACCAATGACTTAAGACCTGTTTCTGGCATTAGTACTATTCCTTTTGTGCGTTATCTTGTCTTGGATGTAGCCTAGACTTCCACCATATTTCTAGAACTTGGACATATCAGTTTCTGTCAAAATAATTTTTAGGTCAGTGTTTTGTTTATCAAATCCGATGGCGATGAATGTTTGTACTCAAATACTTGTTTCAGAACTTCCATAGATATCTATTATGTTAAATTTTGATCGAGACTGATTTTGCATCCATTCAGTTGAGAGTACAATTAAATTCAATTTTTCCATGTCGATTTTTATCCTCTGAAAATTCTCTAGTATAGCAGTTGCATGCTTTACTATGTCACCTCTCTGCCTTATGTCATACCCACAAAAAAGAGGAGAGTTGCTGTTACTGTTGTCAAAGGATGATTGGATCAAAGAATGTCTCTTTATCTTCTCTCCTTTATTTCCTATATCTGTAATGTCGTGGTTGCACTTGAGTTCTCTTCAAAGTGTTGCTTGTAATACTTTGTGAACTAGATTTTTAAAATAATCCGTCTGACAGTAGGTCGGTTATAAGTTACTCTCTAGCTGTAACTGACTTCTCTTTTTTCAAAAAAAAAAAAAAATTCAGGTGAACATTTGACGGTTTACAGGTTCCTCCATTTTGTTGGATTAAGAAAGAGGCTTTATGCTTTATAAAGAAGTAAGAATCATCAATAAAAGTTGTGGCTGCTCTTAAAGATCCTCAGATTCTGTACATGTTCAGGGCTTCCTCTGTTTGGCAGCGTCAGTACACGTCCTTGCATAGTTCATAACTGGGGTGGAGATCTCTTAGTTTCATGTTCCTTGTGCTTCTTGGCTCTTACCCAGCTGATTTAACATCTGATGGGCTGCTCACCTTCTAAGGTGTGTTCATGTCCACATTATAAGGGCAGTTTGTGCTTCTGTGGATGCTTTGGACAAACACCTGACTCCCCAAGAGAGTCAAGGGGAAAATCAAGCCGGGGTAAGGGAAAGACAGATTCTAGTGCTTCAGATGCTTCTTCTGATGACCTAGAGGATGATGATGATGGATTACACCAAATGAACATTACAAGGGACTCTAATGTTGGTATCAATCGACTCTCAAGGGTCTCATCACAATTCCTTCCACCAGAAGGTTCACGTAAAGTTCGAGTCCCATTGGGGAATTATGACCTGAGATATTCCTATTTGTCTCAAAGAGGCTACTACCCAGAATCATTGGACAAGCCAAACCAAGACAGTTTTTGTATACATACTCCATTTGGAACAAGTCCTGATGACCATTTCTTTGGTGTATTTGATGGCCATGGAGAATATGGAGCTCAGTGCTCACAATTTGTAAAGCGAAGACTATGCGAAAACCTGCTCAGAGATGACCGGTTCCGTACTGATGCTGTTCAGGCTCTTCATTCTGCTTTCTTGGCAACAAATTCACAGCTTCATGCAGACAGATTAGATGATTCTATGAGTGGTACTACTGCAGTCACTGTACTGGTGAGGGGCAAAACTATTTACATTGCGAATACGGGTGATTCACGTGCTGTCATTGCCGAAAAAAGAGGGGAAGATATTGTTGCTGTTGACCTGTCCATAGATCAAACACCCTACAGGACTGATGAGCTTGAAAGGGTCAAGGAGTGTGGTGCTAGGGTTATGACGTTGGATCAGATAGAGGGACTAAAGAACCCAGATGTACAGTGTTGGGGCACTGAGGAAAGTGATGACGGTGATCCTCCAAGGTTGTGGGTGCAAAATGGCATGTATCCAGGAACTGCTTTTACTCGCAGCATTGGAGATTCTGTCGCCGAATCTATTGGGGTCGTTGCTAATCCTGAGATTTTTATCCTGGAGCTCAATGCCAACCATCCATTCTTTGTTCTTGCTAGTGATGGAGTTTTTGAGTTTCTTTCTAGTCAAACTGTTGTTGACATGGTATGTTCTATCTACCTTCTGCATAAGTTGCAATTGTGTTCTGAGATCTTAAAGTGATTCCCTTCAGTAGTAGAGATACAGAGATTTCCCCACAGTATCAGAATCCAGTTCTCAATAATCATTTACTTTGAAACAGTAGGGAAGGCCCCCCTAATATTCTGTGTGTATTTTAATTCATTGATTTCCCTTTTCCTTTTACAAATTTGTTGGATAAGATTTCCCCACAATGTTTATCAAAATTAATCAACTTCTCTATTAAAGAGCCCAAACAATTTTGTTAACTATTTTTCAGATAATTTTAGATTTGTGAAATGAATTGTTTTATTTACTTCTTACAGTAATGAATTTGCAGATTGCTAAATACAAGGATCCTCGTGATGCATGCGCTGCAATTGTTGCTGAATCCTATCGCCTCTGGCTACAGTATGAAACTCGTACAGATGACATTACAATAATAGTTGTTCATATTAACGGGCTAACTGATGTATGGAATTTTCATCTTTTACTTATATTACTTCCACTGCACTGGTTTCATTTGGTTCCATGAATAATCCTCATTCTTTTACTAGATGGAATGTACTCAAACTGTAATGAAAGTATCTTTACAACCTTCCCAACAAGTCGTAGAATTGGTAGGCTCAGAATCACCATCGACAATAAGTCTGAATCCCAAGAACCAGCGTTCCAGGCAAGATCTATCACGTGCTCGGCTGAGAGCACTTGAAAGTTCCCTGGAAAATGGTCGACTATGGGTCCCTCCATCCCCATCACATCGGAAGACATGGGAAGAGCAAGTAAAGTCACCAATTTCCATCACTGTTGAACTTTGTATTAGTTCAGGAGTTCTTGATATCCTATTACTGATGAGTTAAAAAAACTAATATGAAGGCACATATTGAGCGAATACTGCACGACCATTTCCTCTTCAGGAAGCTCACTGACTCACAGTGCCATGTTTTACTTGATTGCATGCAAAGAGTTGAGGTGAAAGCTGGGGATATAGTGGTGCAGCAGGTTCTTATCTTCTATGTTTATTTATTTTACTGGTACTCTGATGATCTTTTTTCTGGCTTCTAAGAAATTATTTAATAATGGGATTATGTGATGCAGGGTGGTGAAGGCGAGTGCTTCTATGTAGTTGGGAGTGGCGAGTTCGAAGTGCTAGCCATTCAGGTATCCATTTTTATTCACATTTATTTAATGTGATATTTTCTTAAGATGCTTTTTGCATAGGGCGCTAAAACTACACCCTCCATTTCTCTGTACTTGTCATTTTGATCACTTTTTTGAGTTAAAAATAGTAGTCAATTTTTTCAAGATTGAATTTCCTATTTTGTCCACACTATGAATTTAACCTTGTGATTGGCACATTTAATTGGAAACCTCTAGAGTGTTTTTTAAATAAGAAGAAAATAAAACGTACTTCTATTGAGACGGGTTTAATCACTTAGATAAAAAATACAACTATTTTACAATATAATTTTTTCTTTAACCTTTATTCAGTGATTTCGAAGTCTAAATTGGTGAAATGATAAAAAAAAAAGCAGGAAGAAGATGGAAAGGAAGTTACGAAGGTTCTACATCGGTATACTGCTGACAAACTATCTTCCTTTGGGGAGCTAGCACTAATGTGAGATTTGTATCACTTGCCCTTTAGTATATTATATTTCTCTGATTTTTTGCACCATTTAAGAAGTCACGAAAATTGTTCATGAGATCAATCAAGATAAGTATCGTACAATAGTTATGAACAGGTGCATACAAAAACGATAGGAAAACATAGTGCCAATAAAGCCCACTATTATGAACAGTTTACTCTATCTCCTCTACAGTTCTAAAGCTTGGAGTTTAGTCCCACTAACTAACATCCAGAATTATATATACAATCCACTTGATTTTTTATGAGAACAAACTACTGGTGTGGGTCGATGTGTAATCTCTCCACCTTAGTTTAGATTTTTTGGGTGATAGACCATCCAACTGTACTCAAATGTACACTTAGCAACAGAACTTTTAGTAATGGCCACTAGCTTTTGAACATATCATCACTTACGAATCTGAAACCTACCATACCATGACATGACAAGGCATTAGAAAATAACATTATGGTTCCCTCCATGGCTAATCACAATAAACTAAAACTAAATCTAAAATGTATATCTATGTCTCTTTATGCATGTATTATGTATATGATGGAAAGTTCAATCAATTCAGATGGACATAGACTCAAGTTACTATTGTTGAAAAACAGGTATAATAAACCACTTCAAGCTTCAGTCCGTGCCGTGACTACTGGAACTTTATGGGCTCTAAAGCGAGAGGATTTTCGGGGAATTCTGATGTCAGAGTTTTCAAATATACCATCATTAAAGTTGCTCCGATCAGTGGATCTGTTTACAAGATTGACAATGCTTCAACTAAGTCAACTTGCTGACTCGCTTGTTGAAGTAACTTTTGTGGATGGTCAAATGATAGTAGACAAGGTACTTGGACTGGAAAATGTTTCCTTTAGTAATATTGTTAGAATGTTCTTCTGCAAACTTATGAGTTTCTTCTTAATGTTGGCTTACTTATTTTATGGGTCTTTTTTTCAGAACGACGATGCATCTTCCTTGTACATTATTCAAAGAGGTCGTGTGAAACTTAAATTGGCTGCTGATCAGGTAAATTCAGATGCCTGGGATCTTCTTAGTTCTCAAACAAAGGTGACCCAATCAAGTCGAGAAGATGGTAATTACGTGTTTGAGATAGATGAAGGGGGACACTTTGGAGAGTGGGCTCTCTTCGGGGAGACAATTGCTTTTACTGCTATGTCAGTTGGTGATGTGACTTGTTCTACTATTGCAAAGGAGAAGTTTGACTCAATTGTTGGGCCCTTGCCAAAAGTTTCCCAGTCTGATTCCAAGTACTGCATCTGAAATATTTTTCACATAGTTAACTGAGGAAATGTTTCTCAATTGCTTACTTTGTCACATGGATGGCATCTATGTAGGCTCAAAGATTCCTTGGTTCCTAAAGGGCATGGTGCAGATGATGATAGTTCCTTCAGGAAGGCTCAGCTATCTGATTTGGTAGGGGGGTTAGTACTACCCTTCCTTTCCTCCAGCATCTGTTTGTTTATCAGAGGAGATTTTGTTGAAATTTTATATGACCATGCGTAAATTTTATATGGCTATATGTATGTCCACAGGAATGGAAAATGTGCATATATGCCGCTGATTGCAGTGAGATTGGTCTTGTCCAACTAAGAGGTTCTGGTATGATAATCAGTTTGGCCTTCAGTCATTATTGGATAAATTAATTCCCTAATAAACATTATTTATGTTTTTATCTAATCCTATTTTGTTTGGCTGTGCTGATCATGGACCAGACAAGATCAAAAGCTTAAAAAGGTTTTACATCAAGAGAGTAAAAGACCTTCATAAGGAAACACACGTATTTGATGAGAAGGATCTCATGAAATCTTTGAGCCAATCAACTTGCGTGCCAGAAGTTCTATGTACTTGCGGTGATCAATCATACCTAGGAATACTGCTGAATTGTTGCCTTTGTTGCTCACTGGCTTCAATACTTCACACACCACTAAATGAGTCGTCTGCACGATTCTATGCAGCCTCTGTCGTCGTAGCGCTAGAAAATCTCCATCAGGTAAGATTTTGCTTTTGTTTATTGAAAATTTAACACATGAAAATTTGTCTCTAGGTTTTATTCTAACAGGCTAATCCATACACGCTTCTCTCAATGTAAGTGCTAATGCATAGTATATGCAATTTCAGAGGTCCATTCTTTACAGGGGTGTTTCTGCAGACATTCTTATGGTTGACCGATCAGGTCATCTTCAACTGGTGGACTTTAGGTTTGCAAAGAAGTTGCAAGGTGAAAGGACTTACACAATATGTGGGATTGCCGACTCTCTAGCTCCAGAGATAGTTCTTGGTAGGGGCCATGGATTTTCTGCCGACTGGTAAGTGGCTGTTTATCACTTCCCTATGTGAAGCCCACATGCCATGTGTTCTGAATTTTATCCAATATGGAGTTATGTCTATATCTTGTCTGTCCAAGTGTACATTGATCTTAATGTAAATGGTGATGATTCTGGGTGAAGGCATTTACTTCCAGATTCACATGCAAATCTTAGACATTTTTACCTCAACTTTCTGACATTTTCAGAGGAGATTGAAATAAATTAATACTGCAATGGTAATAGAACATCAAAGAGAAACCATGTGTTAAATTAGAAACCACACATTCGTATTTCTTACATCACCTTCATCTCAAAATTAGCACAAATTATGGTGCCAATGAATGGACATATAGTACAATACTCACGCTTTTGAGTTGTAAAAGCACATATGCATGCATTCGTTCAGGTAAAGAAGATTAACAGATGGTTCTTTGGTTTTTCATCATCAGGTGGGCGCTGGGAGTGTTGATTTATTTCATGCTGCAATCAGACATGCCATTTGGCTCTTGGAGGGAGAGTGAACTGGAACCTTTTGCAAAGATTGCCCAGGGTCACCTTGTCATGCCATCAACATTCAGTATGGAAGTTGTTGACCTTATTACAAAGGTTATACTATCCCATTAAGAATTGTCGTTTCTTGATTCGGCGGTTCATCTATTATTCGCCTTGTCAGGATTTCCTACTATATTGACACGAATACTCTCTGAACAGCTACTCGAGGTAAACGAAAATGCGCGCCTTGGGGCCAAGGGAGCGGAATCTGTGAAAAGACACCCCTGGTTTGATGGCATTGACTGGAAACGAATTGCAGATGGTACTTATATGGTACCCGAAGAAATCACCGATCGCGTCGACAGCTACGTAGAAACTCTTACAGAGGACTTAACAGCATCCCCTTCCATGCCAAGTGAAGAAACAGCTGATCAGGCTGCTCCAGAATGGATCCAGGATTGGTGATCTCAGTTGCTGCATGAACAAAAAGATGTTTGAGAAAACTTCTTTAGCATTTCAAATGAAAAAAAAAGGGGTACATACATGATTACAGCATGTGAATTTTTGTCGAAATGGTGGATTATACGTAGCAACGATTCTGTATAGAGGAATCATCAGCTCAACCTGCAACCATCTGATGGATGCCAGCAAAAATGTGAAAAATGGTGTTGCAGTAGTTCAAGCAGGCGCCAGAACTGGTCTGCAGGGAGAACTACTGATTCCTGTGGTATATATGTATAGACCCTTCTTTCATTTGTCAATTAATTTGTATTATTCATCTGTAGGTGAAAATTATAACTGCCTACCTATGTAATTTTGTATAACATTTTGATAAGAAAACAGGGGCCATGTGTCTGATGGTGACTTCTGAACTTTTAATTTTTGCCGTAGAGTCTATTGTGCTCTTTTAATGGATTTGAAGAAGTCTCCAAATCTGTTATTTGGTACTTTCCAACAATGATCTATATTCTGATTTTCTCCCCCTATCTGTTGCACTAGCCTAGCAATGTAGCACAACATAATTTTGTTTGATTACTTCGAATGCCACCATGATGATTTGGATGGCTTATCTATGCAGATTTTCTGTTGAAAGGTTGTTTATGCATGTTTTTAACTAGATGATTATAGCACCAATTGTTCGACCATTCATCACCTCAAACTTAATCTCTCTCTTAAAAATAAGAAAAACTCCAAATGTCCTTAGAGCATTACCAACGGACTACCAAAATTCAATCTCTTTTTTAATATCTAATGGGATTTAAGGGATTAGAAATATCATCTCTCCACCGATAGCATAATTTAACTTCGCCAAAAAAAAGAGTGGGCCAGTAAAAAACATCCAAACAGAATTGACCCTCTCCTCCCATACTTTCATGATTCCTCTCAATGCGCGTCAACTCGCTCGACGATGGTGATTGGGAGTGAAAATGGTCGGAATCGATAGCATCTCTTCGGAAACAATGCTCAATCAGCTGGTAATTGATCATATTTATCATTTAAACTACTCAGTGTGAACATTAATACGATGTAGAAAGAAATTAAAAAAACAAGATTTATATATAGCCAAAAGCGGTAAGGGTCGAAAACGGTACCCCTTATACAGAAACGACGCTTGGTTGATCAGGAATTTCCGTGACCATTTTCATCCCTTTGGGAGTGAAACCATATCCCGAGTTGTGAAGAGCGAAATTTTTAGAGACGGGGATGAGGATTTTTGAGAGTTCATTTAGTATGAGGCTGAACTTTACTTAAAACCTAACAATTTTGGGTTGGCAATATGTTGCCCACGTTCTTATATTCTTAGGCGGAAGGAGTAAGATTTGTTCTATTTTTTTCTCTTTATTGTTAGGTTTCAATTGAAAAGTAAAAATTAAATTGTTTTTATATAAAAAAATCACCTCGGTGCGTATGTGCTTAACTGATCGAATCACATGTTTTTCATAAACTGAAACTGTGAGCTGTTATGTGTTCTTTGCCAAAATTAAATATTTCTATAGTCTTAATACTTTTCTTGAAAATTTCACAAATAAAATTGCTAATGAGAGCTTAAACGTTGTCGAACTGAGTTTCGCTATATGCACACAAAATTCAATGAAACATAAAAAATAAGTCCAATGCAAGTACTTGGACAAATTAGCTTTACATCGGTGATAACAGACTAATTCGGTTAAACATGTGCGTACTGAGATGTTTTTTCAATAAAATTGAGTAGGGGGTAAGCATTTGCAATAAAATAACTTATAGGATTAAATGTCAAACTTCAAATGATTTATGGGATAGTTTTTGTAATTTTTTATTGTACAAAATTTCTGGGTTTCATGGGCACATAAATTTTGTGGGTCTACTCCCTCTATCCCATAAAACACTACTCTCTCTAATATCTGATGTTGATATCTTATTACTATAAATCTAAACAATTTTTATCCAGATTAATAATATTAAGATATATAAGGCTGATTTTTTTTCGGAGAGAGTAGTTAAAGAAAAACGTGGGCCTGGTGTGTCAGTAGCGTCGCTGTCTTTTTCTCCGAGAGAAAAAAGAGAAGCTCCTCGCGACCTCGCGAACCTTGAGAGATGGCGGCGGCGGGGGTTGCCGGCGACGAGGCGTGGTGCCGGGAGACGGTGCCCCGGGTGATGGAGCTGGTGAGCCCGCGCCTCCCCCAGCGCGACGCCTGCGCCCTGCTCGCCGTCAGCCCCTGGTGCCACCGCGCCCTCGTCGCCAACCCCAAGCTCTGGGAGGTGCGTACCGCGTCGCTCCCTTCTTCATCCTCCCGCTCCTTACCGCTGCTTGCTCTTGGTCTCGGCGTGCTTCGTAGTTTCACGCTGCTGTCTGCTGAGGAAGTGGTCCCTGGCCTGGGCTTCGCTGGAGTGGCCGGTGATTTAGCTCGTGTAGTCGGTGCGCGTCCTGTTCTTGTTTTGAATTACCAAAGCATAATGCAGCGAAATCGTACTCCATGTTCAAATCCGTCGCACCGGATGGTAGCCAAATGCTTCTTGGATTCGTCCCTTTTTTGTTTATTGGATTGACGATATCAGGGGATGCAATGTTGCTTCTCGCAATCTGTCATCGCATTGTTTCTCTATTTTTCATTTTTGAGGGAAAAAATGGTAATTTTGCCTGCTAGAGTTGAAATTCAGATTGCGGGACTCTTGCTAGAAGGATTATTAGTTTCTACAACAGTTGAATTATCCCCATCTTTCTAACTGGGTGAATATTCATTTTTATGCTTTTCATTCCCTATGCATCTAACTGGCTGCTATAATATGCTTTCGTTTTCTTGTCTTCGTAATAATCTTGATTTTTTTTTCGAATCATGAAGAAATGCCGCCTCAATATTTAATGTAGGTGCTTGATCTGCATGAGATGAACAAAGCTGGTGACCAACTTATTTCAGCGCTATCACTGGTAAGCATAATCCTACTTTTGAATAATGTATATATTTTTAGTGATGAACTCATTAACAGATGCTTGATCTACCTTCTGGATGATAATTCATACTACTTGTGTGGTTGCTCATATTTTCTTATTTGATAAAACATCAACGTTTTGTAGTGCACACTGTATAGCAGCATACTACTGTAGTCTCAGTTTGAAATCTTTAAGTAGCTTTGGTGACATGTTTTGTTCCATTCTTCCACAGCCAAGATATTGTCATCTCAAAATTATTAACCTTGAATTTGCTCAAGATATTGATGACCAGCATTTTGTTCGTCTGAAAGAAATGGTAAGATTTCCTCTGATTTTTTCTCTTTTAGTTAAAAAACGGTTGAGCTACAATAGGGAGCTGCAACTTAAATGGTTCAACTGCAATGATTTACAGGGATGTACCTCAGTGCAAGATTTAGAATTATTGAACCTAAACGCATGTCAGAAAGTTTCTGACAAAGGAATTGAAGCTATTACAAGTCTTTGTCCAAACCTTCAGGCCCTTTCTATCTATTGGATTGTTGGGTACACCATTTTCTGAATGTTTTCTTTGCCATACATCACCATTGTTTCTAATTGTTGGACATTTTGTTTCCACAGGCTGACAGACTTAACCATTAGGCACATTGTGAAGAACTGCAAGCACATAGTGGACCTGAACTTGAGTGGTTGTAAGGTAATGTGTTTGTTTGCATTTCCCAGTTGACATGTGTTTTGTTCCATGTTTTCCTTGATCAAGTTAGCATCTATCATCTACGGAGAAGCTAGATGTACTTTTCTATGTCTCTTTGCATAATTATTGTGCATAGAGCTGTTGCCTTGTATATGCTTATTTTTACTGAAATGATTCCTGGTGCAGTGCAAATGCAGAGCGTGAGTGCTTTGTATGTCCGTTTGTACTCTTCCATATGAAAACTGAAAATCGCATCTAACAATACTAAAATCTTGGACTTCTGATGTGTTTCTAGAAATGAACAGGGTCATAATGAAACATTAATTGTGAACTACCATTTACAATCCTAGCTGTCATTTTTCATTTCTTTTTGTCCCATCAATTGTATGTGTTACATCTGTTTCTGATAACTACAATAGCAAGATGAGTCAAGTGTAAGTGTTGTCTTTGTGATTGCAGAATATCTCAGATAAAGGTATGCAGCTAGTTGCTGATAATTATGAGGGACTAAACAAGTTGAACATAACCAGGTACACTTAAGATGTTTGGAGTGCATCCATCACTTAATTCTTGATATGCACTGAATGTTTATTGGGTTCTTTGGTGTTGCTCAAATTTAGTGGGTGTGAGCAGGAAATGAAATTTAAACACACATATATACCCTGCATTATATATTTATAGGTGCATTAAGTTGACCGACGATGGACTTCAAAAAGTGCTTCAGAAATGTTCTTCTCTTGAAAGCTTGAACCTTTATGCCCTGTCAAGGTAATATTTGGAAAAAGCAAATACTGTTTATATGTTTACTAGAGTTTTACTATCTATCATCCTACTTCACATCCTGCAGTTTTAGCGACAAGGTTTATAAGAAGATAGGATGTTTAACTAACCTTACATTTCTAGACTTATGTGGGGCCCAGGTAACTATTTGTTTTTATTTATTTGAACAATCAAGCTATTTTTTTCCTCTTTGTAACAATTTACCAATTTGTGGTTCCCAGAATCTAACTGATGATGGCCTTTCATGTATATCAAAATGTGTAGGTTTGACATACCTCAATTTGTCCTGGTAAATACAGAACTAGCGTTCCCTTTTCTGACTACTCAATGAACTTGTGAATCTGTGTTGATTGATCTTTTCAATCACTATATGACAGGTGTGTACGTGTAACCGATGTTGGGGTGGTAGCTATTGCACAAGGATGCCGGTCCCTTCAGCTGCTTAGGTAATGGGGTAATTTTGTTCAAAATACTGCATTTATTTGTGGCTTACGACATTTAATTTGTCATTTTTTGCAGTTTATTTGGAATAGTTGGTGTGACAGATGTCTGCCTGCAGGCTTTGTCAAAACATTGCTCACATAGTCTCACGACTCTTGATGTAAATGGCTGTATTGGTATTAAGGTTAGGATTTGAGAACTATCTCTTGAACACAGTTTTTATCCCCTCATGTTTTCTTCCAGTTTCATCAATGAGTCCTCACTTCTTATAGGTTCATTTCCCTCATAACCTAAGTCAAAGTCCTTGCCATAAAGAGTTATTTCTTTTACTGATGTTTCTTCATTTTATACAAAAATGTTTATTTTACTCAATAATTTTTGTTCATGCCCATAGGCGACATGCTATGCCAATGACAATAGGTTATTCATGCAAACTCAACGACTATTGCAAAAGACAATTAAATGCTGGTGGAAGTGCTCACAGTGTACTGGGATGGGGAAGAAAATGAAAAGTGTCATGTAATAAAATGAGAAAAATAAAGGGTAGTTACTGTGCAATTAGTCCAACCCTTGAGCCTTTGTTGTTGTAAATTTAATTCTCATTCACATATTAATTTGGTTGTTTGACAGAAGAGGAGCCGGGATGACCTGATTCAGCTGTTCCCGTTCCTACGTTGCTTCAAAGTACACAGCTAGTCGACCCAGATTTGGCAAGTTGTTTATTCTAGCAGAGGTCATCAGGTGCTCATGTTGGCATTTAAAACACAATCGAGAATCTCAGTCTATAAGGAAAAACAATAGCGAGACAGTTTTGTCGACCTACTGGGTATGTTTGTTTTGGATTTGATGGATATAAGAGAAACTTGTTTTTGATTTCTTATAGCTGTATGAATTTGTTTTTTTGTTTCATGTCCAAAATGACGTTTTCCTTGGCTTGTTGGTCCAACGTGTTGGCCTGCGACTACATTTATTTCGTGGCACTTGTTCTATCAGCTTGTCTGATCGCGTGTACTTTTTGTATAGGCATGTGATTGAATCACACACAAGTATTATATCCCTTCCGTTTCAGGCCTTGTTAGAAATGATGGATATATTTTTTTTCCCATAACCTCTGTAGGAAATTTTACAGTTACTAGCACGTCTCCTGAAAAATATTAGCCATAATACTTTCCGCATACAACGGGCTAAGAAGTAAGGTGATACGTGTCCTAAAAGACAAGTGAGCAGGTACATCTAATGACCTACTTCATCTAAATAAATTAAATCTTAAACTTGACACTTGAAAAACTTAGATCTTAAACTTGACACTTGAAAAACTTAGAGTAGAGTTTGCCAAAATCGTTGGTGAAAAAATTAAAGTTGCTGAAGTAGAAAGCCTGTTCTAGAGTAAAAATGAAGTTAATGACTCCCAAAGTTGACTCGTTGACTAATTAATTGATTGCTTCATCTTGAAAATAACGTCTGTCGAATTTTAGTTTTGTATTTGTGCAGCCCCTGACTCTGTGATTAGTTGGGAAACAACTGAACATAGAGTTATGACTGTAGTTTCTTGATGTCGAGTAGCCATCGTTTGAGAGAAGATACGCGTTGTGAATGCCCGAGTAGAAATCTTGAGGATTGGAGCATCATTTGTTATAGTAGATTAACGTGATGTCATATCTGGTGGCAGATGTTGAGATGTCAAAGTTCTCGAAGATGCTGAAGTTCTTGGAAACGTCGAGGTTGATGAAGTAACGAAGCTGACGAAGTAGAGACAACATAGGTTGCATAAAGGCGAGGACACCAGTCAGCGATAGTAGAGATGACTAGCTGTAAAGACAAAGTTGCTCAATAACTATAGCGGAGACGCGTAGCCGTAGAAGTAAAAAAACTAGTCGGCAACAACAGACGAGACAGCTGGCAATGAAGACGATAATGCCCGTTAGTGGTGACGACATAGGCCAGCCGTGAAGACAAAGTGTCGACCCCCGTTTTCACAACAGGAATCATTCGTGTAAACTGTACCATTTTCCTGGATCAAGTAGTCTGGTACACACGAACTTATAGTTGAGATACCAAGTGCGCATACACCAGCGTTTAGCACGAATTATTACAACAATAGGCCCGAAGGCACAATCTTAGAACAAGGGACCAAACGGTCCGAAATACATCCAAAAGCAGAAATAGATAAGACAGCGGATTAAAGGCGGCGGCAACGCCATTGCCATAGGCAACGACCGTAACTAAGACCTACTGAGCGCCATCGTCATCAGCAACCTCCTGGTAGTAGGTATATGGATCCTCCGAAGCGTCATCTTCGACTTCTGGTTGAGTTGTAAATTGCAAGGTTGAGTATCAACCGTACTCAACAAGCCACCACAACAACAATGCATATAATAGAGGGCATTTCAAGGAATGGCTTCAGGTTCTTTTGCGTAAAGCAAGTTTTGTAGCATAGACTGATCAAATTTTAATACCATAGTTCATTAATCAATGACGGTTCTGTCCACCATCCATTGTGGTCCCAAGGATGGCTTCCCGCCATTGGGTCGTCATGGTTTTCTGGGGTTTACCCCTTCCGAATAAAAGGGCAACTAAATTCGACATGATGCAATTTGGTTAAAAGTTTTTGAAATGACGCGTTTTAGGGTTTCGTTTTCGTTGGTCGGATTTTCAGGGTGTTATACAAAGGCACCAGTCGGCAACAGCAAAGGTGGCCAGTCGGTGAAGACGAAGAAAACCATCAGTCGACGACATAGTAGGCCAGCCGTGAAAGCGAAGACACCAGTCAACGAAGGTGGATGCAGCCGAACGGTGGATATGAAGACGCCCATCAATCGGCGGCATAGCAGGCCAACCGTGAAGGTGAAGGCAACAGTTGGCAACAACGGCGAAGACAAGCCGACGGTGAAGACGAAGACGCCCATCAATCGGCGATGCAGTAGGCTAGCCGTGAAGACGAAGATACCAGTCGACGAAGGCGGATGCAGCTGGACGGTGGAGACGAAGATACCCATCAATCGGCGACATAGCAGGTCAACCGTGAAGGCGAGGATACCAGTTGACGGCAACCGAGGCAAGTCGACGGTGAAGAGGAGGACGTCTATTGGCGGCGGCGGAATCACGTAGCCGTGAAGGCGAAAATACCAATCAACAGTGACGAAGGCGGCCGACAGTGAAGATAAAAAAACCTGTCAACGGTGACAGCGTAAGCCAGCCGTGATGACGAAGATATCAGTCGGCGATGATGAAGGCAAACCGTCAATGAAGGCGAACACACCCATCAATCGGCGGCACCATGAATGACCTAAACATACATTATTGGTCGTTAGATCCTTGTTCCATGCACGCTCATGTACATGTGGTGGAGAACAGTAGAAGACTTTTCTGTAGCTAGTTGTTTACTGTGGAATTAACTTCTTGAAGTAATGACCCGTTCCACAATTTGCAACATGTGTGGTGGTGGCGTTCATCAGACAATCTTATCTATATTTGTAGCATGTGTGGTGGTGGCGTTCAACAGACAATCTTATCTATATTTGTAGCATGTGTGGTGGTGGCGTTCAACAAACAATCTTATCTATATTTGCAGCATGTGTGGTGGTAGCGTTCAACAGTTCTAGCTACGCAGCGCAACAAGGAACGGACAAGCTAGAAAAAGGCTCAAAAGTTTTATATTATATGTCGTTTTGACTCTTTTGCTAATTAAATTTCTTTAAGTTAAAATAACAAAGTAATATTTTCAACATAAAAAACACACTATCAAAATATATTCAATGATAAAATTAATAAAACTAATTTAGTGTTTTATATGTTGCTAAATTTTTCTATAAACAATTTAATTAAAAAAATCAAAACGACTTATAAAAGGAAGTAGGAGCAGTAGAATCGTATGGATATATTATAACCTCTGGATTTCCGTGGTGATAAATTACAGCAGACGCAAGGGGCCAGCGTAGGTACGTTACTTGGTCGCGGACGGTTTGAGGCAGATTTGCGCAACCACAGGATCTAGCCTTCATCAAATCTCAAAGTCTGAACGAGCTAATTACATCCATTTGTAATTAAGGTGCGATTTCTTCCTTACCTTACTATTGCTAAAATATCTTCACTGGGAGATTGGGACGTACTTAAAATATTTTTTTGCAATATATGCATACACATATTTCTTGGTAGACTTAGGGTGTGTTTGGTTGGCTTCATCTGCCTTGGCTTGCACCCGTTTGTGCAACTTCGGGTTGTTTCGTATTCCCTCAGCCAGGTCTGAGAGGAACGCAAGAACGCATGACATTATCTATGTAAAACGCACCATTAATAAAGATTGAGGTAATCCATGAGGAAAAAAATTGTAAAACGCACAGGTGGGTTTGCTCGTCGTCAACCACGGTCACCATGCGTGCCCAGCAGCTCTGCTCGTTGCCGAGCTGTTTCTCCCGAACTGCAGACTGCATCCCAGTGATTGTAATTTCAGAACGAAATTAATTTTGTCCCTCACCAGCAAGCACATATCTCGCTTGAAATTTTTGGGTTTTTTCAATATTTTTGAATTTGGTTAAAGTTTATTCAAATTTATTCAAAATTTGTTATATTTTCAAATAATTTCGGCCAAAAAATACACCAAAATTTCTGAAATTTTGATGATTTCGGCTTCCTCCGATAAAAATCCTCATTTCGAAAATACAAACGCTCGCTGCATCATGCTGCAGTGCCGCTTGACGTACGTTGCTGTGGTTCTCTCCTAAATGAGCCCATTGCCATCGCCGCCAGAGCTAGCAACCTCAATCTTGAGCCAGCCGGATCCGCCAACCTTGGGGTTGCCACCCGTTGCTGTGGCCATCCAAAGCCGTCTTCATCTTTGTGTTCCCACAACGCCGCCGTTGTCGTTGTAACCCTCTCAAGCCATTGTGAGCCACCAGAGGCGGTGACAGGGTGACGGTAATAGTTTTAATTGGGCCCCTTCAAGTTGGGCCTCTCCCATGTCTAAATAATCTTAGTTCCGCCGTTAGATATTACTGTGGCACTCAAAAGTCATCGCTCCTAGTATTTTATATGGGTGTTTTCTACATCTTTTCTCCTAAAAAGAATCAACTTTTAAAGATGAATTAGACATATCATTCATTTCGAGAAGTTGGTTTTTCATGAGACGGAGAAAATACGTAATATATTTTTCTAAAACTATATAATGGCACTATTAATTTAAAATAAGAGGATTTTTATTATACTTGTTGTCTTGTGGAGGTTCTACCACTTCCATCGGACCATTCATTTTGCAATGGAACGATTAGAACACAAAGCTAAGTAGCGGTTGACCCATCTTCGCTGTCCTCCTTCGGTCTTGTGACCTGCCGGAGCCGTTCGCGGACATGCTCGACCTGCCATCTGAAGTGGCAAGAACAGAAAGAACCGAAATCTGTGGCTAGTGGCAGGCATCGGCGTGAGTCAAACAGAATGGCGGAAGCAGTGGCCAGTGGCATTGCGTGGGGTTTGCTGTTGGTCACCCTTGTGGTCATTGCACTCCTTGACGTAATGCCGAGAAAGACCACAAACGAAATAAGTAGGGATGGCAATTTTTCCATTGGGACCAGGGAACCGGCCCTACAGGGCTGGGGACGGGGGAAAATTCTCACCCGCGGGGGTGGGGCCCTGTAATTTTTCAACGTCGGCGACTCTTGCAACCGATGAGGCGCAGCACGCCATCGCCCCCATTCTTGATGGCCAGCTGGCGCCTCGTATGTGGTAGGCCCCAGCCGTCGTCATATTGTCGTCGTCCCTCGCCGTCGTCACGTCGTCGTCATCCCCAGTCGTCGACCATCGTCACCTCATTGCGGCTCGCTTAGATGGTTGGCACCCCACAGCAAGCTGCCCTGTTGGAGCTTGCAATCCCACGCTGCCCCCCGTATTTCTCTTGTCACACCTTGATCTGACACCGCTGTACAATGGTACCTGACAAAAGCATGTCATAGGAAAAACCGCGTGAATCGCTTCCTATGAGACCGCAATAACAGTACCAGTTCCAGGACATAGTGTCGGTACCCATGGTGACAATTATGTATCATTGCAATTCTTAAATTAAATAGGGAAATTATTTACCTTAACTTAAGTTGCAGCTCAAAATGACTTGAGAATGCAATTGATGACATGGACGCAACAACAACAACGACAATAACAGCAACGGAACCAACAGACTAACACCCAACACCATAGGCGACAGCTGGGAACCAGGACGAAACCCTAATCTTCACTTCACTTCATCCACACCTTCAGCGCAGAGGAACTATATACATAGAGCAAGGGTGAGTACTTACGTACTCATCAAGTCACAGGAACTTAGGTGTTTAGTGCAAGCTTGAAAAAGGGGCAAGGTTGCTTTGCAAATTCTTTATTTGAAACCATTTTGAAACCATTAAGAGATTTCTCTTTTTAAGTTTGGGTCGAAAAGAAACTTGCGTCTCAATTCGACTTAAGAGATACTTTTCAACAACTTAAATTAAAATGCACCGACTTCCTAGGTCGGTTCATTGATTCTCGGCTCACATAGCCAATTCACTTAATTAAACGGCTCCCCGAGCCATTTTCATTTTCTCGAACTCCAAGAGTCTTGCTGTCCCGTAGCTCCGGAATCTGCTTTCACTCGAAAAGCCTAGTCTATGATGTCCTCGGACATCTCGGATCACACAGATCCATTTATGACCACTCAGGCCATCCATCTGCCACATAGGTTGATTCCGCCGATGATTCCCAATCCACAACAACTTTTCACAAAGCACAGGTAAACAAATCTATGCAATGGGAAACACCTCACATCCGCCCATGACCGTGAGCATGACTGTTTGAACAGTTAGTTAACCTCTGCAGAGGGGTACACTTTACCAACGCCACACGAACTTACTCCAGACATTGGCCGATGTTGGAGGTTCGTGACAAAGCCTTTCCAAAGCCAACCCAGAGTTACCTCATGCTACATAGAAGAATCAAATCCTCACACAAACAAGTCATTTTCATTTCACAAAGCAAACCCACACCTTTATCAGTAATCTGGCAATCTTCTCTTCCTTGCCTTATACCATTTTAATTTCACAAATCAAACTCCAATCACCTCGACCGGTAATCTGGCAAGCTTCTCTTCCTTGCCTTACCAGAAACCCAGAGATGCACCAATCGTCGCATCCCGGTGTTCCACAACTATTGGCATGTGAGGCTTCCCTGAACCGACTAGTAACTTAGCCAGGGTGTCCCTGGTTGTACTTGTTATGCTTGATGAATTTCCCACAGAAATCGGTCCTTATATGTGAATATGGGACAGCGCCACATAGACACAGCACCCGCATCACGAGTTTTCACAATCTATTTTATTTTCAAACACGTCAACATCACGTGCCGGGTTTTCAAGGCTTCTCAAACCCATTTCCCAAGTTTTCGACAAACTATGGTGTATATGGAGTAGTTGGTACTTGTGTTCGGAGAGCATGAATACCGGAGTACCACAAAGGTGGAGCAACAAGGAAACAAGGTTTGACGGCCTACAGGAAATAGTGTGACTACTGGGTAGGTCCGTCGGTTTGGCATGCAAACCGAGGCCAAGTAAGTTATGTGTATTCCTAGACAATGCAAGTTGCAAACAAAATAATAATAACTTTTCAATTATAGGAGCAATATGGTCAAAGGTGACTTGCCTTGCTCTAAGTCTTCACGAAGCTTTTCGAAGTCCGCGCTCGAACAAAAAAATCCGCAACCGCAACTAAGCGCAAACAATTAAAATGTACACAAAGACAAAAAAGAAGAACATATTTAGGACTACTAATAGTGCCATTAGATAGATCTCAATTTTACGGAATTACTGGAAGTTGAACGGAGTCAATTGGAGGTACAGATCAAGAGATAGGAATTTGGAAGATTAATTGAATTTTTGGAATAAGGAAAAAGGATTTATTGAATTTCTGGAAAAAAATATTCTCAAGAATATTCTCTTGGATGTGAAATCCATATGTCAATGGGAGGGAACGCACGGGTGCACCATGGACTGAGTCCACAGATGGCTGGTTCAGTGAGAGGGAGTGGAAGTGGACTTCTAGTCCAATGGGTTGAGGGGCGAAGCTCGAATCATGAGAAGGGACGGGAAATAGACTTTGGCCTAACGGGCGAGGGGCGAGGTTGGGCCCAAAACGAGGCGTGGGTTCGGCCAAACGATGCGAGCTGGCATGAGGGAAGTGGCCCACGGCCGAGCGGACGTGCGCACGAGGACGAGCGGGCCGACGGGCGAGACACGGCCCACGCGATGTGGCGGCCGCGAGAAGAGGACGTCACGTGGGCCGAATTGGGGACGCGGCCCAGGAGATGCACGGTCTACCGCGCGGGTCCTGAGCGGGGCCCACATGTCGGCGGCACGGTCTACATGGATCGGGCACACACGAGGGGCGACTCTTGGTTTTTGTGGACGTGGTTCGACTTCGGTGCACCGGTGTGGATTCGTGTGCAGCGGGCCCACATGCAACCTCTCGGCTCTCCGTGGTCCGCATGCATGGGAAGGAGGAGGGTGACGTGCTAGCGCTTGCATGGCAGCCACGTTGGACGGCGGGAGGTTGAAGATGAACAGCACCGGATTTCGACGGCTGGTGACGGCGGTGGTCTCCAAGACGCCGCACGACAATTCAAGGGACGGGTTGGGGAACACACTGGAGCGACGGGCGGAGCGAACGGAGGTGAACCAATGGCTTGGATACGCGAGAGGAGGCGCCACGGCGACGGGCGGCAAAAAGAGCGGCACGACGGGAGGAGAGAAGAGAGGTCGTCGGCCGGAACGGTGGTTTGGGGTGGTTCTAAGGGTTCAATGATGATCACGGCGTGAGTATTTTGGGCAAGGAGCTCACCGATGAGCGAGACAATGCCGACGGTGAGGCCTCGGTGACGGGAGATGGATGCCCGCGGAGGTGGGCTGTAGGCTTCGTGGAAGGGGTGCCTGGTCCGACAAAAGAAGGAGGGGTTGCCGCGGCCTCCGCGATCACGCCAACTCCTCCAACATGGCGTGCGGTGGACAGGGACGACGAGCAAGCTCGAGCGCTAGTTCTAATGGCACTAGGAGAGAATGGGGAAGGAAAGGGAGAAGAGCGAGAATTATTGGCGAGGCACGAGGCTTGGAGAGGAAGGAGCCTGGGCGTGGTCAAGATGCGAGGACGGCGAGGCACAGGGCTGGGCGTCTCCATGTTGGTGGATAGCAGCGGGACCACGGGGACATCAGCGATGTCGGCAAAAGCAAATGAGCTTGGTTTGGAGGGCAGCCGAGGCAAAGCAACTGCAACGGTAGACAGGGTGACACCAGCGTCCTTGTCGGTCGGCCATGAGGCGCACTGGCGGGAAAGGGCGAGCGGCGGGCGAATTTTGAACGGCAGCGGCACGGTTTGGGTGCGCGGTTGGAGGGATAGCGAGGAAGGAGACGTGTCTCCCTTCTCTGCACATGCGGCGCGCGTGCGTCCGGGTGCGAGGCAGGCCGGCAGCCTTGCGGGATGCGGCTGGGCCGAGGCGTGGTGGCGCACGGCCCAGGCGGGAAGGGAAGGAGGTGAGAGATTGGGTTGGGCCGGCCGAGAGTAAATGGAGGAGAGGCAGCCCAATGAGAAGGGAGGTGAATTAGACTTCTACAGAAAATTTTGGTTTGTAGATATGGAGTTTGAAATTGAACTGGGATTTTGAATTTAAATTTTATACTTGAGCTCAGAGGAATTAGGGGAAGTCAAGGAAGAGATTCAAGGTGGAAATTTGATATTTTTAGAATTGAGATAAATATTTGGCGAGGAGTTCAAAGGAGAAAAGGATTGAAATTCAAAATTTAATTTTGCAAGACTCAAATTTTGGATTTGGGATTTTGATGAGACTTGATTCGGATTAGGGAATTTTGGAGGAGTTGATTTTTCGATATCGAGGAGAGGGATAAGGAGAGATTGAATTGAGATCCACGGCACGACTTGGACTCTCACACAAAGAACAAAATTTTCGCGAATAGGTTTTCATTAATTTAGTTTTTAATATCTCGTGAAAAGCGGGGCATTACATCTCTCCTCTTCGTTGCCCCTAGCAAGCTGGCGACAAGCCGGCACTCAACGCTGCGCAGATCTGAGCCACCAGAGCTTGCACACCCTCACTACCCTCAACCTTGACCATTCTCGTTGCCGGGTGGTGAGGGGCCCCGCTCACCCACAGGGTCCCTTGTGGGGATGGGGGCGGGTGAGTGTTTTTCCACCCGATTGGCACTGCGGGTCCCTTGTAGGGATGGGGGCGGGTGGGTTTTTCCACCCGATTGGCACATTGGGGCTAGGGCCAGGGGGAGAAAGCAGGGACTGGGGACGGGGGTGCTCTTGTCCAACTTGACCCCGCCCTTCCCCGTTGCCACCCCTAGAAGTAAGTCCTCCTGTTTTTCTTGTTCATGAAGTTGGTAGTTTGTATGGCTTTCATGATGTCAAGATCTATCTTGCTTTTGTTCTTGTGGAACTAGAAATTCTTCTTCTGTACTAAATTGGCACTCGAATTCCCCTCATTAACTTTACCATGTGTATCTTTTGCCCTCACCTTTTTCTTAACATTAAAAGACCCAATGAGATTCTCAACCAAGAACTCCTGTCTCTTGTCTTTTTTTACATAAGTGGCAAAATCCCTCCATCTAGATGGAAGCTTTGCAACAATGCAACCGACAATGAATTTGTCCGGTATCACGCATGTAAACTTTTCAAGATTCTTGGTAATGGATTGTATCTCATGCTACAGAACGGTCATCGACTATTTTGTAGTCATGAAATTGGTCCATAACATACAACTCACTGCCTGCATTTGAGACCCAAAATTTGGTCTCGAGCGCATCCCACATCTCCTTCCTACAAGGAATGAGCATGTATGCATCCACTAGGTTCTCACCAAGAATACTACCCATGGCACCTCAAAAGAGGTTGTCGGTAGCCTCGAACATTTTCTCCTCTTCAGGAGTCATCGCTCCTTTGGGCTTACCATTTACCACGTGAAAAATACTCATGGCCATCAACCATAGCATGACCTTGGCCTATCACCTCTTGTAATTCGATCCATTGAATACATTGGGTTTTAGAACAGTCGCAAAACCAGTAAGTGATAATTGCATATAATCAGGTTATTGGATTATATGAAATATAAGCATTTCACCGTAGTATTTAATTCAGAAATAAACAGAGTAAACTATGATGACGTAAAAGTAAACAATGAAATCATAAACCATAGATGGATTAGTCTCAACAATAGGAATACGCAATACAAATATATATAGGTGTAAGCCATAGAAACAAGCATATTTAAGTCATTTGGGCATATAAACGGAATCAACAGAGAGAATAGAAGAGGAGAATAACATATGTCATTGCAATAGTGGTTACAATGGTAGCGGAAGGAGAACTGCTGCCCTTCCCATTCTCAGCACCAGCCATGTTGAAGAGTAAGTAGTCGACGTAGTTGTTCACGAACACCAGCAAGCAGTAGTGTGATGCGCTCCCAAAAAAATTGGATTTGCCACCTCCTCTCGGTGCATGATCAAGAGGTAGGGTTCAGGAGTCCTGCTCTCCCAACGCGTGTGCACACACTCACAGGTATTCAATCCCCGCCACTGATATGCTCAGTTGACTGCTTAACCTTGATAAGAAGTTGGCTTATTCTAGTCGTCTAGGACTGCTCACTGTGACCCCTTTTTGCGAGCGTGAACCCCTTCTTCCAAAGTCATGGGCTATTTTGTTGCGTTTCTTAGAGAGAGTTGTCTCATGGATCATCATAGTAGCAACAAAATTAGAAGTGGATGAATGTATGTGTTCTCTCTTGCGCGCATGGGAAATCAAATCCATTCTCCTTTTATAGAGCAAAAGGAAGATGAAGAAGAGACTCATGAAATAGGAAGAGTGACAAAAAAACTGATTGTCATCAACCATCCTATACAACACCACCATCAACCAACCTTCAATTAGATATAGTTTACGTAGGTTACCGATTTGTTAATCAATCCTTGGATTAATTCTTAGAAAATGGTTCACCTTCCTACTGATTATCAATGAAGAATTAAACACCGTAACTCCTAGTATTCCATGAGCCTTGAGAATTATTTGATTTAATTCATTTAAATGGGCCAATACCCAATTAAATATAGCACTTGCTGACGTGTGAGACGGAGCGAAGGGGCGACGGTAGGCTGCCACATCAGCAACCGTGAAGGGGTACCTAGCTATTTAAGGAGGTGGGAGCACAACCAAGGGGTCCCTTGGTCGTGCTCCACTAGGTTGGAACACACCCCACTTTGGGCCCCATTTGGGCCGGAGTCCCAAACGAAGTTACAAGCCAATAGGCTCATTATAGGTGACGCAATACCTTGTTTTTGTAATTGTGGCCGACTGAAATTGAATTTGGAGATGAGGCTAGACTCGTTGGAAACAAGACTTCGAGAGCTTTTTCATCAAGTACTCATGATCCAAAACGGAGCTCGTATGCACATTTGACGGCCGTTTGAACTCAGCAGTATAGCAGGTGGCCGAATTGGATTCCAGAACTTCGACAGCTTGATCTTGATATCTTCTAGTTAACCTATGGTATGAGCAATGGTTGTATCAATAGTAGTCATGGTCACATCATGATGTAACACGGAAGACGTGAGAACAACGAACCAATCATCGCCTACTTTAGGTTAGGAAAAGACAAGTATACCCTTTACTGGCTAGGTGCCTGGTGGGATTGAGTGCAGATACCATAGACAAGAGATCTAATCATCAAGGATGGGCAAAATTCTCTTAAAATAATAATATTTTCTTAGTAAAGTTTTCCATGGTTTTCTGTCGTAATGCGCATAGTTGATGCTTCAAAAAAATAATGAAACACTGATTGAGGATATTCTTGAAGAACAAGACCAATGCAAGTAACTCCTTTGGCCATAGTGATCTTATGTGTATAGAAATGGTTTCTTTGCAAAATTGCAAAATTAGGAACACACAATATACATGTCAACCTCGGATCATGTGTGCAAACATTAGATCCACCTATTAGTTGCATTACTTCCTGTAGGTTGTCGTTGACCCTATTTCTTGATAACTCCACAAAATATACTGCGTAGGTGTGGGCTGGGCGCTCTGTGAGCATGGATACTTGGATAGTATACTTAGCCTGCTATCAGTAGTGATGTCCTGTGGGAAAACAAGTTTTTCTCCAAAGAATTTAAAAACCCATTTCTTGATACTGGTTCAAAGGACCTCGATGTCGTCTAAAGATACGAACTATTACAAAAATTAAATTAGATAAGAAGAAGTAAATACTACCTCCGTCCCATAATAATTGTATTTCTAGGATTTAAATTTGTCCCAAAATAATTGTCACAATAGAGTATTAATAGTCCCATCAATCATTTTTCATTCAAAATTTTCCGTATTCTACCCTCAACCACACTCCCTCTCTTATCTATACATCATTTAGTGAGGGGCACCATAGTTTTTTTTCTCAAACCTTAATATATGCTAAATAACCTAGAATTATAACTATTTTGGGGTGGAGGTAGTAAGATATTACAATATGACTATACTCCAATGTATACTGTAATTTCTGCTATAAGAAGGCATGATTAAAACTTTGATATACAATGGTTTCCCGCACACGCAAAACGGAGCGATGCATTTTATTATAATTAATTAAGTATTTACTAAATTTTTTTGAAAAATGGATTAATATGATTTTTAAAAGCAACTTTTGTGTAGAAACTTTTTGCAAAAAATACACCGTTTAGCAGTTTAAAAAGCGTGCGTGCAAAAAAGAGAAAGGTGAGTTGGGAAATTCGGGTGGAGAACACAGCCAAAATCTACCAACAAGAGCAACAATTTTAAGCCACAAAATGCTAAGAAATATAGCAATTGTAAGTATAGCACACATCACAATATTATATAACAAAATATGCTAAAATATGCTAGGAAGTCAACTGCTATGATAGGACATATGAAATAACCAAGGGGGAGACATGAAGATGTGTTTCCCAGAGTTCACCTCACAAACACTATGACAAATATGACATTCTATGACGAATTCTCCGTGACAAAATGTAAAAAGGTCATTGATCTACGATGTCGCTCTGCTTAATAACTCCCTATAAGTTGACAGTTATGAACATGTATGTCACTGTGCCAAACAAAAATGTGCAAACCATTTTCCTTGCCAAGGAACCACAAAGATCAACATTGGCCTTCCTTGCAGCACATCACAATCCTTGGGTGCTTACGAGCGATTCCTGGCTGTCTAGAAAACCTCAATTTTCAAAACAAACAAATGCCTACAAAATTTGCTCTAAAATAAACTATAGTGCTCAAGAATCAAGATTTTTGCCCAACACTAGAAAGCCAACTTAATCCACACACACTAGAATCAAATCACGAAGTCCGAAGGTGGTTTGAGAAAGAGATAGGACTCAAGAATAAATGCCTTTAGCACAATCCTCAAAACCACAAAGATTGCAGTGGAGAAAAATGCCCACAAAGGGTGCGGGGGTGTCTTAAATAGCCCATCCCCCAAATCTTCCCGTTGGAGTGGAGAAAAACTCTCACCTCAGATATTTCGACCAATCACAAAATATTCCCATCAATTCAAAACCGCTCCCACCAGTTACAACACAAAATCATTCCAATATGACATAGGAAACTCTGATTGAACATTTTAGGCCAAGACAATATGCTAGCTAAGTTGCATGAAATTTTGGACATTTAGAACTATCGGATTTTCTGACTTCTAGTCCAATAATTCGAGCCAAATAGAGAACTGAAAATTCCAAGAAAACAAATGGTTCAGGACATCGGATTTCCTGAAGTTTCTCAGATAAAACAACCACAACCATTTTACTCCAAGGTCCGATTATGGTGATATTAGACATTATGGTTAGATTGTTTCGAGGGCTATCAAAACCAACTTAAAATATAATTCGAACATCCCAAAGATAGTAGTAAACTTGTAAAATAATATGATGTAAGTGTTGTGACATGTGAAACAACCTAGACTTGCTGTTTTAGATTAGGGTTATCAACTCACACAAAGATAAATCATTTTGAGCACCAACATAAAAAACAATGTTGTGTCGTTCTTAATAGTATGACATTCCTAAATTCAATCCGGTCTTTAGTACAAACACCGAGATCAGAAAAATGCTAAGAAAATATGCTTAGCTTCGTTATTCCTTTGCCTTGTGCTTATTCCCATGGCCTTAGCTTGACAACGGACATTACTCTCTTCATTCAACACTTCGACTTATTGTTCATCACTACATGATGTTCGGTCACTTCCAGTTCAACAAGCCACTTGATGTGCTTCAACTTATGTCATCCATCATGTGCTTTTTATTAATCACTGGATGTGGCCCATCTTCTAACTCTTCATCCGAGTCTTTAGATGTAATGATCTCACTTGAGCATCAAGACCATTTTCAATTCTTGTGACCTATTTCTTTCATTTTCAGCTCAACAAAATTGTTAGTATAAATTAACCTGTTCTCAATCACCACTTGTTGATGAACCAATCGTATATAAATGATATGAATAAATTGATTAGTATTAGGTAACACCGTAAGTGTCATCTGCTTACATATATGCTCAAATATAAAGATCTTAATTAAGTTTTAGGTGAATGACTTGGATTAATACAAGCATAACTAAGATATAAGATATAGAATTTGCTTGGCTTGTGGATTGGCTTGGACTGGGGAGGAAGGAAGAGATGCCCCCGATGCTTCAGGAGGAAGGGATAGGGGCAGAGGCAGAAATTGACATATTGCTGCATATGCATGAGAGGGCCCTAATGCTCGGCCGTCCACGTGCGGCAGCAGGCGCACGGTCGATCAAACCTCTATACATATACAAACTTTATATCTATATGTATAAACTTTGTATTTATACCTACAGGTATAAAACTTTATATTTATATGTATAAACTCTATATCCATATGTATATATGTATAAAATTTTTATTTATATATATATAGACACACGTATGTATACAAAATTATATGAGCGCGTACAAACTTTGTACATAAAAAATTGTACGTGGGTCAATAAAAAAATCAGCCTGCTAAATAAAAAAAGACATAAAATAGCCTTCTCGGATTGGGCTATAGATTTAGTAAAAAGCCCAAAGAGAAAACCTGGCTCACGTGCAAACCCGAAAACAAGAAAAGATAAAATCATCAAATGGACCAAAAACATCCCCTGAAAAAAGGGCCAAAAACAAAAAAGCTGGCCGATTGTGTGGCCGGAGGGCGGAGGCACGCGCGACTGACCGGGAATCAGCGTTTTCACACGCATCGTGCGTTCTGGCGCTGCGCTGTATGGCATGTTGTTTGGTGTGTTCAGGAAAGATGGTTCGGCACTTCTCTCCCACGCACATTTTTTGCTAATTAACAGATAATTAATTAAGTATTAGTTATAAAAACTTGAAAAATAGATTACTATGATTTTTTAAAACAACTTTTTTATAGGATTTTTTCAAAAAACATATCGTTTAATAGTTCGGGAAGCGTGCGTGTGGAAAATGAAGGTATAAAGTTGAGAAATGTGGCATAGAACACACTCTTAGAGGTGGTCCCGGCTAAGGGTTTAGGACGGTGTTAGGGCAGACTGGTGGAGCGTAGGGTTCAATGGAACCCACCGGTCAGCAAAAGAAAGGGAAGAATGAGCTAGATGTAGATTTATAGTTTTGTGATCACTTAGGCATTTTCACTAATTACTTTCACTGAGCTACTTTGGCCCAACAATTCAAATGTGTTTACTGCGTATAGTGTAACTTACAGTGTGTAACTAGTGTGCCGGTAGAGGTTTGAATTGAAACAAAGTAATCGTGGAAATATTGCAAAGAGAGTTCAGCAGTACTGTGGCCACTTAGAGGTGTTGACCAGTCGATTTTACATAGCTAGATTAGACTATAAGTTCTGTAAAAATTTCAGTTAGTAGAGGAGTCCATAGTTAACACTATCAGTGTCAAGGATAAGGCATACCTTCTATACACGGGTTAATGAAATACGACAATATCATATACCCGATAGTATACGAGAAGATATCTTTTAATTAAGAAAATATGGCTAATAAAAAAGAAAATTATCTTCTCGGAATAGAAGGTGTTAGAGTCCTAGTTGGGAAAGATAAAGATTCCTTAGGACCGTATCTATTTTATCTCTCTGAGTTCTGCTTGGAGAAGAAAGATGATCTCTGCTATATATACAAGGGCCCCACGATCAGAGAGGGACATCGAGTTACAAGCCATAGCCAAAACCACGCATAGAAGCAATCCGGAGAAAGTCAATGCCATATTCATCGAATATATCTCGTCGAGTCATTCTCAACAGCTTCTAGTCGGCGGATTTATCTAGTTGTTCTATTCCTCATTATACTCTGAGCAATATTCTCATCCTTAATACATATAAACTAGAGTAGGATTATTACTCATCTTGAGAGCTCGAACTAGTATAAACCTTTGTCTCTTGTTTGTTTGATCTACTCTCGTGTATACCTTGGTTCCAACGATTCTCACACTCTACAAATACTGTGGTTGGTGTATAGTCCGTCGACAGTGGCGCGCCAGGTAGGGGGCTTGGTGCTAAAAGGTTTCAACGAGATGAATTCAAGAAAGGGATTTTCCGACGAGGGCTTCTACGAGCAACCTGGCCTAGGAGATCCAACCCAACCACCTGTCACCATGGTCTAAGTCGGTTCCATTGTCTTCGTAGTCTTCGTCACTGTCCCGATCTCGCTCCCCTTAGCATGTGCTGAGGACGAGGCCACGACGATGGCACGAGCGAATACATCTCCCCAAATGGCCGCCTTTCTGATTCACGCTGAGAACGAGGTGTCGAAATTCCTATTCGTCGACAGAAGGTCTAAAGCAGCCCGATCTTCGGCTTCAGCTGATAAGCGTGCGTTGACAAGGAAGTCTGCCGAAAAGGATAATGCATGGTGTCCAATCCACAACACTTCTAGTCATCCATTGGCTGGATGTCATGTCATAATCCGAGCAAAAGTTGAACACGACGCTTGTGAGGAGCATGGGACTTAGCGAGTTTCTCCATATAAGGCGTGGTGCCCAATCCATAAATCCAATAGTCACCCACAATTAGTTGCGCGATATTCTTAAAGCTTGCGGAACCAATTATTCGAGTTCCATGTTGCCCGATTCACTCTCGTAGAGATCAATCTCATACGACGTCTGTGGACATCAACTCCTTCAGATCACTATTAACGCCAAAATTTGGTAAGCCCCGAAGTCATCATCGGCTTAGGAATCATATCGGCTTTAGAGTCTTAGGATGAGCCGATGGACATATCAAGTTGCCAGCATTGGACTCTTGATGGATTTGGTTAAAGAAATTAATCAATTAAAGAAAACTTATCCAGAAGAGACCGAATTCGAGGAGAATGCAGCATGGCAAGTTATCTATTAATTAGGCAGAGTCAATTAGTCTCCTTTTACTTTTAGGAAAAGTTGTTTAGAGTTCAAATAAGACTTGTATCTTTTACTTTATCTTTAGGAAAGTTTGTGTCTTGTCCAATAAGAACTAATATCTATCCATGGGTATAAATATGTACACCCAGGGTCTATGTAATTGATATCTCGATCAATACAACTTTCAGCGCATTGCCACCCTCTTTCTTGAGATTTTTACTTATCAACTGACGGAACTTGGCACCTAACGCATGGCTGCATCGGCTTTCGATCTCTGGCGAACGGGTAAGTCCTACGTTCCGCCGGCCCTACCTATTTATCATATATCTTAGTTAATCTAGTTTGGTAGCTCAATTTACTTGTATCGGCTGGGATCATGTCCATCAAAGGCAGCGCCTGAAAGAATCTAGATTACTACTCCTACGGGCATAGAAATGAATGATAAGGACTGGTGGTTTATGATGCTTACGTTTACGATGGCATCCCGTGCCGTCGGCGGGAGGTCGCATATTGGCGCAGGGATGTCGGTGGTAGACGACGGTGGGTCGACCACCACTTTTCCAACACGCTCCGTCACGCTGTCTTCGGAGAGAACTGTGATAGAAACAAAGTGATAAAGTTACCAACTGGAGACAATTTTGGTTTCTTATATTAATAAAGAAGCTATAAATTGTACCCTGGTGCGATAGCCGCGTCTCCTCCTGTTCCCCCGAGTACTCATACGGGGGGTGAGAACGGGCTTTGAGAGGTTGGATCCAATGACAGACATTGTCTTGGACGACTTTGTATCCGGTCAGACTGTTGTTAACGCCAAAATTTGGTAAGCCCTGAAGTCGTCATCGGCTTAGAAATCGTATCGGCTTCAGAGTCTTGGGATGAGCCGATGGACATATCAAGTTGCCAGTAGTTGGATTCTTGATGAATTCGGTTAAGGAAATTAATCGATTAAAGAAAGCTTATCCAGAAGAGACCGAATTCGAGTAGGATGCTGTATGGCAAGTTATCTATTAATTAGGCAGAGTCATTAGTTTCCTTTTACTTTTAGGAAAGATTGATTAGAGTCCAATTAGGACTTGTATCTTTTACTTTATCTTTAGAAAAATTTGTGTCTTGTCCAATAAGGACTAGTATCTACTCATGGGTATAAATATGTACACCCGGGGTCTATGTAATATATTTCTCGATCAATACAACTACTCTCGGCGCATCGCCACCCTCTTTCCCGAGGTTTTTATTTATCAACCAGCAGAACTTGGCACCTTACGTGGGGCTGCATCGGCTTTCGATCTCCGGCAAAGGGTTAAGTTCTATGTTCCGTTGGCCCAGGCAATTGTATCGGCTACATTGGTGTTGTTCAAGACTGCATCGCTTCAACCTCTTGGATCGCTTTGGTTCGATTGATATATTTGCCTACCTATTTATCATATATCTTAGTTAATCTAAGTCGATTATTCAATTTACTTCTATCGATAAGATCTTTCTAGGGTTTTGCCAGTATTGGCTAAATTGTTTTGTCGATCTAGATTAGCTAAGTTATCTATCACCCTGAAAATCAGTTGAAGGCTTGATTGTCTAGATATTATGTTTATTTTCATACTTTGCGCTGCATCAGCCCTAATCATGCTTAGAACCATAATTTCTAGCTTGCTTTTTGATTGCCAATAAGGGTTACATCAGGGTTTCTGCCGATGAGTTATCTGGACGTTGCATCAGTTCACAAGGATTACATACAGGTTGAATTTAGCCGATGACAACAAAGGCTTCATTGATTATATAACCGTTTGGATTTAATGACATCGGACCTTCAGCTAATGTATGCTTTAACCTTCGGAACAACACTTATTTTATAATATCACTATTAGCTGATTGGTTTGTATTAGATTATATTATTGTTTTATTACATTATCATCAGTCGATTGTCTTTATATCATTACTTACATCAAGTGTCTCAAAACCCTATCGACATCGGCTGGTATTGGCATCGGTTGGAATTGCTCTATCGGCTGGTCAGCCGATCGGCTCTTTGATCTGCTGTTTATATATCTTGTCAGTTGTAGGATCAAACTGACTGGTACGCCCGCATCTCATCAATTTTAGGACCTGCACTGGAGCTAAGCAGATCACCAGGTCTTCGTGTGCCACATGCAGGATCTACGTCAACACATTTTTTGGCACACTCGACGGGACAGATTTTGTGTCAACAACCGTGTTCTCAGAGATCATGGATTTTATTAACAAAGCTTGCTAAAGCAGGAGTCGTTGAAGGCATGGAGGTCCATGTTTCTAGGCATGTTGGTTTCTGGTCGGGGGTCTCAAGGCTAGGAATGTTATCCTCGACATGGAGATAAAACCAAGTCTTTCTCCATTCTTTTCTTGAAGACGAGCAATTGAAAGGAATGTATTCAACCCTCATCCTATCCCCAAGATGGAGGCCATAACACCCTGATATCTTAGAGGCCTCCATCCATCCAACCTCATAGAAGTATCTAAATAAATCTAGAAAGGGTTGTACCCCATGGTACGTCTTGCATAGATAAGTAAAGATGCTTAAGAAGGCAATGGAGTTGGGGTTGAGATGAAGAAGATGGATTCCATAAAAGTCGAGAAGCAATGATAGAAACTCGAAAGGGGAAACCAAAAAGCCACACTAAACAAATGATGTAAGCGTGATTATCTAGCCAATGTTGGTTAGGGGATTAGTACCTCCTACCGAGCGAGCCACCACTTTTGTACTTGGCAAGGCACCGTCCTCTTATAGCTCTCTCATCTCGATCAGGCCAACATCAGATTCTGGGAGATCCATGGAGGTTGAGGCAGAGGAGTGATGGAGGTGTGATTTAGGGTTTTTTTTTGCGAACTTAGGCGGAGGGGATTGGAGGTGCAAGAGAGGAAGGTAAAATGATTGTTTGGTTAAACGGAACTCAAAAAGATTTCAAAATTGGAATTTATAGGTCACGTCCGGCGCTTCGAATTTCGAATTTCGAATTTGTCTATAACCGTTAAAGTTTTTTTTGACTTCAATCCAAATCAAGACCCATGTGCGGTCATCGGATCTAGAGGTCAGTGTCAGGGATAAGGCATACCTTCTATATACGGGTTAATAAAATACGACAATACCATATACCCGATAGTATACGAGAAGATATCCTTTAATTAAGAAAATAAGGCTAATAAAGAACGTAATTATCTTCCCGGAATAGAAGATGTTAGAGTCCTAGTTGGGTAAGATAAGGTTTCCTTAAGCCCGTATGCTATTTTATCTATCTGAGTTCTGCTTGGAGAAGAAGATGATCTATGCTATATATACAAGGGCCCCACAATCAAGGAGGGGCATCGAGTTACAACCCGTAGCCAAAATCACGCCCAGAAGCAATCCGGAGGAAGTCAATGTCGTATTCGTCGAATAGATCTCGTCGGGCTGTTCTCGACAGCTTCTAGTCAACGGATTCATCTAGTTGTTCTATTCCCTATTGTACTATGAGAGATATTCCAATCCTTAATACATATAAACTGGAGTAGGTTTGTTACTCATCTTGATGGCCCCAACTAGTATAAACCTTTGTCCCTTGTCTGCTTAATCTACTCTCGCTTATATCCTGGTTCCAACGATCCTCATATTCTACAAATACCGTGGTCGGCGTACAGTCGGACGACAAACACTAGGACAAAAAGCGCATACTGTGGGGGAGTTAGTGTTTAATTGTGATGAAATGGCAAAGTAGGTTTGGTGTTTAGATTTAATCACTGTTTTAGGACAGTTTGACTTATTTAATTAAGGTAGGGAGCTAGTCAGAATGTCTAGTAAGTTTTAGAAAATTTCCAGTAATTTTAGTTGTACAGAATATATATGAATATTTTTCTTAGGTGATTTAGTACATATGAATGCCTTTATGCAATGCTAGAAAAATTCCAAAAACACTGAGAAATGATTAACACAGAAAGGATGCACACTTTTATTAGCTAGGACACTTGATTCACATATTACAAGATCCGGGTAAGTCACACTGAAACTTTTTAAAATTTCAAGCACCTGGAATTTCGACACTCCATAAAAGATTGTAACAAACAAACCTTTAGGAAAAAAGATAATGTAGCGGAGCAATAAACAAGTGTATGCATAGCATGTCTCTACGACTGAAAAATGGAGCCATCCTCCACCACTATAACTTCCCGCACCAAGTAAAAAAAGCCACACTACCCAAAAAACAATATTTTTCATAAGACAATCAACCCACCAGAAAAACAAGATGTATAAAATTGAACCCCATAAAACCATTCGTCCGCATTCCTCCTAATACCATCCATATTTCTCCTAAAAGGGGGAAAAACGATAATATTGGGGAAACGGAAGCCACAAAAATAGGAGAAACGGAACTTAGTGGGAAACGGACACCACGTTGCCCTGCTCGCTCTGCACGGCCATGCGTCAATTAGCATTTTGCCCTCAGATAGGTAGTTTGGGTATTGTGCGAAGAAAAAATTGTTTTACCGCAGAACGTGTTTTGCAAGCAACAACTGACCACAAGATGTACTCTTGATTGTGTAATGCTCATTGTTTGCACATTATCCAAACTCTGCAGGGTAAAAAGAAATTTCTAGACTCCAATCACCATGAACTTATTAAAGCCCTCCTTTGAGGTTATTGGCGGCATCAATGAATGTATAACTTTTTTTAATTGGGCAAGATCTTTGTGGGGAGGCACACCGGAGCAAACGCTCAAGGATGAAGTATCAAGGCAGTTGCAGAGTGGCCTGCAACGTCTCAGGGATACTCTTCCTGCAAAGTATGATCTCATTGATAGAGCGGAATGGAGGAGCCATGACTATTGTGTGGCACAGCTTCTTCCAAAACTCAAGGATGCAGTGTACGATGCTGATGATCTTCTTGATGAGTTCGGATGGTACGAACAAAAGGTGGCATTGGAAGATAATCCAAGCCAATCCGCTTTTGTGGACTTCTTTGGTAGTATCATTCAAGGAAGCTTTGATAAAGTGAAAGATATCACTGAACGGATAAATAATATTTCGAGTGAACTGGAGAAGCTGGATCAATTGCGTAATGTTCCCCGGAGGTTCGACAGATCACTCAGGCCAGAGACCAGCTCTTTCCAACATAAGGCAAAAATATTTGGTCGTGACAAGGAACTGAACAAAGTGATGGAATTGCTTGGTGTACCTAAAAATGCTCACTCCAAACGCAAGAGAGAAAGTAATGGTTCATCAACAAGCACACCAGCATGCGACCAAGATAGAATTCCTGTCTTGCCAATAGTTGGAATTGGGGGTGTTGGAAAGACCACGTTGGCCCAACATATCTGCAACCATACAAGAGTGAAGTCTCACTTCGACCTCATAATTTGGACTTGTGTCTCAGATGACTTTGATGTGAAAAGGTTAACTAAACAAGCCATAGAGTCCTCATCAAAAAAAGGAGCAGATACTGATCATTTGGATTCACTTCAACGTGCTCTTTCTGAACAAGTTTGCAACAAAAGGTTCTTGATTATACTTGATGACATGTGGGAAGATGCCTTGAGTGCCAATAAGCAGTGGTGGGAGAGGTTTTGTGCACCACTCAGAAATGGGCTACAGGGAAGTATGATGTTGGTCACCACCAGATCATCACAGGTTGCTCATGGAGTAGGCACAATGGAACAATTTACACTGGATGGTTTGAAGGATGATGTCTTTTGGGATTTCTTCAAACTATGTGCATTTGAGTCTCTGAGTTCTAACAATGACCCTGAGCTAGAGCTGATTGGTAGAAGCATACTTCCTAAGTTGAAGGGTTCTCCTCTAGCTGCCCAAACTCTTGGGCGCCTCTTAAGTACAAACCTTCAAACATCATATTGGAATACCATACTAAACAGTGAACTATGGGGTTTGAAACAAGAGATATCTGACATTTTACCAGCCCTTCAACTGAGCTACATCTACTTACCATTCCATTTGAAGAGATGCTTCTCATTCTGTGCTGTGTACCCAAAAGATTATAAATTTGGAAAGAGCATTCTATCTGAAATTTGGGTAGCAGAAGGCTTTGTCAAACGTGAAGGTGCCATTCCAATTCTAGACACTGGCTGCCAGTACTTTGAAGATCTTGTAAGTCGGTCCTTCTTTCAAAAAGTTCGTGGTACATATGTAATCCATGATTTGATGCATGACATGGCACAACTAGTTTCAAAGCATGAATGCTTCACCATAAAAGACTTGAGTGACTTTCGAAAAGTTCCTCGGAATGTTCGCCATTTGATGATACTGGATTCTAGAAACTTTGATTGTTCCAACTTATTGAGCCTATGTGAGCACACGAAGTTGCGTACTCTACTCTGCGAAAAGTCTCTAAGCAATACTTTAGCTTCAGTAATGGACCGTTGGTGCAGTGAACTTCGACATATACGTGTGCTTTCTTGTGCTTCCCTAAAGGAGATTCCGAGGAGCATTGGCAATTTGAAGCATATTCGGTACTTTCGAATCTCCAAAAAGTGTCCTTTTAAGTGCTTTCCACCAGAGATATGTTGGCTCTATAATTTGCAGTTTCTTTATGCTGCAAAATGCGAGCTACAAAGCTTGCCTAGTGACTTCAGTAAGTTAATGAACCTACAGACATATGAATCAGTGGGATTTGTATACCATCGAATGCAGAAACTACGGCTTTTTGTAGGAGATGGTGACTATATAAATTTTTGGCGTAACAATTATGACATTACACAAGTTAGACTTATGAAGAATATGAACCAATTCTGTGGGGATTTGGAGATAACCAATCTTGGGGCACTGAGTAAGGATCTTGCAGTTGAAATTGATCTTAAAAAGAAGAAAGATCTCGGAAGACTGACCCTGGAGTGGAATAAGTTTGAACGTTCACGAGAGCACAGTGAGGTAGTGCTTCAAGCCCTCCAGCCTCCCACCAATCTCAAATATCTGAAAGTCGATTATTATGGAGGTGAATCTCTTCCATGCTGGTGCAATAATAATGTCAGCATTCCTGTTTTCCCATCCCTGACTGATCTAGAAATTTCTTCCTGTGAAAAGTTATCAAGCCTCGACCACTTCCTACAGGCAGATTACATGCCAGCCCTTGAGAGAATAAGTATAACAGAGTGCAAAATGGTAGCAGCTCTACCAGCTGAAAGGTTTGGTAAATTTTGTTGCCTTGAAGATTTGACTGTGTCTCATTGCCCGACACTATTCAATAATTCAGGAAGCTTATCAGTGCCAACCCTCAAGAATCTTGAGTTGAGTAATTCTGGTATTCTTGTCAGCAATATTGAGTGTTGCTCCCTCGTCACCTTGTCCTTTCAATGTGTGGACGTGACATCCATTCCCGTACAACTGTTGAGTGGTAACCTTCCCTCTCTACAAAAGTTATACATATACAGGTGCGAATCTCTCACATTTATTGGAGAATCGTATCCCCTTAATGGAGAATCTGCTTGTGGTGAGTTACTGTCCCTGCCCGGTGAAAGGTTTGGGAGTTTTACTTGTCTCACTGATTTGAGCATTTCTGATTGTCCAAAACTCAATTGGCAAAGTGGATTTGTTTTACCATCATATCTCAGAAAGCTATCCTTACATAATTGTGGGGATTTCTCTGCCTGGTTTCCCAGCTGCCTAGGCAACCTCACCTGCCTCGTTGCACTGACAATGATTAGGTGTGCGGGTATATCATCTTTTCCAAACCAAATGTGGAGAAGCAATTTCGCCTCGCTCAAGAAATTGTGCATTTTGGGTTGCCCAGATCTTGTTTCAATCGGCGCAGCAAAGTCAATCTCAAAAATAAAGACAGTGTACATAGATGGTTGTCCGAAGTTGACGAAAGTAAAGCAGCCTTTGTTGAAAGGCCGATTGGATGCAGACCCTATTGACCCATGGTATTAGTAATTGGTACGTGTGTTCCCACACCAAAATTTTCTCGATGCAGTTCTTTCTGAGATTGTCTTTTTTATCTTCCTGGCGTAGCTAGCAGAAAAAGCTTTATGCATCCACACGCCTCAAATTCCGAAATTATGATGACCATGCTCAACAGCTTGATGTCACCTATATGTACATATTGTTAACATTATAGTTAGTTCAAATCCTAGCCAATCTAAGTAAACATGATCTGCAGTAATTAGAGATACATCGTACGATAATAGAGCTAGCAAATGCTATAACAATAGGTAAATATGGCCTTACAACCTTCTTTTTTTTGGAAAAAAAAACTCAAACCTTTTGGTTGTGTTTATAAAAAAGAGGACAATACTAGTTTCTTATTAAAAAGAGGACAATACTAGTACACTTCAGTGTCCAGAATAAAAGAGGCTAGGGATGTAAACCATATTTCTTATTAAAAAGAGGACAATACTAGTACACTTCAGTGTCCAGAATAAAAGATCACCGTTAGTGTCTATTTTATTTTGTTTATAAAACCAAATAAAACTTATGAATGTAGGTCGGAGAGAAATCTTTTTGATTTTTTTCTGCATGCAGTTTAGATATTTTTCAACTACATTGAGTAGGGGAATATGCAGTGAAAACCACTAAATAAATGAAAATCCGTGAAAACCATACCTAAAAGGTCTCTAAATTCATGACAAAAGGACTTGTTTTTTCCTGCCCTACCAGAGGAGTAACCCATATGCAAAGGTATATATGTTGAATACTGGAACACTATTTTACCTGGATGTATGGCAGTACGATTGAATTAAGTGTTCCAATTGCAGCTTGTTAATTTTCCAGCTGAGTGCCTGTGCTGACCAATATTCTCTTCTTTATTAATGAAGGAATTTTTTTTGAGGGGATTTATTAATGAAGGATTGAATAGCTACCGAATTGCTGTGAGACCAATATGATGGACTTCCATGGCATATATATTCTCCTGAACCCTATTTTCCTCCCTCCGTTGTCACGTGGCTTATTATCTCAAATAATTTGTTGCAAGACAGATAACCCATTTGCCCTCTACAACGCGACATGTCCGTTGGCATTTCCCTTTCAAGTTTCAAATAAGTGGGGGAGAAAACACTAAGAACTTCTGTTAAATTGTATGGTTTTATTTGATTGTGCTGAGAGCTTCAGAGATTTGTATGTTACTACCTCCCTTTTTTTAGGTATTTTTATGACACATTTGGGCTGTGTTCGTTTGTTACTTTTTCCCAACTCACCTCTCTCGTTTTTCGCGTGCACGCTTTTCAAACTGTTAAACGGTGTGTTTTTTGTAAAAAGTTTTTATACGAAAGTTGCTTTAAAAAATCATATTGATCCATTTTTGAAAAAAAATTTAGCAAATACTTAATTAATCATGTGCTAATGAGTCACTCCGTTTTACGTGCTTGACAGATTAACTCTGTCGGTGACATGGGACCGGGGGTGTCATGACTAGAGGCTTGGGTAGCCGCGGTCCTCCACGTGTCCCGACCCCCTCGGGGGGGTCGGGCCCGAGGGTGACGTGGCCACCCCTTCCTCTGTCTCCCCGAGGGGTCGGGCCGCTCCCGTTTCGGCCCCGAGGCCTGGGGCGCCCCGACCCCCTGTGATTTTGGCGCCACGTGTGCGGGTTAGGTGAGCACAGCAGGGCTCACCTAACCGCATTTATAGCGGATCAGGCGAGCGCACCACGCCGCATTTAATGCGGCGCAGCACACGCTTATCCGGTCCGTGACCGGTCGCGGTGTGTGACCGGTCACAGACCGGTCAGGTCGCGGGTTAGGTGGCGACAGGCGGCCGATGGCACGCCTCGCCCCGTCCCGTCGGAATGATGAGAGCCTCCTGGCTCTCGTCCCTAGCCGGAGCCGGCGTGCTAACTCCTGGAGTTGGTATGTCAGTCCCGGTCAGATCCAATCCAGATTTCAGCGCAGGCGTGGCAAGGAAGTCGCCGGCCATTGAATGAAGGTTGAAACGGGCGTCCACCGGGAGAGCTGGCGAGCGGGGCAGAAGGCGTGCACCATGCTTGTCAGAAGTCACTTCCGGCTGTAGACTAGCCCTGATTGTAAAAAGAATGTTTCTTTTCTTAGGCAACTTGAGGCCCATGTGGTGACCCCTGATCAGATAAAAGGAGGCCCAGGCCTAGGAAAGAGGGGGGGACTCCGGCGGATACGTTGGAGAGATAGAATTCCCTTTGTATTGTTGGAGACCCTCAGATCCACCAGAACACAGGAGTAGGGTGTTACGCTTCTCAGCGGCCCGAACCTGTCTACGTCGCCCGCGTCTTGCGCGTTTCCTCTCTCGCTGACGTTCCTCAGATCGAGGGCGAAGAACCTCACTTAGCGCCCCCGGCCGAACCGGCAAAGGGGGGCCCACGCGGTCTCCCGGTGAGGAGCCTCACGCTCCGTCATCTGGCGCGCCAGGTAGGGGGCGCGTGTGTCTTTCTAAGCCCTCATCCTCTTTCGTGTGTGCCAAGTTTCGCTCGCTCAGCCCCATGGCCGAGCGGGCAGTGGCGCACAGCCTCTCTCCGAGCGCTAGCGGTGACGACAGGGAGCAGAACCCGCGCCGTCGGGCTCGCACCCCGCCGTCCCCCTCTCGCCGAAGTCTTGGGCGGGGGAAGGCGCTCGAGGAGGTCGAAGGATCCGCGACCTCGCCGCTCGCGGGTGACGGGGGAGGACGGCGAGACGGGACGCGTCGCCGCCTCGTCTACGGCGATGGCGGCACGCCCCAGGGCGCGCTCCAGGCCGCGGGCGCGCTCCTGCGTCACCCGCCCGTCGTCCCCGATCCAGAGACTCCAGCCCGACGTTGGCTGGATGACGTGGCCGACTTGGTCATGACGGCGCAGCAGCGCCTAGACGCCGGCGGGCGGTCCTCCGCCGCCGGGGCCTCTGGCGCTGCCGCCGCCGGCTCCATGTCGTCGAGGCGGAGGGCGCGGCGAACGACGGCCGTTACACGCCGCTCGTCCGCCGTTCCCTCGTCAACGCCTCCGACCCAAGAAGATGTGCGTGGGGGGCCGGATGCCCGGCTCGATATCGAGCGCCGGCGCGACGCTCGTCGCGCCGCCCACGCAACGGAGGGCGCTTCCTCGTCCGGAGCGCCACTTCGGTCCGGTCACGGGGGCCGGCCCCCCGTGTCCCCGGTCGGCGGTGCCGGCTGTCGAGCCTTTGTGGCGAGCCTTCGGAACGTCCGTTGGCCCCCAAGGTTCCGGCCCACCATCACCGAAAAATACGACGGAAGCGTCAACCCCGCCGAGTTTCTCCAGATCTACACGACCGGGATCGAGGCCGCGGGGGGTGACGACAGGGTCATGGCGAATTTCTTCCCCATGGCCCTGAAGGGTCAGGCGCGGGGTTGGCTAATGAACTTGCCACCTGCGTCGGTCCACTCTTGGGAGGATTTGTGCCAGCAGTTCACCACGAACTTTCAGGGCACATATCCGCGCCCAGGCGAAGAGGCGGACTTGCATGCGGTACAGCGAAGGGACGATGAGTCTCTTCGCTCGTACATTCAGCGGTTCTGTCAAGTCCGCAACACCATACCATGCATCCCCGCACACGCGGTGATCTACGCGTTCAGGGGGGGCGTGCGGCACAACCGCATGCTCGAGAAGATCGCCTCCAAGGAGCCCCAGACCACCGCGCAGCTTTTTGAGCTCGCGGACCGTGTGGCCCGCAAGGAGGAGGCCTGGACCTGGAACTCCTCCGGTTCTGGCGTGGCAGCTCCGGCCGCCCCCGGGTCCGCCGCTCGGTCAGGGCGACGGGACAGGAGGAGGAAGAAGAGGTCGGCCCGTTCCGACGACGAGGGTCATGTCCTCGCCGTCGAGGGCGCTTCGCGGGCCCCCCGAAAGGGGAGGCCTGCGGGCGACAAAAAGAAGGAGGCCGGCGTTCCCAGCAGGGAGCGTCCGACCGGCAAGTGGTGCACCGTGCACAACACCTCCCTCCACGACCTCGCGGACTGCCGCGCGGTCAAAAGTTTGGCCGAGCGGACGAGGAAGTGGGAGGAGGAGAAGAGGCAGGAGCGCCGTGAGGGCAAGGCCCCGGCGGCTCCCGCCGGCAACCGGCGAGGTGAGGCCAAGCAGAAGGCCCCCGCCGAGGACATCGACGATGGCGACGATGACCTGGGGTTTCAGGAGCCTGAGGCCACCGTCGCCACCGTCGATGGGGGAGCGTGTGCTCACGCTTCTCGCCGGAGCCTCAAGGCCATGAAGCGTGAGCTTCTGGCCGCGGCCCCTACCCATGAGGCGACGCGGCGGGCGCGGTGGTCGGAGGTTGCCCTCACCTTCGACCAGACCGACCACCCGCCGTGCGTTGCCCGGGGAGGACAGATCGCGATGGTGGTTTCCCCCACCGTTTGCAACGTGAAGTTGGGGCGTGTCCTCGTGGACGGGGGTGCAGCCCTCAACATCCTTTCCCCCGCAGCCTTTGATGCCATCAAGGCCCCGGGGATGGTGCTCCGACCGTCCCAGCCGATCATCGGCGTGACGCCGGGGCACACCTGGCCGCTGGGTCATATCGACCTCCCGGTCACCTTCGGTGGTTCCGCCAACTTCCGCACGGAGCGGGTGGACTTCGATGTGGCGGACCTCAGTCTGCCCTACAACGCGGTCCTGGGGAGGCCCGCGTTGGTGAAGTTCATGGCGGCGGTCCACTACGCCTATCTCCAGATGAAGATGCCGGGCCCCGGTGGCCCCATCACCGTCCATGGCGACCTCAAAGTCGCGCTTGCTTGTATGGAGCAGCGCGCGGACCACCTCGCCGCGGCATCCAAGCCCGCGGACGGCGACGAGAGGCCCAGCACCTCCGTCCCGCCCGCCCCAAGGCAGCGGATGGTCACGAGCGACGAGGTCCCGGTCAAGGAGGTTGCCCTGGGCGACGGCCCGTCCGAGACCACCCGGATCGGTGGTCTTTTGGACGACAAATAGGAAGACGCGCTCGTCTCCTTCCTGCGGGCAAACGCCGACGTCTTCGCCTGGAGACCGGCGGACATGCCCGGGGTCCCCAGGGAGGTGATTGAGCATCGTCTCGCCGTGCGGCCGGGCGCAAGGCCGGTCCGGCAGAAAGTGCGGCGGCAGGCCCCGGAACGTCAAGCCTTCATCCGCGAGGAGGTGGCGCGACTTCTGGAGGCCGGATTCATCCGTGAGGTCATCCATCCGGAGTGGCTGGCGAACCCGGTCGTCGTCCCCAAGGCGAACGGCAAGCTTCGGATGTGCATCGACTACACCGACCTCAACAAGGCATGTCCTAAGGACCCTTACCCCCTGCCACGCATAGATCAGATTGTCGACTCCACCGCGGGGTGCGACCTTTTGTGTTTTCTAGATGCATACTCTGGTTATCATCAGATTCGCATGGCTAGGGAGGATGAGGAGAAAACTGCATTCATTACCCCCATAGGAACCTATTGTTATACGACAATGCCTTTCGGGTTAAAGAATGCAGGTCCTACTTTTCAGCGTACTACTCGAATTTCCTTGGGTAGCCAGATAGGACGCAATGTTGAGGCCTATGTTGATGACTTGGTTGTGAAGACACGCAACCAAGAGACCTTGCTCTCGGATTTAGCGGAAACTTTCGAAAGTCTCCGCTCCGCCCGCATAAAGCTGAACCCCGATAAGTGCGTGTTCGGCGTGCCTGCGGGCAAACTTCTCGGGTTCTTGATCTCTGCCCGAGGCATCGAGGCCAACCCCGAGAAGATACGAGCTATAGAGCGGATGCGCCCCCCCAGCAAGCTTAGGGACGTGCAGTGCGTCACCGGCTGCATGGCCGCCCTAAGTCGGTTCATATCGAGGCTGGGAGAGAAGGCGCTACCCCTATTTAAGCTCCTCAAGCGCTCCGGGCCGTTTACCTGGACGGAGGAGGCTGAGCGCGCCTTCACTCAGTTGAAGGCGTACCTCAGTTCTCCCCCAGTCCTGGTCGCCCCGGAGCCAGATGAGCCGTTGCTACTCTACCTGGCGGCAACCCCGCAGGTGGTCAGCGCGGCGTTGGTCGTGGAGCGTGACGAGGACAACCCTCACTCCGCGCCCCCCCACCCTGTGTCGGCTCGACCCGGGAGAGAGCAGGGAGGAGAGGCCCCCGAGCCGAACGGCGGCCTAAGGCCCCCGACGGCCGGAGCTGGCCCTCCGCCTGCTTGTCTGACGGTGCCAGGCGCCCCCGACCCCCAGGATGGCCCCGGGGCCACTGCGGGAAGGCCGCGCCTGTCGCCCTCTGACCCCGAGGTCGTCGGCACAGAAGCCGAGTGCGCCCCACACGGCCTCTCGGACGAAGAGCGCCCTGGAGACGCGGCCCCTGGCAAAGAGGATAGGCCCCGCCGAAAGGTGCAGCGGCCCGTCTACTTCGTTAGCGAGGCCCTCCGGGACGCCAAGACCCGATACCCTCAGGCCCAGAAGATGCTTTACGCTATTCTGATGGCTTCGAGGAAGTTGCGCCATTATTTCCAGGCGCATCGGGTCACGGTGGTTACGTCTTACCCCCTCGGCCAAATCTTGCATAACCGAGAGGGTACTGGACGGGTGGTGAGATGGGCAATCGAACTCTCTGAATTCGATTTGCGCTTTGAACCACGCCACGCGATCAAGAGCCAGGCCCTCGCCGACTTTGTGGCGGAGTGGACCCCAGCTCCCGAGCCCGTCTCCGCCCCCGAGGCCAGCCCGGGCCCCTCGCAGCTGCCTCACACCGCCTACTGGGTGATGCAGTTCGACGGCTCCCTGTCTCTTCAGGGCGCCGGTGCGGGGGTCACTTTGACCTCGCCGAGCGGAGACGTCCTCAGATACCTGGTCCGCCTCGACTTTCGGGCGACCAACAATATGGCGGAGTACGAGGGACTCCTTGCGGGACTCAGAGTGGCGGCTGGACTGGGGATCCGCCGCCTCCTGGTGTTAGGCGACTCCCAGTTGGTCGTTAACCAGGTCCGTAAGGAGTACCAGTGCTCTGACCCGCAGATGGACGCCTACGTCCGCCAGGTGCGGCGTATGGAGCGCCATTTCGACGGGATAGAGCTTCGGCACGTGCCCAGGCGGGATAACGCGGTCGCCGACGAACTCTCAAGGCTCGCTTCCTCGCGAGCCCAGACCCCACCGGGCGCCTTTGAAGAAAGGCTTGCCCAGCCGTCGGCGCGACCCGACCCCCTAGGGGAGACGGACGCGCCTGAACGGCCCCCGAGGCCCGTCGGAGTCCAGGCCTCGGGACCCGAGGGGAGCGCTCCCAGCTCCCCTAGATTGATTGCTTGGATCACTGAGATCCAGGCGTATCTCGCAGATAAGACTCTACCCGAGGACCGCGAAGGGAGTGAACGCGTCCGTCGCATCTCCAAGCGCTACGTGCTGGTGGAAGGGACCCTCTATCGGCGCGGGGCTAACGGAGTCCTCCTGAAGTGCATTCCTCGGGAACAAGGCGTCGAGCTTCTCGCCGATGTCCATGAAGGCGAGTGCGGAGCCCACTCCGCCTCGCGCACCTTGGTTGGCAAGGCCTTTCGCCAGGGTTTCTATTGGCCGACGGCTCTCACCGATGCGGTCGACCTGGTCCGGCGGTGCAGGGCGTGCCAGTTCCACGCCAAGCAAACGCATCAGCCGGCCCAGGCCCTGCAGACCATACCTCTTTCGTGGCCATTTGCTGTCTGGGGGCTCGATATCCTGGGACCGTTCAGGCGGGCCCCGGGCGGGTTCGAGTATCTGTATGTCGCTGTCGACAAGTTCACTAAGTGGCCCGAGGCTTATCCGGTCATCAAGATCGATAAGCACTCCGCCCTTAAGTTCATCAGGGGCATCACTGCTCGGTTCGGGGTACCTAACCGTATCATTACGGATAACGGCACCCAGTTCACTAGTGAGCTCTTCGGCGACTACTGCGAGGACATGGGTATCAAACTCTGCTTCGCCTCACCCGCCCACCCCAGAAGCAACGGCCAGGTGGAGCGCGCCAACGCGGAAATCCTCAAGGGCCTCAAAACCAAGACCTTCAACGTCCTCAAGAAGCACGGCGATTCGTGGATCGAGGAGCTGCCAGCGGTGCTCTGGGCGAACCGAACCACGCCAAGCCGAGCAACCGGGGAAACGCCTTTCTTCCTCGTCTACGGCGCGGAAGCGGTCCTCCCATCTGAGCTCACACTGAGGTCCCCTCGGGCCACCATGTATTGCGAGGCTGATCAAGATCAGCTTCGCCGAGACGACCTCGACTACCTGGAAGAGCGAAGGCGGCGCGCGGCCCTTCGAGCCGCGCGCTACCAGCAGAGCCTGCGGCGCTACCATCAGCGCCACGTCCGGGCCCGATCACTCTGCGTCGACGACCTCGTCCTACGCCGCGTCCAAACGCGTGCTGGACTGAGCAAGCTCTCACCAATGTGGGAGGGTCCGTATCGAGTGATCGGCGTCCCCCGGCCGGGCTCGGTTCGGTTGGCCACGGGCGACGGCACAGAGCTGCCTAACCCGTGGAACATCGAGCATCTTCGTCGCTTCTACCCCTGATGGGGGTCGGGTGTCATGTCTCGGGCTCGGGCCAACCCCGCACCCCCCCCGGGCGTGCAGGGTTGGCCGGGGGCTACCACATGCACATACTTATCTTTTTTCTCTTCCGTATTTCAATAAAAGCACTTTCGATTTCCAGAGGACCGTGTCTGTGCCGTCGCTTCCTTTTGAAGAATCTCGGCTTGAGTTAGTACGCTCGTGCTCGGCCCTGCCCTCGGTGGCCCGGGCCGGCTAAAACCGCCAAACGGGGCCCAGAACCGAGCCGTGCCCCGGGGCGTGGTGAACTCCGGGGGGGAATCGGCAAAGGCCCACAATCGGGTCCTCCTAACCCTCGGTCACCGCGCTCCCGGCCTGGCCAGTCTCGACACGCGGATCTCCCCAGGCACTAGCCCCGACCCGCGCCGTTTGAGGCTGGGACCTGGGCACGAGCCCTTGCTCAAGCCAAGACTCAGAAGGACCGCGGCACAGACCATCCTCGTCTTATACGCACAACAAACATAACTGACATAGAAATTTCCTCTTTATTTGATTGCAGATTAAACCAGTCTATACAAGCAGGGGGCTTGAAGGCCTCGGAAGAAGAAGGTAAAATTTAAGATCGGCGGGGGCTTGGGGGCTCACTCCGACGCACCCGGGCCGCCGGCCTCGCCGTCGCTGTCGTCCGCACCGTCGTCGCCGTCCTCCTCCTCGGAGTCGAGGGCGAACGCGAGCCGAGGGGCCGTACCCTCGAAGCTGTGGACGATGTGGTCGGCGGCGTCCCGGACCTGCGCGCGCGCGCCGTCCTCGGTTCCGGGAGGGAACTCTTCCAGCGCTGCCCACGGGGAGAAGTCAGGGTCCCTGGCCTGGTAGCTCGCCAGTACGAGCTCCACCGCCCCCCGGGCGAGGTCCCTCGAGGATGACTTGATCGTCTCCTCGAGCTCCTCGGGGAGCCGTTCGAGGACCCCGGCCATCTCCGAGAGGCGCTGGGCGAGGCCCCCCTGGTTGGCGGCGTACTTCGCGTACCGCCCGCCCCAGAGGCCCGCCTGCCGCCCGGCGCGGTCTAGACGCGAGACGGCGTCCCGAAGCATGCCGGGCCCCACCTCGCACGCCAGGCGGAGGGCCTCGACCTCCCCGGCGGACGAGTCCAGCGCGCCCTGCAGCTCGGCGACGGTGTGTTCGGCGGCTGCGAGGCGGGCGGCTAGGTCGTCGTGGCCCGCGGCCGCCCCGCCGCTGTGCGCTCTCGCGTCCAGCTCCTTCGCCCGCGCCTCGAGCTCAGCGGCCCGCTGGTCCAGCGCGGCCCTCTCGGCGCGGGCGCCTTCCAGATTGCGGCGCGCCTGCTCCTCCCGCGCCGCCTCGCGGAGGAACAGGCTGTCCGCCAGCCGCTGCGCCGCGGCCTCGGCCTCCTCGAGAGCTCGCCCCCGCTCGGCGAGCGCATCCTCGCGGAGGCGGAGTGCGGACTCCTCCTCGGCGGAGGCGGCCTCGTGCGCCGCCAGCGTTGCCTCCCGGGTGGCGACGGCGGCCTCGCGGTCCGCCAGGGCGCCCTCCTTCGCGTCCAGGGCGCGGGCGCGCTCCTCCAGCGCCGCGACGCGAGCCTCAAGGGCCTCTTCCCGCTGACGGGACGCCGCCTCGTTCTCCGCCGCCCGCCGCTCCCGGGCAGCGGCGGCGTCGAGGACTCCCCGGGCGGCGTCGAGCTTCTCCTCTAGCTCCGCCGCCCGGGTCCCGTATTGGAGGCGGAGGTCGTCCCGCGCCTCGTCGAGCACGGCGGTGGCGATGAGGGCGGTCTCCCGCTCCTCCTCTACCTCCCTGGCGATCTCCGCCAGGTCCCTACGACGGGCCTCGAGCTGTTTGGCGTGCTGGCGGTATGCCTTGCGGCCCGTCTCCACCATGGCCTCCACCGAGCGCCGCCCCTCCTCGACGCGCGCCCACGCCGCGTCGAGCTCCGCCCGCTCCGCCTGCAGGGCCTCCATCTGGGCACTTAGCCCGTCCAGCACCGTGCTGTTCGCGGTGGCCAGGGCCTGCAGGAGGGGCTCCGCGCTCAGCGGGGTAGCGGAAGGCAAAGGGGAGAGCCGCCTCGGTGTGGGTGCCGCGCGGCTCGGCCCGCCGATCGGCGTGCTGGCCTCGGGGGCGCCCCCCGAAGCTGGCTCGTCCCGCGCGTCGCCCGGGGCGTCAGGCCCGGGCGGCGCGCCCGCGGCCTCGTTGTGGGTGGCCTCGGGGGTCGTCATGGTCTCGGGCGGAGTCGGGTCGGGGGCTTGGCAGGCTGCCCGGCGTGCACCCGCCGCCTCTGCCTCCCGGGCGGACTCCTCGGCCCGGCGGAGTCTGGCCTCCTCCCGAGCGGCCTCCTCGGCCTGGCGAACCCGGGCGGCCTCCCGGGCAGCCTCCTCGGCTTCCCGGAGGCGGTCCGCGGCTTCCCGTCGGTCAGCCTCTCGCCTCCGGGCCTCCGCGGTCACCGTCTCCTCGGCCTCGGACCGGCCGGACTTGGAATGGCGTGGGGGGCGTGACGGGATCTCGCTGAGGCAGAAGAAAAACCAAAGACAAAAAGAAGCGGGTGAGTAAAAACTCGCCTTGGGGAGTAGATACGGCCGCAGTGGGCGTGGGAACGAACCTGCGGGGAGGTCGGCTGAACGACCACCTCGGGGGCGAGATGAGGCTCCCCCGGCATGGCTCGCTCTCCCCCATCTTGCGGAGCCGTTTCTTCCTTCGCTCCCCCTCGGGCTGCGGCGCCGGCACGGCACCCTCTGGGCGCCTGCTGCTGGCACGCACCGCCCCGCCCCCTCGGGGAGGAGATGGGGGAGGAGTACCTCCCTGCTTCCTCTTCCCCCTGGCGTCGGCGGGGCGGCTGCCCCCCGGGCCCCCGTCGCGGGGCCCAGAAGCACGACCCCCTCCCGGGGTAGATTGTTCCCCCCTGCGGCTCCCGCCCGCGCCATCGTGGCCTCGGGGGGCCCGTTCCCCCGACGCCCCGACCACCTGCATGATGGCCAGGATGTTGGCGCGCTCTGGGTCGCAGCAGAGGGGGAGGACCCCTTGGGGGATGAGGGATGCCTCCACGGAGCTGAGATTCAGCACCCGTTGGACCACCATCCTGAAGTCCTCGGGGTCCCAGTCCCATTTTCGCCCCAGGTGGGTCCTCACGTGGTCCTCGGGCCCGGTGTACTCCCAGGCGCCTCGGGCGCGCCGCTGGAGCGGCGCGATCCGGCGACGAAGGTAGTCGCCGAACACCATGGCCCCCGTGAGCCCTTGGGATCGCAGACCCGCCAGGCGGTCAAGAACGGCGTCGTAGCCGTCCCCCAGATCCACCGCCGCCCGCCAGCTGGAGGCCTGCGCCGGGGGCTGGCTCGGGAGTCGGAGGCGCGCTTCGTCGGCGAGGGGGGTGTAGAACCAGTCGCTCTTCCAGTCGTCCCACTTCTTGCGGAGGACGCAGGGAATGTAGCGGTTCAGCACCTGCCCCCGCGGCTGGAAGTAGCAGCCACCGACTGCCGTCGGCGGCGACACCGGCTGCACGGTGAAGAACCACCGGAACAGCCGGAGAGATGGGCGCACCCCGATAAACATCTCGCACAGGTGTGCGAAGATGGCCAACGTCATTATCGCGTTGGGGGTGAGGTGCGCCATCTGGAGATCATAAAACTCCAGAATATCCATGAAGAAAATAGAGAATGGCGGGACCAGCCCCGCCATTGCGAAAGAGAGGAAGAAGACGGACCGCCCCGGGTAGTCTGGCGCCGGGCGTCCCTCGCCCAGCGTGACCACCTCCCGGCCGGTGGCAGATTCCGGCATGAATCGGCGCGGCAGCCCGGCCTGCCTCTCGCTTGTAATGCGGGAAGGCGGCAGCACGCTACCGTCGAGCGGTGCGGAGCCCCGTGCCATGGCGCCGGCGGAGGAGGAGCTTGAGAGCGAGCGCGTGTGGCGAGAGTAGGGCACAGGAAACGAAGAGCTAGGGCACGAGTGGCGAAGGCAAAGGGAAAAATGGAGAGAGGAAGGAAACAATCCCTTCCTCGGCGTCTTTATACCCTTGCCAACGCTATGCCCGGCTCCTCGCTTCCCGCGCCCACTACCTCGCCCCCTCGTTTCTCGCTCCCACGCCTCCACTAACCCCACTCGCCCGTTTGCGGCGCACGCGGCAGACGTGCGGACGTGGCGGTTGAAATGGGGCAGATAATGCGCGCATTAACTGCGCTCGCCGACCGTGAAAAACGCCATCATCATATCCCCAGGCGAAACGAACCGGCACGTCCCGATTCCCGCGCTGCTCGAGTAATGCAGCGGTCTTGAAGAGGCCGCTCATTATCGTCGGTCGGTTTTCTCTTGCCGATGCGCGCGATTCGCGACCGTTGGGTTCCTGTCCGCCTGTAGGGACCGGCCCCATCCGTCACCGGGCCTAAGGAGTGGCGTCACGCCCGAGCGCTTCCCTCGAGGGGGGCGGTCGCCCTGGCATAACGCCGGGGGCTACTGTCGGTGACATGGGACCGGGGGTGTCATGACTAGAGGCTTGGGTAGCCGCGGTCCTCCACGTGTCCCGACCCCCTCGGGGGGGTCGGGCCCGAGGGTGACGTGGCCACCCCTTCCTCTGTCTCCCCGAGGGGTCGGGCCGCTCCCGTTTCGGCCCCGAGGGCTGGGGCGCCCCGACCCCCTGTGATTTTGGCGCCACGTGTGCGGGTTAGGTGAGCACAGCAGGGCTCACCTAACCGCATTTATAGCGGATCAGGCGAGCGCACCACGCCGCATTTAATGCGGCGCAGCACACGCTTATCCGGTCCGTGACCGGTCGCGGTGTGTGACCGGTCACAGACCGGTCAGTCGCGGGTTAGGTGGCGACAGGCGGCCGATGGCACGCCTCGCCCCGTCCCGTCGGAATGATGAGAGCCTCCTGGCTCTCGTCCCTAGCCGGAGCCGGCGTGCTAACTCCTGGAGTTGGTATGTCAGTCCCGGTCAGATCCAATCCAGATTTCAGCGCAGGCGTGGCAAGGAAGTCGCCGGCCATTGAATGAAGGTTGAAACGGGCGTCCACCGGGAGAGCTGGCGAGCGGGGCAGAAGGCGTGCACCATGCTTGTCAGAAGTCACTTCCGGCTGTAGACTACCCCTGATTGTAAAAAGAATGTTTCTTTTCTTAGGCAACTTGAGGCCCATGTGGTGACCCCTGATCAGATAAAAGGAGGCCCAGGCCTAGGAAAGGGGGGAGGACTCCGGCGGATACGTGGGAGGGAGAGAATTCCCTTTGTATTGTTGGAGACCCTCAGATCCACCAGAACACAGGAGTAGGGTGTTACGCTTCTCAGCGGCCCGAACCTGTCTACGTCGCCCGCGTCTTGCGCGTTTCCTCTCTCGCTGACGTTCCTCAGATCGAGGGCGAAGAACCTCATTTAGCGCCCCCGGCCGAACCGACAAAGGGGGGCCCACGCGGTCTCCCGGTGAGGAGCCTCACGCTCCGTCAAACTCCCAACACCAACTTTCGAACTCAGCCTTGATCATTCATCTTATTCAAAAATGTAGTATAAATATGTATATTTTATGATAAAACAAGTCATAACAAAATAAATAATATTTATATAATTTTTTTAATAAAACAAATGGTTAAATATCATGTCAAAAGTTAATTGTGTCATCCATTAAAAATGAAGAGTACTAGTATTTTTTAATTGCAATGGTCTACTACATGATACTTTTGGATGTTCTATTAATCTCATATTTAGATTCCTCGTATGCGTACATGTATATGATTTATATATGCTGCATTATTGCATGGTTTTGCCACCGAAGGGCTGTTTGATTGGTGAAAAGCTACGATTATCATGAAGAGTTGAGTGAACCATTCCCGAAACAATATCAGGTACACAATGTAGAGCTGAAAAATTGATGAAAAATAGTTCTTAAGAATCAATATCAGTAAATTTCCTAAAACGAAGAGAATTAATTATGTTTCCTGAAGGAGGAAGCGGCTTACTCTGCTCGACACATTAGCGGAAAAAGGGAAACCAGTACAAGAATCAGAAGGGAAAGCTGATCCAAATCATGTATGATTTTGAGGACTAATTAAGTTCTTGTGGATTTGATGTTCTTGTGCTCTGGCGTACCTGATATCCAAATCATATTATTATATAATAGAGTGAATTGCATTTTGGTCTAGGTATACTTAAGTTGCAAATGGACCAGGCATTAACATGACTTTTCACTTTGGACTAGCTGTTGTTACCAACTGTGCAATTTATACCAGTAGCCCACATGTCAGGGTCTCAGGGAGTCTTCTTCCTCAGACCTCCAATCAGCTCAACTCGATCCACACAGGCTGCAGGAGTGCCAGGGTGCCACTAGCTGGGAGCTAGCAGGATGCAGGAGCGGCAAGGAACATTCAGCCACCATTGAGCCGTCCTATGCCTCCGAGTTCCTTCTTTGCTCGCTCGATGAGGATGACGGCATCACCAGATTGGGAGGACACTTCTGTTGACTGCAGGCTCAACGGTGACGATGGCGGCCATGCGCATGCGCTCGAGGAGGGAGACGACAAGCTCAGAAGACCAAGGTTATAGGCTATGTGCATTACAGTAGCAGAGCCCTCCTATATATAATGCATGTTTTGGTTTACTTTGGTAAAATTGTACCTTCTATGTGACTTGCAAAACTGTGCATTGCTGATTTTGGGAGAGAAATTGGTTAAATGGACAATTACAAGCATGCATTAGAATGGCCAAATTTGGGGATTTTTGGATTAGCCATGATGCAATCGAGGAATAAATTTTGGGTACTGGAAATCCACAATACAAAAACATATCACAGGAGCCAGGAGGGTCAGAGGAGCTTTGCTGCTGCCCCTCGTGTAATTCCTCCATCTCCGCGAGGCAGGGGACTTGCTCAAAGAGACGGCTGGAGTTCTCCGGTTCCCGGTGTCCCGGCGAGTTGCTCACGCTCACATGGATTGGATAAAGAACCACAGTGACAATTCCCCTTGTCTATACTGCAACATTTTGGCAAGTTTAGGTGGTGTTATGTACGAAGTTTGGCAAACCCTGATCTAATATGAAACCATGGTAATAAAAAGTGATGCAAATTACAATTCACTCTATATAAAATAACTCTTACAACACTAAATTAGTTTCAATAAATCTGACATTAAATACATTTTGACAGTATGTTTGTTTGGTGTCAAAAATATTACTATGTTTTTCATATAAACTTGGTCAAACTTATAGAAGTTTGATTTAGAAAAAAAAATCAAAATATCTTATAATGTGTGAAATGAAGGGAGTACGTAATAAGTAGCAGCACACAACATTAACCATTTGGGGGAGGGGGTTTGCAAGAACATTAGAAAGTAACATCTATCCTTCACAAGTTTGGTGATTAGAAACTAAGGAGAAGGCTCACCTTTGTTCCTGGATGATCCGGAGAAATTCCAGAACGGACTAAGCCAGGGGTGTTGGCAGGCTATCAATATTGTCGACTTGTGCTCCGTAATGACCCTTATGCATCAGCTCAATCAACCACGAACAACCTGTTGGCAGCAGACCTAATCTGCCCTGTACCTGTTCGACAAAATGGAAAAACACAGGAAAATTTTGGTGCTGCGTAGACCGACAGCTTTTCTGGGTTTTATATTCAACTATAAATAGCAAATTCTATACTATTTATAAAGTTATAACCCATTATATTCTAAAGTTGATGTCACATCATCATCCATTAGCAATTATTATATCTTAACCCTCATACAAACATACTATATCATTTATATTTTAAAGCTATAAAATACAAACATGTTAAATCGTCATCTCACATAATTTACATAATATTTTAACATATATCACTTCATCATTTTCTATAATATCCTATATACTTCATCCCCACTTAGTTAATGTTTTCTATCTTCTCTCACTAAACCACATCACCTCAATTGTTTCGAGCCTCTAGATGATTAATCTATAGTCTAAATTATTTTTCTCATTTCATTCTCTAATAAAGTCACATCACCTGACTTTTTACTTTTATATTATCAATCTATATACTATTTAAATAGCAAATTCTATACTATCTATAAATAGCTAGACTGACAGCTTTTTTGGGTTTTATATTCAACTATAAATAGCAAATTCTATACTATCTATAAAGTTATAACCTATTATATCGTAAAACTTAACATGTAAAGATGTCACATCATCATACATTAGCAATTATTATATCTTAACCCTCATACAAGCATGCTATATCATTTATATTTTAAAGCTATAAAATATAAAATGTTAAATCATCATCTCACATAATTTACATAATATTTTAACATATATCACTTCATCATTTTCTACAATATCCTATGTACTTCATCCCCACTTAGTTAATGTTTTCTATTTTCTTTCATTAAACCATATCATCTCAATTGTTTCTAGCCTCTAGATGATTAATCTAGTCCAAATTATTTTTCTTATTTTATTCTCTAAGTCACGTCACCTGTCTTTTACTTTTGAATTATCAATCTATATACTATTTAAATTATCATAAACCACATCAACTTAAATGATTTATAGTCTTTTTCAATGATCGATAAAAATACAAATTTTATAAACTTATATCGTTTAGCTATATTATATGTTATTTTTATTATTATCATACTAAATTCTCACGTCAACACGCGAGGATTGGCCTCCGACTTAGTGCGCGCACGAGCCCCTCACTACATCGTGCCATCCCACGACCAGAGCACGCCGCGCATGATTCTACCAGGCCCGCATGAACGCAACGCGCATCCGAAAAAGCTAATGCAGAGGTGATATTTGTGTTGGGTCGTCGTTTTTCTTTTTTTTTGTAATTTCAGGATGCTCGCAGGCCTGTTTTGTGGCTTTATGGGCCAAATGCATGGATGTTTTCGTCGTGGGCTTGGCCTATTTCGTTTTTCTTTCACGTGTTGGGTTCAAATCCAGTGTTGAGCTGCCCCAATCAAGTGTTTGTGATTATTTTTTTTGTTTTATTCTAATTCGAATCTTTCTATGTATAAAGTTTTTATACCAGTTATTTTATGTATAAAGTTTATATACCAGTTTTTTCTATGTAGAATGTAATCATTCGCTTGACGATATCAAAACAGAAAGAACTGAATGATAGGAAACTAAAGCTAGGGGAAAATGAGCAAAGAACAGCAGCTAGACTTATCCAACACAACCAATAACACAACGGGAATGCTCATAGATCAATCAGTTGTAATATATGTGACGAAATATCTAAGGGGGTGCATTCACATAACAGAACATTTGATTTGTATGTCACACCAAACATCTTCAGATGATTCCAGCACATTTAATATATTTAGGATTTTCATCATCTCAGTTCGGGAGGTGAGGCGAACTCACCTCCCGCGAACACAAAATGGAGTGACGTATTTTCTTATAATTAATTAAGTATTTGTTAATTTTTTTTGAAAAATAGATTAATATAATTTTTTAAAGCAACTTTCGTATAGAAATTTTTTGCAAAAAAACACACCGTTTAGCAGTTTGAAAAGCGTGCGCGTAAAAAAAATACAGGTGAATTGGGAAAGTAGGGTAAAGAACACACCTAATCTAAGAAGGTATCACTAGATACCATACACTAGTCGTCTGTTAAAAAAATGTTCATTGGGCACTGCTAGTAGGTCCCAGATAGAGTATTGTCATAAAAAAACCTGACAGTGAACTGAAGCTAACGAAATCTTTCGGAATACAACTCGCAGCCATCTGAATCACCCTGCAAATATATAGTATAAACTGATATAAGTTAAAAAAATGAAACATATCAAATCTTAAAAAGAAAAAGTCAATGTGAATTATACCGTCAGTAGCTGGGTATAGCTACCCAAAAATTAGAAGTCCTGGTGAACTTCTTTGTACTGTTCTCCAATCTACCCTCTTCCCCGTGCACTTTGACTTCGCTTATTTTATTTGCTGACTGTTTTTCAGAAGAAAAATAACTAATTCCACCGATTAGTAGGCTCCTAATTAATCACGATGATGAGGCCACTCCATGCAGCTGTTGATAGGAGAATGTGAGGCAGAGATGAATGGAACGGCAATGTTTGCCGTCGTCTGGCTCAAAGGCAGACGATGTGAACCCCCGGGAGGCTGTGCTGCTGTGCCGCGCTGCCACAAGCTCTTGCGCCGCCCGCCAATGGAGTTGTATGGAATATTTCCTTGGACGTTGCTGCTATATATGCAGACCAACGATGTGAGATATCTGAGAACATGCTATGAAAGCTGAGACTACGTGGCTACTGCCAAGGGGATGGCGATGGTGCCATCATTGGACTTCACCATGGCCGTCGACGAGAATGGAGCTTGCCGGCTGCTGCCAATGGCGACAGTACCTATACTGTCATCGTGGGAGAATCGAGGATGAGATTGTGGCTTTTGCCACTTGCCACTGTCAGAGGTTGAAGAGATTCTGTAGCAGGAAAATTTGCTAACACTGAAATTTGCCACCCATTTTAAAGTGAAGAACTTCCTTTTCTCTAAATCTCCAAACAGAACGTACAAAATCCACATAGGACAAACAACATTCAGATCAACTGAAATCCAAAGCAAAACCAGCATCCACACGCGTCACAAATGTTCAGCCAATTCCAGTTCAGTGAAGAAACAAATGCACCGATTCTCCATTGCTACAACAGGTTCTAGTATGTCCCAAGTGAAAAAAAAACACAAATCGCCACACATCCTAGTTCTACAAATTTTACAGAGGAATAACAAAGGGGATTAGAGCTACTTGAGTGGTAGAAATCGAGTTGGTGGAGCAGTGGGCCTGGAGGGCGACAATAACCGGCGTCATAGTCCTCCTGACGAGGCAGGCGGCCACAATAGGCAGGGGACTGGAGCACCGTAGCAGCAACATGGAACTATCAATGGGAAGGAGGGCTCCTAGCAGCCGTCGGGAGCGGAGCAACGGGCAGGGAGGTAGCGGTGGCACCATCGAGAGGAGACCAGGGATGGTCAGGAGGTTCTCCCGAAGTCACCACCTTCGTCGCCCAAGAGGTATCCGCCATCGCTCGTTTCCACGGCTATCTATTGTACTAGCCTAGGGAGGGGTGAGGAAGAGATTAGGAAGTAGTCAAGCCCGAGTCCCTGCACCCGCCGCCGCCGCCACCCTGAGGTTACCCCCCCCCCCCCAAGGTCTCGGGCTCATGGCCATCCGGGAGGCCGTCGCATCTGTCACACTTGGTATACCTTTCGTCCCAAAATAAGTTAATCTAATACGGAATGTAACATATCCTAATACTACGAATCTCTGGACATGTTTCTGTCTAATACTAGGATATGTCACATCCTGTACTAGGTTGACTTATTTTGAGACAGAAGGAGTACCTACACTATGCATGCGAAATTACAATTCTACACTTTCATCGTCAAAAGTCATTTGGTACCTGCTCTCAGGGAGAAGCGGTACCACACGCTCTAAGACATCCTGACTGTTAGATCATTCATAATGGGCAGCTAGGATGTGCCGATGTGGTAACACCTCCTCTCAAGGACTGTAAAAAGACCATTAACACATTACATACAGTGCAATCAGACAAAATGATTGCACAATCACGTCTCTTTTAAAGCAAACTAGCTAGACGTTGATTTCATTTCATTTTCGCAGCTACATCACACAACCTTACGATGAGAACAAATTATCATAGCCTTGGGCACGCATCTTCTTTGTCTTATAGTGGCAGGGTCGCGGGCGAAGGAGGAAGGCACCCCCTCAGGCCTTAGCCACTTGTGTTGTTCGGAGGCGGTCCGAGGTGACGCGGTGATAACGGTGGCGGCGTACAATAGTACATCAGATCCCTCATCCCTTCCACTGTTCCACAGCGGGTTGGGTGGGGCCCGTGAAATGGTGAGACGGGCTTGGGCCTTAGCATGTACATGGGCCTTTGTAGACTGTTCATTAGGATATCTCGGTTGTTTTGGTTCTAACGTCTCAGATTTTATTGCAAGGCCTAGTGTAAATCTAGTTTAGCTGGCCCAATATAACCAGAGCAATTCCAACAGGTATAGCCCAACGAATCTGCATTTTTTCTTCTTTTTAGATAATGAAAGCTTTATTGAACTCAAAAGTCTGAGTACACTCCCGGTCTCTTCACCACGAAAGTGCACATAGCCAAAACACCCGAAACATCCAACTAAAAGAGAACACCAGATTGATCAAAAGCCATCTATCCAAAGACTAGAACGCCACCCATGTGCCGGGGTAAAAAACTCCTTGGCCACATGCTCCAACTGAAGACAAGCCACAATAGTAAAGTCCTTCAACATAGGCTTCTGAAGTATAAGCCAAGCACGAAGCCATCATGTAATCAAGAAGATAATCTGCAGTGGAGAAGACACATTTTCTTTTCAAAAACCACGTCATTCCTGCAAAGCCAAATAGACCAACAAGTTGCTGTTGCCCTAAGCAGAATTAGAGGTCTAAATTCTGAAGGTCGACTCAAAATCTATTGCCCAAACATATGTGACACATTCCTAGGCGCGCAAATGTTGGAAGCAAACTGGGTGAGAGACCAAATCGATCGGGCTAGCCGACAATCAAAAAACAGGTGTGTAATATTTTCTTCCTTATGACAAAAACAACAAGTCTTGTTCCCTTTCCAATTCCTTTTGACCAGATTATCTTTTGTTAACACAACACCACGACGTAAATACCAAAAAAAATCTTTACCTTAAAAGGGTCTTTTAGTTTCTAGATTTTTTGTTAATATTAGGAACACCAGTATGAACTAAAGCAAGATAATGTGATTTAACCGAAAATCTAGCATTAGCAGTTAGATTCCAATTAAATTCATCTTGCTCATGAGACAGCACTATGTGAGCGATACATGGGAAAAGGTGGTTTCACGCCACTAGCTTAGAGCCAATAATATCCCGACGCCAAATGAAATTGAAAAGGGTCATTTGGAGGATATCTGAAATGGTGGCTTGTTTATGTCATGCAACATTGTAAAGGCAAGGATATTGCTCACGCAAAGTTGCATTACCCAACCATTTATCTTTCCAGAAATGGACTTGAGTGCCATCCTTAATAGTGAAGAAGCCAAACTTAAGAAACTTTGGTTTGGCCTTTATAAGACTAGCCCAAAAGTGTGAATCTCCTGACTTCCACTTAACTTGAGATAAAGATTGTGAGCCTAGGTATTCGTTACGCAACAATTGTTGCCAAACTCCATCAGTTGTAAGCAATTTGAACATCCATTTGCTGAGAAGAGCTATGTTCTTACATGCCAAGTCATGGATATCCAATCCTCCTTGTTCTTTAGGACGACATAATATATCCCATCTTACAAGTCAGTACTTACGTTTATGACCATCTCCTTGCCAATAAAATCTACATTTGAAGTAATCAATTTTTTTGATCACTCCTTTAGGTATTGAAAAGAAAGATATCATATACATTGGAAGACTTGTGAGCACAGAATCAATGAGTAAGTCTCCCCCAAGTGATAAAATCTTACCTTTCCAACTAACGAGCCGTTCTCAAAATGTTGTAGTACTTCCTTCCAGTCTGAGTTACTTAGCTTCCTATAATGTATAGGAATTCCTAAGTATTGAAATGGGAAAGTCCCTATGGCACATCCAAAGATATCAGTATATTGATCTTGCATTTGTTTGGCCTTGCCCAGACAATAAATTTTTCTTTTATGAAAAATGATTTTTAAGCCCCATAATTGTTCGAAAACACTAAGCAACATTTTCAAATTACATGCTTTTGCTAAATCATGTTCCATGGACAGAACGGTGTCATATGAGTACTGCAGAATCGACAAGCCTCCATCAATCAAATGAGGCACTATGCCATCGATTTGTCCTGCTATACTTGCTCTTTGGATTAAAACGACCAACATGTCAGCTACCAAATTAAGAAGAATAGGAGAGAGAGGGTATCCTTGTCGAAGACCTTTCTTTGTTTGAAAGAAACGTCTGACATCGTCATTCACTTTTATTGCTACGCTTCCCCTCGAGATGAAGGACTCAATCCAAGATATCCATTTTGGTGAGAATCCTTTCATATTGAGTGTTTGTAACAGGAAAGGCCATTTCACTTTGTCATGAGCCTTCTCAAAGTTAATCTTGAGAATTACCCCACTCAACTTCTTCCGGTGTAACACATGAACGGTCTCATGTAAGATCACAACCCCATCTAGGATGTTGCGCCCTCGCATAAAAGCTATCTGAGTTAGCCTCACTATACGGTCAGCCACCAAATTGATTCTATTAGTGGCAACCTTGGTGAAGATTTTAAAACTGACATTCAAGAGACATATCGGTTTGTATTGTTGTATTCGGTTAGCCTCTTTTGCTTTGGGTATCAAGGTGATTACCCCAAAATTAAGGCTAAAAATTGGGAAATCTCCAGCATGAAATTCATAGAACATAAGCAATAAATCATACTTGAGAACATCCCAAAGTTTTTGGTAAAATTCGGTTGGAAAGCCATCTGGGCCTAGCGCCTTATTTGTTTCCATCCCAAAAATCACCTTTCTTACTTCCTCCTCGGAGAAAAGGGCAATAAGATGATCATTTTCTGCCTCCGACGCTTGGGGGATATCATCTAATCTGGAATCATCTAGGGAAAGGGAAGTCACTTTCGGTGGTCCAAAAAGCCTTTTATAGAATTCTGTGATGTAAATTTTTAAAGCATCATTCCCCTCAATCTTTCCTTCATTCTAGTCTAGGCTAATAATCCATTTCTTCCTATGTCTGCCATTAGCAATCAAGTGATAATATTTAGTATTATTATCACCAGGAAGAACATCGGTAGATTTAGCCCTTTGATACCATTTAGTTTCTTCTTCTCGAAGTAGGTGTGCCAACCAATCTCTGGATTGAGCAAGCTCCTGTCTTTCCAGATCAGTTAGGATGCGACTTTCTGCGGTGATATCAAGAGTATCAATGGTGATTTGCAATTTTCCTTTCTCTATCCTATAGAGGCCGCTAGTGTGAGCTGCCCAGCCTTTTAGATGGCACCGTAAGGCAATCATCTTGTTGTTCTATCTTTGGACAGCATTTTGCCCTTTCATCGGCTTATTCTATACCTCTACTACTCGATCATGGAAATCTTCCCACAGGAACCAGCCAAGTTTGAGCTTGAACTGCTTTGTGTTCCTCATGAAAGCTGGTGCACCAGTGTTCATAAGAAGAGGGGTATGGTCAAATAAACCTTTTTCCAAAGCATGTATCGACACAAAAGGATACTTGGATTCCCACTCTGTAGTCATAAGGACCCTATCCAACTTCTCAAAAGTAGGTGTCGGTAGTGAGTTTGCCCAAGTAAATTGTCTACCTATTAGGTCATTTTCTCACAAATCAAAACTGTCAATGACGGCATTGAAGAGAAATGGCCCGATGACTATTGTATCGATCATTGTTTTTTTCGCAACTTTTCCTGAGGATGTTAAAATCACCTCCCACAAGGGTAGGAAGATGTTTTTGTTGGCATGTACGTACCATTTCAGCCAAGAAATCTCCCTTGGAGTCATCCTGTGCCGGTCTGTATACTGCCATGAGAATCCATTTAAAATTATCCTCTTTGTTGGTCATATGGAATTTTAGGTAGAATTCCCTTCAACAATGAGAGATAAGTCCATATTTAGAGCATTTACCCCTAGTAGGATGCCCCCAGATTGTCCACGAGGAGGGAGACAATGCTAGGTAAAATCCGTGCCTCCGGCGCGGCGATCTAGATTTGCCTTTGACATGTCTTTTTTTTCTTGTCTCTAGAATCGCGACAAAATCCAGCTTTTGCTCCCTAATACAGTCAGCCACATACCGATGTTTAGCCAAGTCTAATAGACCTCTGCTATCCCAGAATATACCTTTCATTAGGAAACAATTTTGACCTTTTTGGATTTACTAGGTTTTCCTTTGAACACCTTCTTATTCATGGTCGATTTGGATTTTTGAGCCAAAACCAATAAGCCACACAACTCTGTGCTTTGGTCAACGTCATCCAAATCAACCTCGGAAATGTCCTTGACTAAGTGAGCGAGCAGCACTCTGTCAAATTCGTCGCCCTCGTCATCACTAGTCGTAAAAGGATCCATATATTTAAAAGAAGAACCATCGGTAGCCAAGTTTAGTTGATGGGACTTAGGAAAAACCTTTGACCTATCAACTTCTAAGTGTCTCAAAGCATTCACAGAAAACTCAATAACAGCAGCATTATTTCCCAAAGAAACCCCCACTTGATCTAACGCCGAACATAAATTAGATGGACAAGAAACAGAAAGGGGAAGGGGACTAGCGTTACCTTGAGGTGGTGCTGCGTGAGGTGGAACAATGTTGGCGCTGTCCAGACTTTTAGCCGCCGTCCTCCTCATGGCCTTTGTCAAGGAGTCAACATCGGCCAAAGCGATGCCGAGGGCTGTCTCCGCATTGGAATGACAGCTTCGACGTCGCTGCACTGTGTGCTATACAGCCGGTTGCACCTCCTGCGCCGTCATGTGCTGTCCAGCCGGCTGCACCACATCCTTCTCCAATGCTGCCACCTGAAGATCCGAGTGAACAGGTGGCTGTTCATTCATTGCAGCAGCGATCCCATCCGCCGATTGGGCGGGCTGTTGGACAGTGGTCGCCATTCCCACCGTTGCTGCCGCCTTGACCGGTGTGAATGAGACACATGCAGCCCCTTCCGACGTCCCTCGAACCTCAGGTTGTGCAGCCAGCTGTGCAGTCCGTCTCGCCCTCACTGATATAGCTGCCTGGGCCATTGCGAGTGGAGAGCAGCCTGCTGTCTCTATTGACCCTGCTGCAAGAACTGAAGGAAGAATTTCTACCGTCCCTACCAGCACCACCGGCTGGACAGAAGATTGGTCGACCAACTGAGCCTGCAAAGCTGCCCCTATCGGATAACCCCAGGACACCACTGCTTGTTGTGCCGACTCCCCTGTGTAGTCCTTAACAGCCCCTTTTTTTTCTTCCCCAGAATTTTGGCTGGAAACTGTCTTGTCCCTCTGTCCACCGACAACAATTGGATTGTTTGGGGGTTGATGACATGAACCAAACGGAGTCAACAGCAATTGCATAGGTGAACTCCGGAGGAGGTCTGGCCCTGGGAAGGGGAAGAACTCTCCAATTCCATTGGGCGTTTGAGATTCTGATTGTCTCCACCATCATTAGAGTCGTCTTTGTCTCCTACCTCATCGTCATCATGATCCATTTGGTCAATGTGCATAGGGGTTGCTGGTTCAAAGCCATCATCCTCAAGACGAAAAGTCATTGGGTACCCCATGATGCCAAAGAGAAGATCTGTAGTAATCGGGAGATCCGCTCTGCTTAACATAGCCACCCTAACCCTGATCACTCCTTTTTGCCGGAAGGTAAGCATATCCACCTCTTGGGTTACACCAATTACACATCTCAAAGCCTAGAAAGCAAGATAGTGACGCCACTTATGTGGGACACCGGAGATGTGAATCCAAACCTCATCCAATTGATAAGCCGACATTACATCGACGGACGACCTCCGTTCAGTGATTGTCAGGACAACTCCATGATTCTTCAAACGAAACTCCACATCGTCCATTCTCTTTAGTTCCTCAGCTGAAGGGAAAGTCACCGGGAACGAGTTGTCCTCATGTGGTAAAGCTTCCCAGTTCCAATCAGCGCGAACTAGACGAGCAAGTTCAGCCTGCACAGTTTAGGCTGAAAGATGCCCACCTCCAATGGAGACAAAAGTTGTCGGTGCTGGGGAAGGAGTATCATACTTAAACTCGAAGTCCAGAATTTGAAGAAAGCATGTCTCAGTCCTAACAAAGCAGAATAAGTTCCCCAACGGCTTGGGTAATTTGAGAATTGGACACTTATCTGTCTGATGTGAATTCTTCTTATTGCACAGGAAGCAGTCAAGGTCCGCCTTGCACTGAAGCATCGTATGACCAGTGGTCTTGCATCGGTGACAATGAGGAGGCTTCGATTTCTTTGCTTTTGTAGATTTGGCATTGGTCATGCGAGGCTGATGGACACTGGCTCCTTGCTGCGCCTGTGACTGAATCTCATGTTGAGGTGGAGGAGGAACCATTGGATGGGCAACTTCCACAACGTTCTGCATCAACGGAGGCCCTGAGGCAAGCCCTCCTTGATTTAGCAGGGGTCGGTGATTTGCACCATGGCCAACCATGCCACGTGGCCGGTGTCTATCGTCGAAGCGAAGAAAATTTCCCGGACGATGAAAGCGATGATTCGGCCGGTATAGAGGACGCTGCAGGAAGCGGTTTGGTAGGGCAGCGTTTTGTTGGGCGCCTCCCGGCCGTGATGGCTGAGGTTGCCCATCTCGCTCTAAATGGCAAGCGCCCATGGTGTGGTCGACCTGTCTTGCCCATGGTGTTTTTTCTTTTCACAAGATAATCTATTGTTTGCGGGTGACTCCTGAAAGCAAACAACAATTAACGAGTGCACAGTGTCTGCAAAATATTCTATCCTTGTATGAGGTATGCTTGGGGCAAACAACAAATATAGAGAAATCCTCTATTATGTTAAGTGGATGGGCATATCGTATACTTTACGTTTCCAGGAGGGGTTGAATGCGGAATCTAATTGATCAAGGAATTGATTCATAGAAAAATGATAATCATAGTGGGTTAAAAAGGCTGCGCACTATGCAAAGTCAGCAAGTCAATCAGGGCGACAATTTCTTTGCTGAAGCATTCTTGCGCGGACCGATGCAGTGCCTCTGTCCCTTTTCCCTCACTTTGTTCTTCTTCTTCACATGCATATAATTAGCCCTGGTGAGCCATAGGCCCATAGCAAATTCTTTTAATTTGGTTCAAATTGAGGAATCGGAGAATGCCAAACAAGGCTTGAGAATCTGCAACGCTCGCTCAAGGAAATGGAGCATTTCAATTAAGCAAGTGGATCCAGTCTAATCGCGCGTAGGCTGGACGGATCGATCATCTCTCACTACGTACATATGGTAAGTTAGCACTATGCCTCCTCCTCTTTACGCTTGCTTGCTAGCTTGCTTAGTGCGAGTGCATCTCTCATGACTCATAATCTCCATCAACTGATCCGGAATGTTTGACAGGAAACAGGATCTTGGGCAAGCGAATAGGTGGATTGGTTTGTTTTGCTGCCCGCTGCCCACGCGCCCAATCTGAGGTTAGGTCTCTTGCTTTTTTTTTTTGCTCTGGTACTTACCTACACACTGTACTATATGCACATCAACACTTGTAGTATGATGCAACTGACTAGGCAGAAAAGGAAAAAAAAGTTCTATCAAACACCATGTTTAGAGCTTAATATAACAATAAACACCGGGTTTAGTGGCTGTGTGAGGAAACCAGCGACTTAATCCCGGTTTCCTCGCGTGTTTACCACAACAATCTCATGATTAGCGACTAGTACATTGTTGGGGAAAATGTGTTATCCTTTTATGTGTTATAAAACCAGCTGTAAAATAGCCATATGTAATTGAACACGCAAGAATGTCATGAAAGATCTAAACTTGATGACAACACGGAGGCATGATATTTTTTAACGCAGTTCAACCAAAGCCTACTTCCCTGAGACACTGATTACGGGGGCTCCTCCCCAATCCAGCATAATTACAGCGTATCAGGTATCCAAGTATCCATGACCATGCTAGGTCCTTGACCAATCGTCTCTCGCTTATGCTATTGTTGTCATGTGGTTACAACCGACGTGTCTATCTATTTAAGAGAGGCCAGGACAGGTGGGAACACCTCAATTAAGAAGAGTCGGTGATGAGCACTCCTCCTGGCCACCCTATGTATCGGCCAGGCATTGAACATCGCCACCTACTAGGCCCATGCCCCTAGGCTTTGGGAAAGCCACGAATCCACGGACATGGGGGCATCCCATCCCAATAGAAGTGGGTCCCGTATCAACCAGCCCCCCGACTGAGCTCCCCCCAACCCCAAATTAGCCTAGCGAAGGTATACATAGATGGGGAGTATGTATCGCTAGGGGCATTGTTGTAATCCTCTTTACCCCTGATTAGGGGCCTATATAAATGGAACTCGGCCTCTATTTTAAGGGGTTAGAAGATTTAGAAAACACATCTTTCTCGGCTACTTGATCTCCCTTGTTCAATAAATTCTGAAAGGCTCAATTACATTCTTAGTTGTTGGTGCAAGTGCTTTGCACCAATAGTGGTGTCGTCCATGCAGACAACATTTCTTCCTTAGTCAAGAAAACCAGTGCGAGGAAACATGCTTCCCAAGAAGAAGGCAATCATAGGCTCCACTTTGCGTGTTGGGGGTGCATGCCCTCACAAAGGTCCCGGCAGCTAGGTGAGTCGGTGTCCCGCACGCTTTGTAGCTGGAGCTCCTGCCTCAAGTCGTGGAGCCTGCTAAGGCGCACGTCGAAGGTAACACCACTAACGAGGGCATCGATGTTGTCAGTGTGAGGGGCCAAGGGCTCGCAGCAGTTCATGGCCCCTCACAGTGGCCACCCTCCGAGGAAATCATCATGGCACTCTAGTAGCGACATACATGGTAGGCTCGACCCTTATGAAGGGTTGTCAACATCTAGTTCAAGGGGGTCCCCACTTGGCTAGTTTGCTTAGTTCGTAAGGCAAGACATCAAGACTGTGTGGATCATGCATAGGCCAACACCTCTTTAGCTAAGACCAAATCCAAGGTCTTGCGGGGAGGTCTACGTGTCCATCATCCATCCAAAGATATGCTCAAGGAAGGTTGAACGTTCAAAACTCTAGTTGGGTTAGTTGACCCAGGTCGAGGTCGTGCCCCCAGAGCTGCTCGAAGACAACCACGCATCCTCTGTGTTGGAGCATGAGGCATGCTCGCTGGCCATCTAGGAACTAGGTTATGACATTATTCTAGGATGAGGACCATGACTCTGGGTTGTCCGAGGATTGCTAGGTGTACCTTGACCAGTAAGCCCAAGTAGAGCAGATAGGTCACCCATTCTCTGATTACACCATGTGGACACACCCGAGAATTGGGGTGGACCCTGCACTCTATGTGTCATGTTGTGAGACCCTTTTCATCGCATGAAGGGCTAAGTGGCATTCTCGCGTGTCAAAGATGGGTGGATGTGTGTCCAGCTGGGTACCACGTCACCCTTGAGAGCGGTGCGCAAGTTGAAGAGTCCGTCCATCGCATTAACTACAGATTCCCTCAAGTTCCCTCTTGGCATTAATATGAAGAGATACAGTAGTATCCAAGACCCAACCTCTCTCGAGCATGGTTTTCTAGACCCACATGAGAGACTGGGGAGACTATAGATGGGCTCGGCATGGAGCTCCATGGGATGTTTACTGCTACAATAGATCCAATAAGGAGTTCAAGGAGTTAACTCAAGCTTGTAAATTGCAGACTGTTTTTGTTTCTCGTCGGAGAGAGAGCTTGTAGCCTTAGGGTATAAAAACCCTTTCCTTTGATACCTCCATCATATTCTGGGTAACCGTCTGTTAACAGCGGATTTTTGTAATCTATTTACAGAGGAAAGAGAAAACTGATGCAGAGAAGAAGGGCCAAGTTGGAGTTGGACCAAGCCTTATATCGGACTTGATAAGCGTATCGGACTGGAAGCTGTGTCAGCAGAAAAGGTGTATCGGCCGATACGGATTCAATATGGTTGTTGGCCGATAGGGATAGAGAGTTGATAGAGTTAACATGGGCTTGGTTTGGACTCAAGATAAGCTTCAAGGAGGTTGCCAAATAGAGATAAAGCTCGGTTTTAGGCAATTTTATCTTGTAAATCAAGTAGGTTTAGATTTAATCTATGGTAAGAGTTTGCCGCAAAGACTTGTTTGTTAAGTTGTAGATAAGATCGTGTCCTATCTGGACAATGTTGTAATCTCGGGTATAAATATCCCGGTAGTTTGTACATAGAAACTCTCTCAACCAATTCAACAACAGATTAATCTACTTTCGGCGCATCGCCAACCCTCGCAAGAGGTTAACTTCTGACGAGTTCTTGCTTCCCCGGAGCAGAGGTAAGAACTCGTACCCGACGATTTACATCGTCGAGGCTAGCGTGTCGATTTAGATACGTTAAGCCCTGGCGATATGATCGTTGTCTATCATGTTTTAGCTAATCTCGACGTGGCTTTCTAATTTTGTCTCACCAGCAGTTAGCTCGTTTTAGAGTTTATTGCCGACGATGGTCGAATTAGCTTGCTCGTCTAGATTATCTAAGGCATCCACCATCCCCAAAAGCGATCAACGGCTTGATTTTCTTTGTGTTAACTCTCGATCTACACTCTGAGTTGCTATCGACCTTAGTCGTGTTTCGAGGTTTAACTCAAAGCCTGTTTTTGATCGTAATTAAGGATAGCACCGGGGTTCCAGCCGGTCTTACCTAATGCATGTGATTATTTAGGTTTTTGCATGTATTTGCCACTTGTACAAGTAAATCATTAAGTATAAATATATTTATTACAGGGTATTTCTTAGGATTTCTCTGTGGTTAATATATCTGTATTGGTTGATTGATTTGTATAAGTTTGCACTAGAGTATTAGCTAGTGTATCTATCTTTACGCATCCTTCATCGGTCAATTCCATTAAATTGCCATAAATACATTAAGATAGGCCGATGGGATTAGATCTGTTTACTAATCTTATTATGCTATAACCTCAAGTAGGCCGATATAGCTTTACCTTATCGGCTAGGCCTCCACGATGCCACATCGGCCTATCGGCCGATCGGCCGTCGTTTCTACTGTGGTTTACTTGTTTAATCTTGTTGATTGTAGATCAAATAAACTGGCACGCCCTACACATATCTAGGCAAACCATTGGACCTGCACTGGAGCTAAGCAGATCTCCCAGGCCGCCGTGGAAACGTGGAACCCATTTGGTTGCAAGGCGGGTCTAAATTCTACGCCAACACGCTTTTGGCACGCCCAGTGGGACCTCAAGAACGCAAGCGTTGCAACAACAAGAAGATCACCGCAGGATGTCGAAGCAGAATGAGATTTCTGAGGAGAGCGTCGTCTCTGTGACCGTCGACTAGCTCAACGAGGAGCAAAAAGCTGAGATGGACAAGCTGGTCGAACAATTTCAAAACATGTACCTGCAGACGTATTCCAGGACTCGGCAAGGCACCCTTATTCAAAAATCTAAGATGGTGATGCCGAGCCCTAGAGACGGAGCCAGTACGTCGGCGCCGGCACACGACCATGCGGTCAAGACCGAAGAGCACTCCGCGCCGACGCTACAAGACCGCATCGACTCTGCAGTTCACTCTGCGCTAGTCAATCAGTCGGGCATCTTGGTGAACACATTGACCAATACAGTTAAATCAATCTTAGATGGATCTGTCCACCAGTACAAGCCTCAAGGGCCAATTTTTCTGCTCGACAACAAGTTTCCTGCATATCGGACCGTGAGGACCGATCTGAGTACGGCCCCACAGCCGACGGCGCCGATCCCACCTCTATCGGCCCAACCAGCATCAACCATGCCATTGGTCTTGACCAAGCAAGTGGGAGGAAGCCCCCAACATATCACGGAGGAATAATTTGCACAGTGGACGAAAGGCAAACAGCCGATGGTCGAGTCAATACGGCAAGTACCAGCCAATCCGCCATCGGCCGGACAACCTCAATTCTCCACGCCAAGCAACCCTCCACAACTAGCTGCTTACAACGTGCCGCAAGGCTACCAATAGTATACCGCAGGACAGTACGATGCTCAGAACATCAATCATCACTTCCAGCCGTACTCCCCAAGGCAATATCGGCCGGAAAGCTTTCAGCAGCCCTGCTACCAAGAACTCCCTCACCAGCCCGCAGGATTCGCTCAAGGGCACTGGGCCGATATGATAGCCGAAGTGATGCGTGATCAATTCGGTTTGAAGCCCAAGGAAAGTTCAACAGTGTATCGGCACCCCTACCCCGAGGAGTTCGATAGAGTGCCATTGCCAAATCGGTACAAGATCCCGGACTTCTCCAAGTTTTTGGGGCAGGATAATGTCTCCACTTATGAGCATGTTAGCCGATTCTTAGCTCAGTGTGGTGAGGCATCGGCTGTAGAGGCGTTGAGGGTAAAATTTTTCCCTCTGTCTTTGTCAGGGTCAGCATTTACATGGTTTTCCTCCCTACCCTACAATTCCATCAGAGGATGGATTGACTTGGAAAAACAGTTTCACAGATACTTTTACAATGGAGTACAAGAGATGAAACTGTCCGATCTCACCGCCATCAGCCAAAGGATTGATGAATCGGTCCCAGAATATATCCAAAGATTCAGGGACATAAGGAATAGGTGTTATAGCCTCAGTCTGACCGATTCTCAACTGGCCGATTTGGCGTTCCAAGGATTACTGGGGCCAATACGAGAAAGGTTCTCGTCGCAGGAATTTGATAGCTTAGCTCAGCTAGCACAGCGAGTATCGGCCCATGAACAGAGATTTCAGGAGGCGAAGAAGTTCACAAAACAGATCAACACGGTCTACCAATATGCCTCCGACGAAGACGATGAGGATGATGCTGACGTCGATCTGGCCGAGTGGGCCCGGATGAAGAAGTCCACCAAATGCCAATGGGCCAAGAAGGGTGATAAGGAAGATAAGTACGACTTCGACATCAACAAGGCCGATAAAATATTTGACCTACTCCTGCAAAAAAAGCAAATTCAGCTGCCAGTAGGTCATATACTTTCATCGGCCGAAGAAATCAAGAAGAGAAGGTATTGCAAGTGGCACAACACATATTCCCACCACACCAATGAATGCAAAATCTTCCGACAACAGATTCAATCGGCCATCGAGCAAGGCAGGATCAAGATTGATGAAGCCAAGCGGCCGATGAAGATAGAAGGACACTCATTCCCAGTCAACATGGTACAGGCAGACAGGGCCGACGGCAATGGCCATTGGACCGGCAAGCGACCTCATCAGACCTCAGAAGGCCTGATTAAAAAATACCAACGAAGAGGAGCAAGCACAGGACTACACCGACCAAGATAACTCCTATGACCCTCATTGGGAGTGCGAGTTTTTCTGGTTCTGCTGGAACGAAGGTATGAGGTTGCCGTCAATCCAAGAGTGCCCTGCATGTAATGATATAGAAGACGCTCACTAGGGTGGCTCGAGCAAACAAGTGCATCGGCCAAGCAAGCAGAGAAAATCGGTACATAAAAGGCTGGGGCCGATGCACCATGATCATCGCACTAAGGACGACGAGCAGATCTAGAACCCTCAATGGTGCCCAAGCGACGTATTTAGCAAAACACAAAAACAACGGGTTTAGAGATTAAGGAAAAAGGAGCAGATCCAGGAGCAGCAGGCGACAATTGCCCATCAGCCCACCAAGACCAAAAAAGAGTAGAGGATAAAATCTGCAGTGGCCAAGGCCGATGAGGGCACCTCCAAATCAATTCAAGCTCCTATGTCTGCAAAAGGTAAAGGTGTAGCATCGGCTTCTATTGCCAGCAGAATACAGCGTACAAACGGCCGATGAAGCGGTAGCCAATGATCAGCAGTCCTCGGCTAGGCTACAGTTGTCACCAGATCAAGCCGTGTTCGACAAACCGGCCGACACAAGTTACAGGCACCTCCGGCAGTTATACATCAAAGGACTCGTCAATGAGCGGCCGATGACGAAGATGCTGGTCGATGGCGGCGCGGCAGTAAACTTAATGCCATATACAATCTTCAGGAAGCTTGGAAAAGTACCTGAGGACCTCATCAAGACCAACATGGTGCTGAAAGATTTTGGTGGCAACGCATCAGAGGCGAAGGGGGTGTTAAACATGGAGCTCACCGTAGGCAACAAGACGATGCCTACCACCTTTTTTGTCTTTGATGAAAAGGGTTCCTACAGCTTGTTATTGGGACGAGATTGGATCCACGCAAATTGTTGCGTCCCTTCAACAATGCACCAGTGCCTCATACAATGGCAAGGGAACCAAGTCGAGATCGTGCAGGCCGATCGGTCAGTACACGTGGCCAACGCCGATCTGGCAGTTTGGGAGATGGAGGGAATCGACTGCCTGTCTGGACGAGTTTGGGAGGCCGATTTCCTCAAAGTAACTGATTGCGACATCGAGACGATAGAAGACCAAGACAAGCAGTTGCTTTAACAAAGATATGCCATCCACTGCCCAAGACGAGCAAGCTAGTCCCTACACGGATGACGCGGTGGATGAGTTAGATGGGAAATTGGGACAAGGCTTTACGTCAGCCGATCAACTCGAAGAAGTTGATATAGGAGTAGATCATAGACCTAGGCCGACGTATGTAAGTGCTAACCTGCCAAAGGAATATAAGGATAATTTGATAAAACTTTTGAAAGAATTCATAGACTGTTTTGCATGGGAGTATCATGAAATGCCAGGGTTAAGCCGATCGATTGTAGAACATCAGTTACCTATCAAACCAGGCTATCGGCCGTTTAAACAAACTCCTAGGAGGTTTAAGGCCGATATGCACGAAGCTATCAAAGCAGAGATCACAAGGCTTTACGACGCCGACTTTATCAGGCCCTGCCGATACGCGGAGTGGGTTTCCAATATAGTTCCAGTGTTGAAGAAAAACGGCAAGCTCAGGGTGTGCATCGATTTCAGAGACCTAAACAAAGCAACGCCAAAAGACGAGTACCCTATGCCATTGGCCGATTTGCTGGTTGATGCTGCATCCGGTCACAAGATCATCAGCTTCATGGATGGGAACGCAGGTTACAACCAAATTTTCATGTCCGAGGAAGATATCCACAAGACAGCCTTCAGGTGCCCGGGGGCAATCGGCCTATACGAGTGGGTTGTTATGACCTTCGGCTTGAAAAACGCTGGAGCTACTTATCAGAGAGCTATGAATTATATTTTTCATGATCTTATTGGCTCGCTAATTGAGGTTTACATCGGCGATGTCGTCGTAAAGTCTAAAGAGTACGAGATGCACTTGGCCGAACTGCGTAAGGTACTAGAAAGAACAAGGAAATATGGTCTAAAGATGAACCCTAACAAATGTGCCTTTGGCGTATCGGCCGGTCAGTTTCTAGGTTTCTTGGTCCATGAGAGAGGAATTGAGATCACGCAGAAGAACATTGATGCTATAAAAAACATCAAGCCTCCAACCACCAAGACTAAGTTACAATCTCTAATCGGCAAGATCAACTTTATCCAGCGTTTTATATCAAACCTGTCAGGCAGGATAGAGCCGTTCACTCCATTATTGAAGATAAAGGACGATCAAGAGTTCGTATGGGGTGATAAGCAACAAAAAGCGTTGTATGATATCAAAGAATATTTAAGTTCCCCTCCAGTTCCAATCCCTCTGCAGAAAGGGGTTCCATTCAGGCTGTACTTATTGGCCGATGAGAAGTCCATCGGCTCAGTTTTGGTTCAAGACATTGATGGCAAGGAAAGAGCTAGTTTCTACCTCAGTAGGAGGTTGTTGGATGTTGAAACAAGGTACACGCCGGTAGAGAGATTATGTCTATGCTTATATTTTTCATGTACTAAATTAAGGCATTATTTACTTTCCAATGAGTGCATTGTGGTAAGTAAGGCTGATGTGATGAAGTACATGCTATCGGCCTCCGTCTTAAAAGGAAGAATTGGGAAGTGGATTTTTGCCTTAACAGAGTTCGACCTCAGATATGAATTGGCCAAAGCGATCAAAGGAAAAGCCCTGACCAATTTCATTGTTCAACACAGAGATGATTCAATTGTATATGCAGACATTGTGCCATGGACACTGTATTTTGATGGATCCGTTTGCAGACATGGATGCGGTATCGACCTGGTCATCATATCCCCTCGGGGGGCAAGCTTCGAGTTTGCCTTTACTATCAAGTCTTATTATACAAATAACCAAACAGAATATGAAGCTGTTCTCAAGGGCTTGAAATTGTTACAAGAGGTCGAGGCCGATTCCGTGGAAATCATTGGCGATTCACAGTTAGTCATCAATCAACTCTCTAGGGAGCATGAGTGCAGGAATGATATTCTCATAGTCTACAATGAAGAATGCAAGGAATTGCTCCAGGCCTTCAGGATCGTGACCATGCGACATATACCCAGGAAGCAAAATTTGAAAGCCAATGACCTAGCTCAGGGGGCATCAGGATACAGGCCGATGGCAAAAGATGTTTAGATTCAAATTGCCACCGTAGATGCCGATGACTGGAGGTTTGCTATCATCGAGTATTTAAGAAATCCTTCTCAATCGGCGTCACGAAAGATGAAGTATAAAGTTTTACATTATGTCTTGCTGGACGATGATCTATACTATCGGACGATTGATGGTGTCTTGCTCAAGTGCTTGAGTCTTGAAGAAGCCAAAGTTGTTATGAGCGAAATCCATGAAGGGATCTGTGGAACACATCAATCGGCCCATAAAATGAGATGGCTTCTAAAACGCGTTGGATATTTTTGGCCGACAATGCTAGAGGATTGTTTCAAGTATTATAAAGGATGCCAAGATTGTCAGAAATTTGGAGCGATTCAGAGAGCACCGGCATCGGCTATGCATCCAATCATAAAGTCGTGGCCATTTCAAGGATGGGGTATAGACATGATCGGGCAAATCAATCCACCATCAAGTAAAGGACACAAGTATATATTAGTGGCTACAGACTACTTTACAAAATGGGTTGAGGCCATCCCCCTTAAGAAAGTTGATTCTAAGGATGCTATTCAGTTTGTCAAAGAGCATATTATATATCGGTTTGGGTTACCGCAAACAGTGACTACAGATCAGGGATCAATCTTCGTGTCCGATGAGTTTGTTGAGTTTGCCGACAACATGGGCATCAGGCTGTTAAATTCTTCCCCATATTATGCACAAGCTAACGGCCAGGCAGAAGCTTGTAACAAGACCTTGATCAAGCTGATCAAGAGGAAGATTGATGAATAGCCCAGACAATGGCATGCAACGCTAGCCGATTCCCTTTGGGCGTATCGGATGGCTTGTCATGGTGCGACTCAAGTGCCACCATATCAGCTGGTTTATGGACATGAAGCTGTTCTGCCGTGGGAGACTAACATCAGCTCAAGAAGGATTGCCTTGCAAGACGACTTGACAGCTGATGAATATCATAATCTTATGGTTGATGAGTTAGATGATTTGGCACACGTCCGATTGCGGGCTTTGGAGAAAATCAAGCGAGATAAAGATAGAGTTGCTCGTCATTATAACAAAAAAATTGTTGCCAAGTCATTTGAAGAGGGGGATCTTGTTTGAAAATTGATACTGCCGATTGGTTCCAGAGATAATAAATTCGGCAAGTGGTCACCTAATTGGGAAGGTCCTTTTCAGATTCATCGACGTGTTCCTCACAATACTTATCTGCTCAAAGGATTAGATGAAGAAATTTATGGCAGCGCTCTTAATGGCAAATATTTAAAGAAATACTATCCCAGCGTCTGGATCGATTCATGATCGGCTTGCCAGCCGATTTATATATGATAATAGCCAATGTGATACACATCGTCGTTAGATGGCCGATATGCATTATTGCCCTTAGTTCAAATTTTTCAACATGAACCTTCATCTTCCAAAATTTGGGGGGCATATATATATACAAGCAAGATTATCTTTCAAGATTCCTCAGGTTTACTAGATCAAAATTTTATGGGTTTCAAAATTTTCAGACTTGGGCTTTTTCAGTATTGTTCAGATCAAATGCGGCTGATTGGCTGATAAGTTTTGTATTAGTCAAAACAGGAGGTTATTTTCTTACAAGGAGGACATAACAATATATTACATCAGCCTATAAATTTTTCGATAGCTGCAATGGCTTTACGGCAAATTTGATCAATGTCCTCTATTGCTTGGGTGTCATCGGCCGTCGACCCTGGGATCGGCTTCAAAGATTTACTCAGGGTCGCAAGGTATTTGGCCGATGCCTTCAGTTTTGCCGTCTGATCTTCTATGGCCTTCGATGATGCAGCTATCCTAGCCTCGACTTCTTGGATCTCTCTACGCCTTGACGCTAGGTCTGCTTCGAGGCGGCGGAGTTCTTCGAGTCTATTCTTTAAGACAATCGGCTCGACAGCCAGCTCATCCAACCTGGTTTTGTCAGAATTGACTTGAGCCTTGCTGACGGACAACGCCGATTCCAAGCTTTCACGTTCCCGCCTCTCTGCGATCCTTTCTTTGGCTCTATGAAGCTTGAAGTTGTATTGTTCCAAGAAGATGGCTGGCGTCAAGACTTCCATCAGATCTTCAGGGAGTTGGTCTTGGATTTCTTGAACCCTGCTCCTGACAGGATTGCAGTTCTCCACCAGCGACTCCAATGATGCTTCCAGCCGATTAGCGATATCGGACAGCCGGTTCTTCAATTCGTCAGAGATTGACGCCTTGGCTGTGATGGGTAGCTCTTTGTCCTCGTCATCAAGAAATTGGCCGATATCAAAAGAAAACATATCGGCTAGGTTTTGCAAATATCAACATAGGATCTGGTTAGCCTAGGCAGACAAGAAACCGGTAAAGGGATCAAAGTGATCCGGTTTACCTGTGATGGGCATCGGCTATGCTTGCATCGGTCTCCTCTTGTTGTCTTGAGATAGTAGGTGAGGGGGTTGGCCGATGTGGTGTGGGTGATGGAGCTTGCGGCTGAAGAAAGGCAAGAGAATGGTGATCAGATCTATGTTACTAGAGGGGCAGTATAAAATTAACTCTTACCGAAGCAATCAGAGAGGGTGGTGGAGAAGGAGATGGTGTTCTCAATCGGGCCTTGGCTTGTTCCCGCCTTTGTAAGGTTGCTTTCTTAGTCCTTGCCAAAGGGGCCGATTGAGTTCTCTCTTTCAACAAAGACGATGCGACGACCTGAAAAGGATATTAAGTTATAGCATACCAGCAGAAGGAGATTACATAACTTCAAGAAAAGGACTGTATTAACCTTGCGGATTGCATGTCTGGTTCTCCTCAGTTGGGCAGTATCAGCTTGGTCATCGGCCGGTGGGTTTGCAGTGGTCCTGGCCGATGGTTTTTCAGCAGTTTCAGCCGATGGATTTTCTTCTTCAGGCAGATCGGTAGCTGCTGCATCGACCTCTTCCTCCATTACCTGTTCATCGAGGAATTCTTCCACGGAGGGGTCTAGTTCATCAAGATCAGCTTGATCATCAGTCTTGCGTTTCTTGCTAGTTTTCTGGGTTTTTCCTTTTGCTGGCGCCTTCCTTTTAGGAGTTTCTTTGATTATCGGCCCTTGGAGTAGTGATGATACCTTTGGGGCAGTAAGGCCAATAATCGACTCCAAAATAGTGCTTCCTGATGGGGCCAGAGCTTGAGCATAAGATATTTTTCGCCCACTATTGCTGACTGATGGTGTTGGGGCATCAGGGACCTAGGGACTGATATTATCGATAAGCTCTGTCAAATAATACCTGGCCGGTTGATGGAATAGGTGAGTAGCCCACTCCTGCCACCATGATTGGAAGCTGATATGGATGAAGGGACTCAGCCATAATCGGTCACAGTCGCCCAAGTTTGGTGCTTTGATCTCTAGGGCTTTATTCATGATCAGCGCCGATGGGACTATACCCCTGCTCTCTAGGAGTTTATGAAAGTGTAGGCTGATTGGAAGTTGTCCCAACCCACTTTGTCTGGCAGCCACCATGGGGTTGTAGAATTCGTATGATAGACTGATGCTTCTGCCTTGAAATACGCCTACTGGGAGCAGGCAAGGAGTGAGGTCGATCATGAAGATTTTCCTTGAAACCATGTCATCATTCAGATGGCTCCGGGTCAGATCGGCAGGGAGCTCAAACTCGGAATCCGAAGGATAGACGTACATGTCCATCCTGGTTGATGGAGGGCCAGTATAGAATCGGACGAACCAGGTGGATATTTCTTCGGCCGATTACTCTGCTCCAGGGTAAGTTGAAGCTGCTTCCCCAAAGGACATACATCTTCTTGATGTGGGATTCTCGTCGTCAGTATAGTCCGATGGAAAGACTGAGTCTGATAACGGAGGTCGATCGATCATGGTGTTTGTATAAATTGTTAACCATAGCTGGATGAACCACCATGGACCCCCATGCGCCACTGTTTGTTTCAACATTAGATCCTGAGTGGCAATGTGTAGTAGCCGATAGACATCTCCGAGAAGATATCGGCCAAGGGGAATTTGCTTCTTTTCAACCAGGGCCTGAGCTAGATGTTGACAATTCAAAATAGGGCCACAGGTTGATCCGCAAAAGACGAATCTTTCTAACCATAGAGTTAGGAAAGCCACATGCTCTGTCTCTGATACAGATCCTTGTTCCATATGTTTGGATATGTACCCAGATCAACCCCCAATTTTCTTGGTTTTCAGCTTGTGTTTGCTATTGATGAGGAGGTTGAAGGGGTTTATCTCAGAGTGAATGTCCAGTTCAGTCAGCATCTTGACATCGATCAGTGTTGGGGTCATCGGACCTTGCCGGAACAGAAAAGCATTCAAGGTGCTAGACCAGAAGTAGGTGGCCACTGACATAAGAGGCTCATTCTTTTTGGAATCGGCCAAAGACAGAGCAATACACTGGCCGATTCCTATCTCATCCCAATGGACTTGTTTGGCCGCGGCAATCCTCTTGTACCAGGTCCTGTAGCCATTGAGCTTGGACGGCCAAGATCTGAAGGTATGCTTCCATGAAGCAACATTGGGCTTCACTTCCTTAAAGGAGATTCTGTTTGTTTCTGCGTCTATCAACCAAGATGGGTCAGAATTGCCCATGGGGCCTAATAGGAACCGATGTGACTTGTCGTTGGTAGGGATCAAGATCTGATTTTTGAAGACCTGCTACATGAAAACAATGATGGAAAATAAGACCTGGAGGGCAGGAGCAGAAACCCTAGTTTGAGAAACTCGGCGGGAAAACGAAAATGTGAACTCAGAAAGGATTGACTCACCACAGGGATCTCAGAAGCGTAGAATAGCAAAGAAGCCATCGATGTGGTTGAAGAGGTTGCCGATGAAGGAGTCGATGCCGACGAAACGTCGAGGGGTCACCAGAGTCGAGAAGCACAGGTGGCTAATGAAGAAATGTGTGAGGAAATCGGCGGCGGAGGGTTGCGAATCTAGATCTGCGCGGTTTTCAGACAAACCCTAACGAAGAAGTTGATGGGTTTCTCGGAGCTAATTCCGCCACATTATATAATGAAGCGGAATTAGGGGGCATGTGTTAGCAGCGGATTTTCGTAATCTATTCAGAGAGGAAAGAGAAAACTGATGCAGAGAAGAAGGGCCAAGTTGGAGTCGGACCAAGCCTTGTATCGGACTCGATAAGCGTATCGGACTGGAAGCTGTGTCAGCAGAAAAGGTGTATCGGCCGATACGGATTCAATGTGGTTGTTGGCCGATAGGGATAAAGAGTTGATAGAGTTAACATGGGCTTGGTTTGGGCTCAAGATAAGCTTCAAGGAGGTTGCCAAATAGAGATAAAGCTCGGTTTTAGGCAATTTTATCTTGTAAATCAAGTAGGTTTAGATCTAATCTATGGCAAGAGTTTGCCGCAAAGACTTGTTTGTTAAGTTGTAGATAAGATCGTGTCCTATCTAGACAATGTTGTAATCTCGGGTATAAATATCCCGGTAGTTTGTACATAGAAACTCTCTCAACCAATTCAACAACAGATTAATCTACTTTCGGCGCATCGCCAACCCTCGCAAGAGGTTAACTTCTGACGAGTTCTTGCTTCCCCGGAGCAGAGGTAAGAACTCGTACCCGACGATTTACATCGTCGAGGCTAGCGTGTCGATTTAGATACGTTAAGCCCTGGCGATATGATCGTTGTCTATCATGTTTTAGCTAATCTCGACGTGGCTTTCTAATTTTGTCTCACCAGCAGTTAGCTCGTTTTAGAGTTTATTGCCGACGATGGTCGAATTAGCTTGCTCGTCTAGATTATCTAAGGCATCCACCATCCCCAAAAGCGATCAACGGCTTGATTTTCTTTGTGTTAACTCTCGATCTACACTCTGAGTTGCTATCGACCTTAGTCGTGTTTCGAGGTTTAACTCAAAGCCTGTTTTTGATCGTAATTAAGGATAGCACCGGGGTTCCAGCCGGTCTTACCTAATGCATGTGATTATTTAGGTTTTTGCATGTATTTGCCACTTGTACAAGTAAATCATTAAGTATAAATATATTTATTACAGGGTATTTCTTAGGATTTCTCTGTGGTTAATATATCTGTATTGGTTGATTGATTTGTATAAGTTTGCACTAGAGTATTAGCTAGTGTATCTATCTTTACGCATCCTTCATCGGTCAATTCCATTAAATTGCCATAAATACATTAAGATAGGCCGATGGGATTAGATCTGTTTACTAATCTTATTATGCTATAACCTCAAGTAGGCCGATATAGCTTTACCTTATCGGCTAGGCCTCCACGATGCCACATCGGCCTATCGGCCGATCTGCCGTCGTTTCTAATGTGGTTTACTTGTTTAATCTTGTTGATTGTAGATCAAATCAACTGGCACGCCCTACACGTATTTAGGCAAGCCATTGGACCTGCACTGGAGCTAAGCAGATCTCCCAGGCCGCCGTGGAAACGTGGAACCCGTTTGGTTGCAAGGCGGGTCTAAATTCTACGCCAACACCGTCTGCAACAACTACCTCATCATTCATAATGTCCTCAAATTGAATGATTGTAGGATCCTGCCCGGCAACTTTCTGGAACACCATTCTTTCTTCCTGAGAAATCAAACCCGAAGTCACAGAATTCAGGGTCTATTACCCCATCTCAAGACCCAAGTTCATCGTCCTAATTCATAGGTCACAGTTGATGTGGGCCGCCATCCGGATCGATGGTAGGGTCGCGACTCACGATCCCTTCCCTTTCTTCAGTGACTAGCCCTCCTCTCTTCTTCCTTCTGTGATCTCTTCTCGCACTTTAGGCTAGGGTTGATGCTAGTCTTATGAGCTGTACAAGGGTGTTGGGCTTTTGTGGGCTAGCATGACTAGCAGGTTGTTTGTCCTTTTTAATTTCCTTCTACTATGTCAAGTGCTTGCATTTGCATATTAATTTTATATAAAAATGTCTAATACTATTTTGGTTATCTACCCATGTCGTCGACCCAAATTTTTTGGGTTTACATAACACGTCCTAAATTATTGTCCCAAAAAGTTGTATCCCTATCGTGCCACTGATTTTAATGGTAGCGTCCTAGGTCCCAAGACCTGGGTTCCTAGTGACTTAGATCAAACCAACCAGATGATCATTGTCTGATTTAGAGGCATATTCATCCTCATAGTGACCTTCATCATTCGATGGTTCATCCAGCCAATCTGCGTTCAAGCCATCATTCAACATAGTTTGAACACACTCACTGTATATGTAAACCCCTTCTCTCAACACATGACATATGGTAGATACCTTCTCATCACTTTATGTCATAGGCGCGTACTCCGTCCCATCTTGGTTATCCGGTCCTTTTTCGTTCTACCGCCCGACTTCAATCTCCTTCCCGACTTCATGGGGCACATCATTTCCAATTCCTTGAATATCTGGGACCAATGATTCAATTGGCATCCTTCTAGCCAAGTCACTTTCACAACACCTTCATCGTCAACAACTTCGATCGCCGGCTCATGATAAAAAGGGGGAGAATCTATTTCTAGAGATCGATTAAGGTCCAAGCAAACATTCTTATATTGCATTACTTTTACTTTCAAAGCAACAACTTCAAGCGACTTGAATTGAGACCTCATTACTATATCAACATATGCTTCCCATCCCATCTCCTCGTTCAAGTCTAGCATGTGCTTATGCGACATAGGTTCAGCTCACTAGTACAGAAAGCCTTATTGGTATCGGTTGGGAACCGGCAATAGGTGCCGGTTTCTTAGCCGGTACCAATTCATGCAACCGGCACCTATAGGTAAAATAGAACCGGCACCTTTATGTCTGCACGAGCCAAAAAAAAAAGAACTCCGGCTCGAATCGAGCTGAATCCAGAACGAACTCCGGCTTGAGCTTGAATCGAGCTGAATCCAGAACCCCCACATCCTGTGATCCCCTCCACATCCTCACATCCAGGATAATATCCTCACATCCAAAATCAAAATCCAAAGAACACATCAATAACAACAACAATTCCTACATCCATTTAATTATAATGTTCATCCGATCCAAATCGCCACGTTCTCGGTACACACATGAATAAGAGAACAGGAGAGAAATTAAACAAGAGAACATGAAAGAGATAAAAATAAAACACCAACCCCAGATCTGGTCGTCTACCAGCGATGTTGAGGACGATGTGGTGATGACGGGGTCCTTGGGTCGCCTCCTCCTTCCCCTTGAGTGGCGCGGGGATGGCGGTGGTGGACGACTTGATCTCGCGCGTGAAGACGTCTGGGACAGATCTGGTGAAGGGGAGCGCCGCCGCCCACGGGAGGGGAGGGCTCGGCCGTTGCCGCCGCTGCCGCCTCCGCCGGGCAGCCGCCGGCCGCGGGAGCCCGCTGCCTCCCCTCCCGCCGGATATAGTGAAGGGGAGGCGCGGCCGCCGCCGCCGCTGCCGCCTCCACTGAGCAGCCGCCAGCCATAGGAGCCCGCCGCCTCCCCTCCCGCCGGATCTGGCGGAGGGGAAGGCGCGGCTACCGCCGCTGCTGGCGCCTCCGCCGAGAAGCCTCCGTGAGAGATGCAGGGAGGGAGAGAGACGCGAGAGGCACACAGAAAGACACGAGAGATGCAGAGATAGCGAGAGAGCGTGGGAGTAGATAAGGTCGACGTGAGATGCGGCGCTCGGCTCGTCGGCTTGGCTCGTTTTTTATAGGTGCCGGTTCTTTAAAAAAAACCGGTACCTATAATATTGGTACCGGTTTTTACTAATGAACCAGCACCTATAGTTCCTTAAAGGTGCCGGTTCTTATTTTTTTCAGCGTGCGAAGGTAAGAAAAGGCCTATAGGTGTCAGTTTTAAATGAACCGGTACCTATAAGGCCGATCTCTATGAGGGGTTTTGTAGTAGTGGCTTCAACATCGTATCTACCTTGCACAAGTACGGACTCATTTCTCTAGTCCAAAACAGCTTTTATACGGTACACAAGCGTCTCAAAACTCGGATCAACAGGAAGCACTATCGTCTTTACTGACAACTGCTCGAGCTGAGTGCAATGCCCCCAATTTCTGTGTACCTATTGAAAGCTATTTTAATAAAATCCTAAGTTCTAAAATTTGGTTCTTTGTATATATCTAGGATTTGTGCCAAAAATCTCAGTTAATCCAATCCTTAACCCAAAAATCTCGCCCTAAAATCTCCTCCCAAATAAACTTTAGACTTGAATATTGGAATCAAATTCTTTTCTAGCATCCTCCTATTTCCCCTCCTCTGCCCTCCATTCTACCCTCTACAAATATATCCAAAATTCAAATTTTGTCCCTACAAATTCCTTAGATCCAATTTCTTCCTAAAAAATTCTTCCAAATTCATACCATATCTATATTAACCAAACATACTAGCAATTTCAGTCAAAAGTATCCTACTTGAATCCCTGGAATGCCTTTGCTGCTTGTTGGAAAGAATACAAATCCTCCTTTTTATATTCGTATAGATATACGTGTGTTTTCATTTTTTTTGTTGTCCATTCGCAGGACAGAAGGTAATCTTCGGAGTTCAGACCATGAACCTTTCAAAAGCTATTGGGTACGTCAATGGCATCAATGAGTGTGCTAATTTGTTTCAATGGGTCAAATCTGCCATTTCCTCATTGCAATCGGAACGGAACAGAACAGAACACAAGAGCAAAGAATTCAAGATGTCTCCAGGTTGCAGAGTGACCTACATATTCTCAGGGATACTCTACCAGCAATGTATGATCTTATTGATCGAGCAGAGTGGAAGAGCCACAGAAAGTGTGTGGCTGAGCTCCTTCCAAGACTCAAGGATGCAGTCTATGCTGCTGATGACCTTCTTGATGAGTTTGGATGGTACAACCTGAAAATGCAAGTGGAAAATAGCTCTATGACAGTATCATTCAGGGAAGCTTCAGCAAAGTGGTTGGTATCAAGAGAAGGCTAGATAACCTGTCTGGCCAGCTGGAGAAGACGGGCTTGTATGAATCAGCACAGAAATTTGACAAATCAGTCAGGCCAGTTACCACTTCTTTCCCCACTGAGAAACAGATATTTGGTCGTATGAAGGAGTTGAATGACGTGATGAAATTGCTTGGTGTACCTAGTCACAGCACTGGTCCCAAACGAAAGCGAAAAAAAAGTGAAGCAAGAATGGGAAGTGTTCCTGTTCTTCCAATAGTTGGAATGGGTGGTACCGGAAAGACCACGTTGGCACAAGAAATCTCCAGGAATCAAGCGGTGAAGTCTCATTTTGACAAGATTATTTGGGTTTGTGTCTCAGACGACTTCAACGTTGAGAGACTAACTAAGGAGGTCGTAAATTCTTTTTCTGCAAAAGAGGCAAACGATAGTAATTTGGATTCTCTTCAGCGTGTTCTTGAAAAGAAGGTGAACAAATTAAGGTTCTTGCTTATCCTTGCTGACATGTGGAGTGATGCCTTGAAATATAACAGGCATCGCTGGAATCAATTTTGTGCACCTTTTGCAAATGCAGTGACAGGAAGTATGATGTTGGTTACCACTAGATTACCAGAAGTCGTGCGAAGTGAGCGGAGCTCAACTGGTTTGGTTCCACCATAAGGAACCAACCCACCCGAGTTTAAATCATAAATTTGACACGGATGCTCGTATTTACGCTAATTATTCTTTCAATGGTAGGCGACGTAGCCATCGACAGCGAGGCTTCAAATCCTAAATTTAACACGGATGCTCGTACCTGTCGACGCTTCAAATCCTAGATTTGACACGGATGCTCGCATAGACTGCTAATTATTCTTTTAGTGGTAAGCGACGTACCTGTTGCCAGCGAAGCGCCTATGGTGACTGCTAATTATTCTTTCAGTGGTAGACGACGTACCTGTCGACAGCGAGACGTCCGTGGTGACTTCGTCAATTTAAAGATATGCCGGCCTAATCTTTCGGATGTACTCATAGAGATAGGGTGTGCGTTCATAGGGGTGAGTGTAGCCGTGGTGACTTCGTTAATTTTAAGATATGCCGGCCTAGGCGACGTACTCATCGACAGTGAGGCGCCCATGGTGACTTCGTCAATTTAAAAATATGCCGAGCGAGGCGTCCATGGTGACTTCGTCAATTTAAAAATATGCCGAGCGAGGCGTCCATGGTGACTTCGTCAATTTAAAGATATGCCGGCCTAATCTTTCGGAGGTACTTATAAAGATAGGGTGTGCGTTCATAGGGGTGAGTGTAGCCGTGGTGACTTCGTCAATTTTAAGATATGCCGGCCCATGCGACGTACCCATCGACAGTGAGATGTCCATGGTGACTTCATCAATTTAAAAATATGCCGACCCAGTCTTTCGGAGGTACTCATAGAGGTAGGATGTGCATGTGTGTGTTTATAGGGATGAGTGTGTGCACGTTATAAGCGCCTGTGTTTGTACTGTATTTCTAAAAAAAAAATTACCAGAAGTCACTGATGGAGTTTATACAATGAGTCCCTTTCTGTTAGAGGGGTTAAAAAATGATGTACTTTATGATTTTTTTCAAACATTGTGCGTTTGGATTGGACATTTCTAACAGTAACCCCGAGTTGGAGCACATTGGTAGAAGCATACTTCCAAAGTTGAAGGGTTCTCCTTTAGCTGTGAAAACTATTGTACGTCTATTAAGTATGGAACTTAGCACAGATCATTGGAATATTATACTGAATAGTGAATTGTGGCAGCTGGAAGAACAGGAGGAACAGATATTTTACCAGCCCTTCGTTTGAGCTACATATATTTGCCTTTCCATTTGAAGAGATGTTTCTCATTTTGTGCGGTGTACCCAAAAGATTACGAATTTGAAAAAGGACAGTTTAGTGGCAATTTGGGCAGCAGAAGGCTTTGTGGCACCTAAAGGTGATGATCTACAACTTGAAAATATTGGCTGCAAGTATTTTGACGACCTTGTTAATAGATCTTTCTTTCAGATAGTTCGCGGTAAGTATGTGATCCATGATTTGATGCATGATATGGCGCAGTTAGTCATGAAGGATGAATACTTTATCATAAAGGATGTGAATGATGTGTTAAATGTTCCTGAAAATGTTCGCCATCTGTCAATACTCATTACCAAAGGTGATTATTAACGTGTTTAAGACCATATAGGAAGCTGCGTACCTTACTTTGCATCGAGTTTTTGGGGAAACATTCCAAATCTTTAATGGAACACTGCTGTCAAGAACTTTGGCGGCTGCGTTTGATTTGCTTCTGTGCCTACGCAAAAGAGTTACCAGAAGGTATTGGGAACTTGAAGCATCTTCTCTACCTTAAAATCTACAAACAGGCGTATCCTCATTTCAAGATGTTGCCTTCAGCTATATGTTCCCTCTATTATTTACAAACTGTATATGTTGCGAATTGCAATTTAGAAAGCCTGCCCTGTGACTTTGGTAATTTAATCAATTTAAGAAGTTTCGAGTCTGGTGTGCTTTCAGTATAAACCATGGGAAATAATGGAGTAAGATTCGATGGAAGGCATATCAAAACGATAAAGTACATCAACCAAATTCGAGGACATCTGGTGCTAAGTAACCTTGGTGTGTTAAACAAGCATGATGCAGCAGAAAGCCGAACTGAAGAACACGCGAGTTGCTTATCCAGGTGAGTTGCTTCCGAGTTGGTTTCCACCCCAGAATAGGAACGAATTGTTAGGGTCTCAACTTGAATGGGCTCTTGGCCTGATGCTGCACTAATGTCCAATTATAGAACCTTCTAGAATCTTGGACAGGTCGGAGGCATCGAACATTTGAACCGGCCACGGCGGCGGCGGCGGCGACCAGGTTTTGGGCAGAAACATTGTCGATCTCTCTCCCTCTCTGCTCCTTCTTCCTACCGGCCACTACGCCCTTCCTTTCTCCCTCTATAGAACCTTCTAGAAGCTTGTAATACCTAGCTACTTTACTCAATTCCACGTCAAATCGTACTGGATACTGTTGCTATTTGCTTGGTGCATCGGATTGCTAACAATCTGGTATCAGAGCCGTTCGGTTTACTGGGGATTCTTGTCATGGAGGTGTTGGGGAGGCAGCCATGCAAGAGGGAGGAGGAACTGGGTTGGGGAATTGTTCATCCGAGCAGCGCCCACCAATTGTTCGACGAAATGCCAAGCCCGTTAGACATTCTTCTTGTCATGAAGGAGGAGTAGATAACCCGAGATGAGGCACTGCATCTGTTACAAGAGGAGTTGATGGATGCCCAACATCGAGTTGAGGAGAAGCTCGATAGTTTAGGGGAGATGTTTGGCGTGATGGGAGACAGGAGCTACAAGATTTCCGAGGAATCCAGTGCATCCAACAGGGAGCTCACCACCACAGCTGAGATTGCAACATCTTCACTACTCCAGGCACCACATTCTCCAACGCCCGCCAGCTGCTCGACTGTGTGCCCCAACGGCGGCATCATGTTGGCGATGGCGAGCTCAACCCACATCAATGAGGGGCCTACTCCGAGGGTTGCCTTTGAGCTTAGAGGTGGTGAGAACAAGGCCCACTATCCCTACATCACCACCGTGGACCTCCCTGAAGTCACGCACGCCAAGTGTTCGGCAGTGGGTTTTGTGGTTAAGTGTGGCGTCGACCAAGCTGACGACGCGTTCCAGACCATGCAGGATGCATCCAAGTATGTTCTAGTATCCATCCAGTCCATGGGCAACTTGGCACCAAGATCCTTTGCTAACATCAAGTTGATGGCACAAGGGGAGCTGCAGCCAGTACCCTGTCCAACAGTCAACTCCTGTAGTACAAGAGTACATATCTTGCGACCTTGGCCGCCGCCAATTAAAGTAAGTTGGCTTGCATTGGTATTTCCTGAAATTGGAATAGCTCATACTGATATGATGGATAAAGTGTTGCATTGGGCTGATCTGAAACCATGGCCTCCACCTCTGGGGAATGGCAGTGTGCACCTCCTGATCAATGCACATGCAAGGACTAAATTACGGGAAATAGATTTGGCTAAGGCAAGAGAAGATGAGCTATTAGCAGTTATTGACCTATGGCTTGCTGAGATGTGGCACTCAGGTTATGCAATCCTCATTAATGGAAATTTTGGAGACATTGACCTGCTTCAACTCCTATTGTGCAAGAAGTGGCTCAAACTTGTACTATGTAAAATGTGCTACAGAAGGGATGAACTGAAGCTGCTAATTGGTTGTGATCCTAAACAGTACATTGCTGACTTGATTCTAGAGTTGGAAGGTACTTTGTATGCTCTGGGTGATTATTGTTCCCTGTGTCAGGCAGGATGGTTTGAATTTATGGTTGGCAATCATTTAGATTTTTTGGAGCAGCTAGAATTAACATCTGATGAGCTGGTGCAAGTAGCTTCGAATCCAACAAGAACATGTTATATGCAGGAGCTAGGAACTGGAGAGGACCACATGCTCAAATTCATATATGCTTGTAATGGATGTTGGCCCACAAGGAAGTTGATTAAGGTGCCAAAGAATGATTGCAATGGACATTGGAAGATGTCCAGGTTGTTTGTGAACCTGAACCACTTTTCCTTTGGCTTATTAACTACTGAAACAGTTCAAAAGGGCAGCTGCTATCTACGGCATCGGTTCACACCCTATATGATGGCACAATACATTGAGGCTATTGAAAATGGGCTTATTGATGGGCATAGCTGGGGTACCAACAATGTTCATGATACCTGCGGCTGCAGAGAAGGGATGTCTATTATACTGAAAGATGGTACTGACAGATGGAAAATGAAAGGGATAAAGAAAAGTGCAATCAAGAATATCATTTCAGCATGGAAGAATGTTTTTACTCCAGCCATCAAATCATTATCGCAAGGTGACAAACCATTCTGCATTTACAAGCCAAATGTTAGTAATTGTTTGCCATGTCCTGTTACCATATCAACTATTCCTGGGAGCTGAAAATGAGAAGCACAATTGTTATGCTTGTGGAATACCATGAGTACTGTGGAGAAGGTAAAGATACTAAGCTGCAGCGGAAGACTGTGCTTACAGGGAAAAACAATGACCAGGTCACATTGATCATCCGAGTGCTACAAGTGCCGTGGGACCCAGGTGGTTTGCACTTGCAGTACCTTACTGGGCATTGACTTGAGGACAAGTCGAATTTTAAGGAGATGGGATTGTTAGGGTCTCAACTTGAATGGGCTCTTGGGCTGATGCTGCACTAATGTCCAATTATGGCCCATGGAAGCTTGGACAGGGAGGATACAAAAACAGCGCAGCAGCAACCATCGGAGGCATGATTGTTAGGAACCCACACTCTAATCTCAACAAGTAGTATCCAATAGGAAACAATGGAGGATAAATGTGGAATTGAAGGTGGAGAAACTATGGCATACAAGCTGAATAGAAGGTTCTAGCAGCTTCTAGAAAAGTAGAGGAAGAGCAAGGGAATTGAAGAAGATCGACAAGGGTGCCAAGCCCGGCCACCCCCGAATGTCCTGCTGCTGCTGCTGCCGCCTTTGTATTGCTCTGGTTGGATTGATTGGGCCCTAACTTGGGAGTTTGGTGAGCAACTGAACCAGCCCACCATGCGCAGCCCATTGGGCTCCTAACACGAAACCATCGGTATTTTCTCGTCTCTGACATGCCTACAAATTCACCATTGCGAAGAGTTATTAAGCCTGGACCAATTTCTACAACCAGCTTATCTACCAGCCTTGGAGACAATTGGGGTTCAGTGCTGTAAAAAATTACTGTGCCTGCCAGCTGAAAGGCTTGTAAGTTTCAATTCACTAGAGCATTTAGAAATCCGTTGCTGTCCACAGCTCAAATGGCAAAGTGGAACGGTATTACCGCAGTCTCTCAAAAGGATCAGTTTAGTTAAAAGTGGAGATCTCCCTCTCTGCTACATCCAAAACCTGACCTCCGTTGAGTCAGTGTACATCAAGCCGTGAAGAAATCACTCGTATTTTACCAAAAGGTTGGAGGATATAAAGAAGCCTAGTTTACATTACAGGTAAGGATTCACTCTTTCCTTGTAGTATGCCAAATAAAAACAAATTTTCCTTTTACCAATCACTCGTATTTTATTGTCATATTTATATATGTACATAAAAGTATAGATGGTTGCAAATCTTCCTATAATATGTACTACTACTTATATAAGTACATCCTTTGGGGATTTTCTTTTATAAAGTATGTGAAGGAACCCAAACTGCTGCCGAAATACATTGTGAAGTTTGAAACATTCTTGTTTTGTTGAGTGCACTGTGTTGATCAAAGCTCTCTTCTTTATTAATGGAGGATGGGGCAATAGGTGAGATGGAGCTAATGGATGCATGACTGCTCTTGGAGAGCTACCACCACTTCTATAGAAGAATCTCCTCACCCATATTTTCCTACATACTCTGTTTGTCCTGTGTTTCTGCATAAGATGACGACTTCTTATCAAGCAATTTACTAGAAGGAATAATGCCTCTGAAAGGTATAGAATTTGATTATGCGTGTTGGCCATTACTATTTTTATAACAAATAAGCGAGGGAAGATTCATTACCATGAAAACCCCTGTTGAAGTATGTGTATGGCTTGATTGTGCTCAGAAGGTTGTATTAATTACAATTCCATGTGGCGTTTTTGGATGCTATCTTGTTAAGCTCATACTAGATCTTCGTGTGACAATGTGTGGTCTATGTTTTAATATTTCTTTTGGTAATGAAAATGTATCACATTGCTGTGCTCCTTTCCCTTTTTTAACGTTGCTTATTCACCTTTCGGTATATCAATTTCACGAATAAGTGAATGGTCCCTACATTCTATGGGATGTACTTGGGTAAGGAACACTACTAGTCCTTGGGTAGATCCTTAGCTTCCTTTGGCAGACAAAGGAACATATAGCAAACTTGTCAAAAACACATTTAAATTCTAGGAGCATATATACGAGCACGCAGATCCACTGGATTTTGGTATAAACTCCACCTGGTGGATTTCAACACATGAAGACTGTTGTTTTCTTTATGACAGACGTTTGATGATAAAAAAAACTAAGGAGAATGCTCACCTTTGTATTGATAAGCCATGTTTTTTCCTTAATCAGTTGTAACATATGCAATGGAAGATTTCAAGTGTATTGGTAACATATGATTGAGCATTTGATCCGCATGTTGCACAAAATATTTCCAGCAGATTCCGTCGCATTTGACATTTAACATATGCGTACACAATCAACCTAAAAAGTGAATTGCATGTTGGGCCAGTTTTTATTACCAAGGTTGCATATTGGACTAGGATTAAACTATAGTTTTCACTTTAGACTAGTTATCTTTGCATAATGTTTCAGTTTAGGCCCGTTCTTCTCCAAGAGCCAGCAGATGATCTGAGCAGGGTGACCGTGAAACAGGGCAAATCGAGCTCCTTACTAGCTGGAAGCAAAAATGGAAAAGTTGATGTCTCTGTCCCTTGCTTGTTCACTGTAGGCTGGAAGCAAGAACTGAAAAAGGAGAGATCTTTGTGCTTTGCTCATTAACCCGGGGGAAGAGAAGATCTCACCAACGTCAGGAGAACATAGGCTCATTGGCCTGTGGAGGGGCTGGCAGGAGCAGCCTTGAATCAGGTATAAGGACTAGAGGAGGAAGAAGATGCACTATGTTACTGGGGTGTGGGCCCACTAGTCCAAGGTGCAAAGCTTGGTAACAAGATATGGTCTAAAGTGAAAAGATTTGTTTCACCTAGTCTAATATGCAACTTAGGTAATAAAAGTAGGTCCAAAGTATAGTTCACTCTTTTTTTTTAAGACATTGATAATTAAGTCTGCAAAAGTTTGACTATATGTTGACATGTTTTTTTTCTTGACCATAGGAGTTATACAATCATATATGTGTGCCGCTTGTTTAGTTTGACTATGTATTATATGGTGAATGTTGAAACTCTACATGTAAGATGAATTCTTAACTGTGTTCTCGTTGTGGCTTATTTAGTTTCATTTCTTTCTCTTTTTTTCCCTTTGAGTGCACTATGAATTACTGCTATTCTGTTTGCACCTCCTTTCGTTTTATTTCTTTTTATCCTCCGAGTGCACTATAAATTATTGCTACTCTTATTGCAGCTTGTGTAGTTTTTTTTTTTCGCTGAGTGCACTGTGCTGATCATTGATCAATGCTCTCTTGGTCTAGGGAGGACCGAATGCTTTGACCATGTTTGGGAGATACTATAGATGGCCATAAGGCCCGCCCGGCACGGCCCGGCCCAGGCACGGATAGGCATGGCCTAAGAGCGATCGGGCTGGCATGGCCCGATCGGAATTTCGTGCCGTGCCGTGCCTGCCCACGGGCCACACGTCAGGCCCAGGCACGGCCCAGTAGCAATCGGGCCGTGCCGGGCCGGCACAAAGGCACGATCAGCCCATTGGGCCTGGGCTAGCCCAGGCACGGCTTAGGACCAGTGGATCAGTGGACCAGTAATTCAGTGGATCAGTGGATTGACAAATTCAATGGATCAGTGGATTGAACATGCAAAATTTAAATTTAAACATGCCTTAGTTAACAAATTCAAATTTCACAACTTACTTGATAAATTCAAATTTGAACATGTCTTAGTTAACAAATTCAAATTACACAACTTACACAACTTAGTTGACAAATATAAATTTGAACATGCCTTGGTTAACAAATTCAAATAACACAACTTACACAACTTAGTTGACAAATTCAAATTTGAACATGCCTTAGTTGAATTCACAGTTCTAGATTCACAGATCACCTTGACAAAAATTCACAGATCACAGATCACAGATTCACAGATCACATTGACAAAAATTCATAGATCACTTGACTCAGATCACATATCACATGGACAATTCACAGAAGAGTTTCAAAAATCACAGTTGTAGATTCAAAAATTTCACCAAGTCAAATTACCCAAAATCACAAATTTTCACCCAAACTTTCACCCAAAAAACTTGACTCAGATCGCAGATGACATGGACAATTCACAGAAATCACAGTTCTAAGATTCAAAAGTTTCACTAAGTCAAAAATTACCCAAAATCATAAACTTTCACCCAAAAACTTGACACAGATCACAGATGACATGGACAATTCACAGAAATCACAGTTCTAAGATTCAAAAGTTTCACTAATTCAAAAATTACCCAAAATCATAAACTTTCACCCAAAAACTTGACACAAGTATTTCAATGAATAAAGTAGCTGTGTAGTGCAATGGCTGCCTCGTTAAAAACCTTTCTAGGTAAAAACTCACACCTCGTGAGAAAACTCTAGAAAGGAAAAAAGAGTGCAGCCCACAGCATTAATCAAATGTTCATAATAAAGTCCAAGTCCAATACAATCATCCAGTCCCAGTGACAGTGGCAGTGGTTACTTCATCAAGAAACAAATTGTCAAAAGAGTTTATAAGCTCTAAATTCTCCATGGTATGTTGCATCTTTGCATCTGCTTGCTCCCAATCTTTGATTAGTGCCAAAGCTTGCACCATGTCAGGAGCTAGACGCCGTCATCGCTCCTCGATGATCCTGCCAGTTAAGCTAAAAGCAGATTCCGATGATATAGTAGAAACAGGAACAGTCAAAACATCCCTAGCTAATATGGAAAGAATAGGATAGGTGTGGTTGTGCTCATGCCATCAGTTAAGGATATTGAAGTCATCATCGTATTGGTTGACAGTGTCACTGTCAAGATAGGCAAACAACTCAGATGCATTCATGTTAGCAGTAGAAGAAACAGCCTGAATCAAAGCGGTAGCAGAAGTTTTCCTAGAAAATGCACCAGCACCAAGTCCAGATCCTGCACTGGCACCAGCATCACCAAATCCAGAACCTGGACTGGCACCAGCACCAAATCCAGAACCTGGACTGGCACCAGCACCAGCATTACCAGCACCAAGTCCAGCACCAAGACTGGAACCACAAGCAGCAGCACCAAAAATTTTCCCCCAAGCTGTCTTTTTCTTACCAGAAGAAGAGCTTGGGATTGCCCTTTGTAATCTCACAGCACCAAATTTACTTTCATACTTAGCATACATGTCAGACAATGCAGCCCTAACCTCATTTAAATATGCAGAGTAATCACCACTAATAAGTTGTCCCATAATTTGGAGAACATTGCTAAAACCCCTGATCTTGGCCCTAGGATCCAAGATAAAAGCAAATGAATACAGAAATGGAATCTCAGACCGGTATGACAAGAACTTATTTTTCATGAGAACAACAACATTTCTAAGGTTCCAATCATTCTCATAAGTATTTAGATGTCCAGCAATCTCAAGAATGTGATGCATAATTAATGGAGATGTTGGATAATAAACACCAGACAAAATAACAGTTGAATCATAAAATTGTTCAAGTAATAAAAGAACAGTTTCAGCAATTGTCCAGTGTAAATCAGTCAGTAATGGCTGACCATCAACCATTGGATGGTGAGATGCAATAAACACTGAAAAAATGACCCTATGTGGCAAGAGATGCTTAAGCATTAGATAAGTTGCATTCCATCTAACATCCATGTCCAAACCAAATTTACGAGGACGAATACCTTTAGCAATGTAGAAGTTTTTGTATAAAGCAATGCGCTGATTAGATGCATTTATAAATGAAATAGCAGTTCTAAAATCTTGAAGTATGGGTTTGAAGATTTCTAGACCAGCCTTAACAATTAAATTGATGATATGACATGCACAACGCTGATGCAAATATAAATCACCAATATAACCAGACAGAGCAGGTTTAAGACTATCCATTGCTTTAGAATTAGCAGAGGCATTGTCCAGGGTAATAGAGAAGATCTTATTAGTCAAACCATATTCTTGAACAACAGAAAGCACACGTTCAGAAATATTTTCAGCATTGTGTGACACATCAATTAGCACTAGTCCCAAAATCCTCTTCTCTAATTGCCAATTAGAATTAACAAAATGGGCAACAACACTCAAATAATCCTCCTTAGCATTACCAGACCATATATCAGATGTCAAAGCAACAGAGCTAACAGACTTCAAAGTCTCAATAAGCATAGCACGTCTCTTGTCGAAGACATTAAAAACGTCCCTACTGATAGTTTGCCTAGAGACAACACTAAATCTAGGGTTGTGAGCATTCTGAATATACTCCTCAAAAGCAGCAGATTGACCAAAAGTAAGTGGAAGATCCTCTCTAGCAATCAACCTAACCAACTCAGTTCTAGCCACATCCGGTTTATATTCCCATTGACTAACAGAACCATCAGCATTAAACCTAAGCATGGACTGAGACAAAGCACCAACATTTCTAGGTTTGCACGATTTAATATGCCTAAGCAAATGACCAGTACCACCAGTTGAACGAGCAGACAATGTTTTATGACAGTAATTGCATTTAGCAGAAACGGGAACCTGAGCGCCATTGCGTTCTTCAAAGAGTTCTTCAAAGTCGTCCCATACCTCAGACCTGGACCTCTTGTTGCTAGCACTTGAGCCAGACGGAGCACCGTTGCCATCGGCACCGGTACCATCATCGTGTGGCTCCGGCTGCGACAGATCTCTCAGAGGTGAAGCAGTGTTGCCAAACACCTCGATGCGTTCCTCCTCCAAGTCATCTTCGTCATCACCCCGCGTCCCCATCACCCTCGCCTCGTAGTTGCATGAGGTTGGATCACCATCCATCGCAGGCACTCCGGTTCCTCAACGGTGGCTGCCGCCTGCCGCTCAGCGACCTGCAAGAACAAATGAAACAACGACGAGAGCAGAGAGTAGTTACAGATCTGATCGAATAGAGAAAATAAACTAAAAAAAAAGCTTGTACCTGCGCATCCGGAGCACCGGAGTTGCCGTTGATGATAGAGATCCACAGATCTACGAGAAGACAAGAGGAGAGACTAGATATGGGGGGTAGATGAGTGGATCTGAGTATCTGACGAAGAGAAACGATGAGGGTTGCAAAAAAAAGTACAGAATGGAGAGGAAATCGACAATGCGACCGTCGATCCGATGACCGGAGAGGCGGAGACGAAGAGCTCACGGTCACGGATCAACCAAAGAGATGAAAGAAAAGGATAGAGAAGAGACGACCCTTAAGCCCCCAGTGGGAGCCCGCTGACCCTCGGTGCTAGATCCGGCGAGGCATCCATCGGAGACGCCGACGAAGAGGGATGGAGGCGTGGAGGGCTCATGGGTCGGAGCCTGGAGGTGGAGGCGGAGCGGCTCAGCGGCGGATCGGTCGAGACTCGAGACTGATGTGGCTAGGGTTAGGGTTTGTCGGTTTGATGCGGTTTGGGGTATTTATACTCGCCCGGCGTAACAGGCCTCGGTCGGGCCGTGCCTGCCGTTGGACCGTGCCGGGCCGTGCCGGCCCACCGTGCCGAGGGAGCGGCCCAAGCACGGCCCGGCTGTCGAGCCGGGCCGACACGGGCACGACCCCAGTCGGGCCGTGCCGTGCCTGGGCCGGGCCAATTTGCCGTGCCTTGGGCCGGGCCGTCGGGCCTCGGGCCTTATGGCCATCTATAGGAGATACTGTACTAGCTGCAGGAGTACTCAGGAGTCAGGAGATCAGGGGAGCGCTTTCCATGGCCATGATCTCCTGAACTCTATTTTCCCGTTCTACGGCTTGTTATTTTAACAATTTGCTGCAAGACTGATAACATCTCTAAATGTCTCACTTGCTCTCTTTTGAGAAAATAGGATAAACCCGACCTTTACATCCAGCCGGATGTAGCTAGTCAATCTCGCTCTCTTGTCCTATCCAAAGTAACATTTCGTTAGCATTTCCCATTTCTCTATTTTAAATAAGTGGGGAGAGAACATTTGTATCATTAAAAACCTCAAGAACATTCGAGTCAATTAAAACCTATTAACTTTAGAGGTATTCTTCCATCCTTGAAGAGGTATATACCTCTATTATTTTATGATGAAAATTTAGATTGGTTAAATTGATTAGAAGATAAATTTATGATTGGTTATGACGAAGCTTTTCTGATTCTTAGAAAGTATATAGAGGTATATATATCACATATTGTTAGTTATGAGGTACGTCCTGAGGTATATACCTCAATTAATCCACATACTTATACCTTAAAAGACGAAATAAACATTAAAGAATATTTATAAAGATGAGTTTTCAACCTTATTCCAATCTTTTGCATTAGTTTTGGTAACCCCGTTAATAAAAGGTACACTTGGTTATATCCCAAGTATGAGGTGGTATATATCTATCGTTGGATGGGAGAAAACCTCTTAACTTTAACCGTAAATGGTCTACTATGTAATATTTGTGAATGTTGTATTAATATAATACTAGTTCCTGCTATGAGGTGTTTCCAACGTTTTTGTTGTGGTATACATAAATTAGTCTATGATGCATTGCTGTGGTATTTGCCTCAAGAACTTCGGTTTGATTACTGAAAACTCCAGTTATCATATAGTACGGCCAAGTGAAGCACTCTAAGGTATGTTCGTTTCCCTGTGTTGTTCCCAAAGCACACACAACACAGGAAACGTACGAAAAACGGAACGGTCTATTAGCGCGTGATTAATTAAGTATTAGCTAAGTTTTTTTAAAAAATGAATTAATTTGATTTTTTAAGCAACTTTTGTATAGAAACATTTTGCAAAAAAAAATACACTGTTCAGTAGTTTGGAAAACGTGCGCGCGAAAAAAAAGAACGGTGAGTTGGGAAAATGAGATGAAGAACTCAGCCAGGGTGAGTTCTTTACCCAACTTTCTAACTCACCTATCTCTTTTTTCACGCGGCACGCTTTTCAAACTGCTAACCGGTGTGTTTTTAGCAAAAAGTTTCTATACGAAAGTTGTTTTAAAAAATCATATTGATCCATTTTTTTAAAAAAATTAGTAAATACTTAATTAATCATATGCTAATGAGTCGCTCTGTTTTTCGTGCGGAGGGAATATTTTCCCAACGCTAACTACCGAATACACCCTAAGCAGTCCATTTCTTCAAGTAGATACTCCCTAGTCCCTACCCATTCCCTTTCTTCAAACAGGTATAGTAGTCAAATCCACTCTACAATACAGTATAAGTGTGTGCTTATTCTGAATAAATTCGTTCACAACAGACTGAACTGAGAAAAGGGCTACAAGCCTACAGCGATATATGACTATGGAGCACCCGATCCAGGAAGTTCTTTAACATCTCCTGAAGCAAGTTCAGGAAAAATAAAGGGGAAGGATGTCCTGAACAACATAGTTAATGAACGCCTGAAGGCATGCTGGAAACTACTCCATCTATGGCTGGATCACTAGGCCTGGGGCTTCTCCTCGGCTTTCTTTGGCTGCCAGGCAAAAAGATAGCAAATTTGTCAATGAGAAACACAACACGTCGAATACTGGCAATGAGAAAGAATAGGCCCTGCCTATGGAATAGAAAATCTCTTAGATAAGCCTGGCATCTAAAACCACATAAAACACAAAATATATCACTGTGTTTTTTTACTAAAAATGTTTTGAGTTGGTCATCACTCATCAGACATATCGGGACATCATTGCAAAAGTATGCAAATCCGTTTCAATGCACAAACAGCTGGCTGCTTGCATCATAAACTGAATGAACAGATAGACAAACTGTTCCCTGGAAGGAGCAGTTTGTGAGTACAATAACAAGCAAATGAATATTGGCTGCAATTGATCAAGTTAGTATTGAGATTTTGCATATGAGCACTGGGAAATAAAGGATAGTTCACTAAATTTTAGTACAAAATAATCACAGGTGTACTAAAGCCCAACATGCTATCCAGTACCCAGGGAATAATTGCCACAACATACAAATGAACCCATATTAACCATTATAAAGCACTTAAGTTTATATGAACTTGAGGAAGAAAGCATTCCTGTAAGCAGTTTAGTCAAATAGTCGTTGAACTTTCTTCTAAAGGTACACATACCCACAGGACATCTTTGCTGTCAATTGTACTGCTTGCATTTAGTAATGGTACGTATTAAGTCAAATAACATTCATAAATAATACTAACCTTTCAACAAGATGCCATGCAAGATTAGAGTAAAATTTAACTCTAGATTGATTAAGGGCATGTTCACTTTATTGCCAATTTCAACCCTACCAAATTTTGGTAGGGTAACAAACTAAACGTTACCTTACCAATGCCATCCTACCAAAATTTGGTGTTTCCGGAACTTTCCTCTCACAAAAACACTACCAAATTTTAGAAAGGCATCAAACTAAATACATCCAGTGCTACCAAAATTTGTCAACGCCAAAACTTACCAAAATTTGGTAAGGTTGAAAGTGGCAACAAAGTGAACAAGCCCTAAATGAAAAGTTTTGCTTCTGTAAGTTAAAAATTCTCTATAAATTGAAGAAGTTTTAAATGAAGAAATTTAGAAAGATTTTGGTGTTAACTAATAAGCGTGGATATTGTATTTGCTACTAATGACTCAGTTCTTTGTTGTGCCACGAAAAAAAGAAACACGCTAACTGCCTTTACAGCATTTCCGTCAATTGTTGTTTTCCATTAGTCCTATCAGGTCTCAAACTGTTGAGACTATCGCAGCCTATCCAGTAGCAAACTATATAGTCCATAAGCCATCCCTTATTGGTCGAATGAAGAATAGGACATTTCTTTAGTAGCCAAAAAGTACATAAGAAGTTAAATCTAGACCTGCTAAATACTTCTTAGTTAGGTACTTAAGCTTCTGAAAGATCAAAATCTCAAGCTACTTCTAGTTACATGAGAACCTTTTCAAGAAGAGAATGGTGCCCAGTAGGTATTTAATTAAAAGTACTTTCTAAGCTATCTTTATGCTCCTACTCGTTCTGTGGTGCACTAATAACACATAGTTGAGAAGATATTGTTCTTAAGAATTTTACTGAATCTACAGTCCTCAAGAACCTTTCTTCAAATAAAACATTAACAAATTACAGTTCATAACCATTTCCAAAATAGCTCAAGACCGTATATCCTACCTATAGATATACAGATAAAATGTAAACATATTCTATCTACACATTCTAACTTCCCATCATAAATGAAAGCACTAGATGATCATATGTTCATATGGGACCAAAGGTAACATGCTTGAAATAAACAGGGTGTTGTGTCAAACCAGTGAAAATTAAGGTTCAAGTAACAAATAAATACAGATAAGAGATAAGGATCACAAGTCAAAATAATGTGGAAGCATTCTAGAACAACACATGCATGTTCTTCTATTAGAATGAAACAACTGGACATGCATACAAGTCATAGACGAAGATGAATAATCAATGTCATATTTAAGTTACTCTCAGATACTCAAACACAGGGATAGCAGGTCCTAGACCAACCAAAAATTGTTAAGACAAAGAAAGAACAAACAGGTAGAACTATTGCATTGCTTGCATGTTAACAGCAGACTTTGTATATCACTTAAATTGGCACCTTCACTTACAAAAATGGAGGCAAGTTTGCAAATTTATGGGTACCCACTGAGCAAATTTCTCCCACTGCCTAGTTCATATTAGGTAGAAAATTGTAACCCAAATGAACTCGTATGGGTTGACAGGTACCCGCAGGTTCCATCTGCATCCCTACAGTTAGAAACATAGTGCTGCAGTACTGCTAGGCTTACTGGACATTTCCCAAAAAAAGCATTAATATTTGTTATCTAAGACGGAATTCCATACCTTAACAGACCTAAGTTTATAAATGTCTCATTTGCACTGATTCGCTGTATACTGCTATATGAGCCTTATGGGGTTGTGAGTTGTGACACGTTTACTGAACTTGGACTAAATGCTAATAAAGGAGAATACGATAAGTAGTATCGCCCACAAGGTGTTCGATGAAATGAGCAGTAATTAAAGAAACTATATTATCACCGTAAAGGCACAATGCTAACACGCACAAGATGCACGACTGATCAACAAAAATAACGTGACCCGGAGTCCCAATATTTGGTGAATGCACCCAATGTAGCAAGAAACGCGCACGCAGGCAAGGTGTTCGACGAAAAGAATACATAAGCAAAAGAAGACAAGAGGCTCACCTTGATGCCCGGGAACGACATGGTGAGCTCCTCCTCGGGGATGAGGACGGGCCACTTCTCCCCGCCGTCGCGGAAGAGCTGCTCGGTGTCGTGAAGGCGTCCGCGGTCGAGGATCTGGTCGCGGATACCCTGCGCGGTGGCGCCCTCTGCGGCGACGAAGGACTCCTCGACGCCGTTGAAGTAGGTGACGAGGACGCGCGGGGGCGGGTAAGAGCTCGGGTCCCCGGCGGCCCCCGCCGCGGCGTCGGCGGGGGGCGGCGAGGGGAGGCGGCGGAGCTCGACGGAGCAGGCCGGGTTGGAGTCCTTGGCCTTGCGGCCGTTGCACTGCGCCAGGAGCTCCACCGCCGCCGCCTTCCGCGGGTCCAGCGGGCAGTACTCCACCACCACCTTCGACAAGAACTTGAGCATCTCTCCTCCTCCTCCTCGCCGCCGCCGCCGCCGCCTCCGCTTCGCCTCCGACGAGTTGGTGGCGGCTGAAACGTTTCGAGTTGGGCTCGGCGAAGAATATGACGGCCCAAGTAAGTACACACACGGTTAAGACGTTGGCCCAAGTCGCGGAAGAAACAATCCGACGGTCCAAAACCATCTACGTTTAGATCCAACGACGAATCCCCTCGCCGCCTCGCCCGATTGAGCCGCGATTGCCGTCCCACCCAAATCGCGATGGATCCGCGGCGGCGGAGGGCGACGGCGTCACGGCGGCGGAGGAGCGCGGCATCGGCGACGGCGCAGAGGGATCCGGATCGGCAACCTCGGCGGCGGCTTGATTCTTGGTACGTGGTAGCTCATGCCGTGCTTTTCTAATTAAATCTGCTAAATTCACTTCTAGATTACTATATTTCTGGAATACGAAAGAAGGAAGAAACATGGCAGCATGTCCATTCATGCATCCAGTATTAAGGTGTGCATGCCTCCATTGTCATAATAATTCATTTCATCCTATGCCTATGCATGTTGATTATATATGTGCCTCAGTGGAAAAGTCTGCAGAGTGCATATGCATGTTTAACAGTGATTTTATATATATATATATATATATATATATATATATATATATATATATATATATATATATATATATATATATATATATATATATATATANTATGTCTCAGTAGAGAAATCTGGGTTCACAAATTTGGATATGCACATGTGCCTGAATGCTTGGTTTAAGTTGGTTTGTGGAAGAGCTTTCATGGTGTTGCCATTTGGCAAATTAACTTACCAAGCTCCTATTTTGCTCAACTATTTCTCTGTGGTTGCTAGGTTGTGTTCGGTTCCATGAGTTGGGAACTAATCTCTCTAGCATACAAAACGGAGCAACTCATTAGTACATGATTAATTTAATATTAATTTTTTTAAAAAATAAATTAATATGATTTTTTTAAAACAATTTTCGTATAGAAAATTTTTGCAAAATACACACAGTTTAACAGTTTGAAAAACTTATGCGCGAAAAACGAGAGAGGTGAGTTGGAAAGGTGGGGGAAGAACACAGCCTAAATGGAACCATATTCCAACCCTTTTTGTTAACAGAGAATCCACTTTGTTTGTTTTCATTCCAGGTAGTAAAGAACCTTTCTTTTTGTGAGTTAGTGAAAAATCCATGGACGGGTTGTCCGTCGCTTATCGCAAGATTGGGCATCCTCTTCCCCTTAGTTTCTTCTCCTCTCTTTGGTTGATTTCCTCTCAGTTGACTATATTAGAGCACATGCCCTTCATAAATCTGGTGGCATAATATTTTGATTAATAAATTATGAAACTTCACATTAGTCAAATTTATTTTCCTAGAATCAATCCAATTGAGCTTTAAATTTGATTCAGGTCCTATATCAAATATATTTAAGGCAAAATGCAAAAATATTATAGTGCCTGCAAAAATTAATCGAAGACCATTAACATATATCTAATCACTTCAGCACATATCTGAGGACAACATATGTCGACACAAAAGAGAATGAAATAGGGCTATTTCCATTAACTCCTTGTGGGCATAAACAACTCCAATATAAAAGCATTTGATGCAATATGGAAATAGCCTCTAGCTAATTAAAATTTGTCGACAAAATGGCAAGAGTAGATAGCAGAGCGGTATAAACGTAATGATGGAAACATATATGGTCCTCAGCGTCAGCTCACCATGAACCGGCGCCTGCTAGGATGTAGGACAAGCTGGTTTGCCTCTCCTACTGCCCGTGCGACATCCCAGTCATGCCAGTACCCACCTCTCGGTTGTGGCGTGCTCTACAAAACCAAAGGGCAATGGTTAGTAATATTTTGACAATCTTTTTCCCCTCTAAATTACTTGTCATGGAATTATTTTATTTACATGCAAACTTAAATATTGGCCTTATTACCTACCACCGTAAACTAGTCTAGAACATTTAATACAATGTTCATAGTGCTCTTTCTAGTGGGATCTAGTTTTTTTCTTTGGCTTGGCCAAAATTCTTGTTTGCTTGACTCACACCTTGGTAATACAATATAAAGCTGTCCATGTGAGAACACAAGCTTTGCAAGATAAATCCCAACATTTGGGATGATTTGTCCCTGTGATTTTATTACGGTCATTGCAAAATTTAAGCGTATTGGAAATTGTTTCCTCTTGAACTTGAAAGGAAGGGAAATATTGTCCAAGATCCTTGGTATAAACACCCTTTGCTTGCATGTTGTCCACCTATAATTTCAACATTAATTGCATTGCCTTGGAAAGCTTTGACCATTAATCTTGTTCTATTGCACAACCTATTATTAGAATCCAGATTGCAAAAGGAGAATAATAGGGCAGCTAATTTTTACTTTGAGCTCATGTGGGGGGAGGCCATTTCGAGTGATCGAGTTTAGAAAGTCAATATGGTAACTATTGTGGGGATCATCATTGACAAACCTTTTGTTGGCCTAAAAATTCTGTCAATTATCTTTGCGTTTAGCTTATCCACATTTTATTTTTGGACAAGAGAATGACTCTACAATGCTACCTTGCTTTGTGAAGTTTCACATGCTATTATGAGCAAGCTTAATAGGGATTTTGAACTCGAGGGTACAGTGCATCCTCCAACAATATCGACGCTACTATACCAACGGAACACACTCTAGCAAGAAGTGCCTTGTATAGAATGTCTTTCTAATGCCACCTGGACCATTGACAAAAAATACCTAGTCTTATTAACTATATGATATACGATCTCATCAAATCCTGCACGCTCCTCATTACTAAGAGATGTATATATATCTAAATATTCTTTGTCCATCATCACATATAGTTCCTCTCTGACTTCTGTCATTATTCATTGAAAAATTCAACTGATAGATGAAAATAAATAAATGTGTTAGGAAACTATTGGCAAATGAGATAATTAATTTTTTTTTAAAATAAAGCGCACCAGTATCAACAAAATACCTATATCATGCACCTCGGTAAGACCATAATCTACGATATTCTTCCCCATAGAATGAAGCATATCTTGTATGCATCTAAGCACCATTGTTCCATTGATACTTGGTTGGCCTTCTCCCTATTGCAATATTTAGACATTGAATCATTGTGCTTATCCCATACTGCATTGATATTGGTATATACTCACAAATAACAGACAGAGCAGATGATATTTGACTATTTGGAAAGTTGCAGCCTCACGCAAGTAGTCATCATGTAACCTATCATTCTCTACCAGCCTACTCTTGTCGCATGCCTCTCTAATGGTAAAGAATATGTGATGCCAAATACCGTTCTCAAATCCTCATGCGAGGTTGCACCTCTCACATGGTTCAGAAGCACTCAAGTAGTATCTTTCAACTTTTGCACGGTGCACATACACAATCCGTCCAACCCGACCTCTTAGTTTTTCTTTTTTTGCCATACATTTTTACCCTTGATCTATAGATAATGTCCTGAAAACTCCTTATACAATAATTCCCTTCCATCCCCCTCTACACGATTCGTTTTGAAATAGTTAGTAAGTGTTGTCATAGAAGAAGAAGATGGTCGTCTAACAACATCCTCAAAATTACCACACTCCCTGTAGGTAACATACTGAATATTCCACATGAAACTAGAGTTGCAAAACAGCTAGATAGTTAACGAAATGTGGGAGAGTAAGAATAATATATATATAGCTTACAGGGGTGATATGTATCTAGTATGCTTGTACTGACAAATTTAAATTAATTTGCCGTTAAGGATCGACGGGAATGATGCATAATCGTGGCCTTTATGTATGTACTTGTATAGGTACTTCACATATATACTTAGGCAAGCTTCAACATTGATATGATAGTTATATCGTATAAGAAGTCTAGGATTGTATCGGACCACCCACCTATATCTAACTCCACACCTTTAACCTTAACATGATGACCATCATCTCTCCTCTTGTATAAAAAGTATTTACCCTTGATGAGCTTGACAAAATTGTTAGAAATAATGAAAGCGACACTCTCCATCGACCATGCAAACACACTTTTTATTTAGATCACCACATGGTCCGTGTACTATATACTTGATGGTCAAACGATGCAACACATGATACTTATCTTTGTTTGGTATGTATGTGTGCATTGCTTTATCATATCCTAGGTTTGCTAACTTACTAAGTGGCTTCATTATCAACAGGATGTGTTCATGTGGTAGGCTCCTCTTTTGAAACTCAGTAACATGAGCGTACGCTTGAACCTCCAAAATACTTTTTCTTAAGGCTAAGTTGCGAGACATGATAGATCAATAGGTCAAGAAAATATATTTTGGAGAAGTTTAAGCATACGCTCATGTTATCAAGTTTCAAAAGAGGGCCTTACCATATTAACATATCCTATTGATAATGAAGCCATACAATAGTTAATGCTCCTAGATGGATATGATAAAGTAATTTGCGCAGAGATAAGACAAAGATAATTACCCTATATTGCATTGTCTAGTCATCAAGCATATGCGCACTACCATGTGATGAACTAAATAAAAAGTGTGCTTGCATGGTCGGTGGAGTGTGTCGCTTTCACTATCCTTGGCAATTCTATCAAGCAGCACAAGGAAACGACTCATACTCTTTATACACTGAGGAGAGATGATGAACATTGTGTTAAGATAAGAAGTGCAAAGTTAGACAGCAAGTGGGTGTTCCCATACAATCCTTGACTGCTTATGCGATATAATTATAATATCAATGTTGAAGCTTGCTCAAGCATAAAATCTATGAAGATATACAAGTAAGGTCACAACTGTGGATCGTTCTCAGTCGACCCTGCTAAGGGAATCTATGAAATTCATCAATATATGAATGCTAGAGACGTATCACCATTGAGAGCTACTCCCTTCATCTTAGAATATAAAGATTTATAGGGTTGGACACAGGTATTAAGAAACTAGGTAGAATTAAATGGGGGAAGATTGTGATTGGTTGAAAGGTGGAGGTAGGTGAGGAAATTGAATGGAGGAGGGTTGTGATTGGTTGGGAAGAGAATGTTGGTGGAAAAGTTGTTATATTTTGGGACAAATCCTAAAGGCTAGAAGTTGTTATATTTTGGGACGAAGGGAATATAAGTATGTATAGGATTCTTAGTTTCCCGTTGTTCGGTATCTATCTAGTTTCTTAGCTCCAACTTCATTTGCCTAACATGCATTATGTTACCTATGATGATTTTGGTAATTTTGAGGATGTTGTCAGCAAGCCATCTACTATGACAACACTTATTGAGTATTTCCATATGAATTGCATAGATGCGGATGTAAGTAAATTATTGTACAAGGAGTTTCCCAAAACACTATTGGTGGATCAAGGTAAAATTGTATGAATAAAAAGAAAACTAAGAGAGGTAATGTTGGATTGAATTGTGTATGTGTACCCTACAGAAGGGGAGAGAACTACTAGGAGTGCTTTTGAACATGTGAGAGGTGCAACCTCGTATGAAGATCTGAGAACAATATCTGGTTTCACTTACTTTACCTTTAGGAATGCATGCAAGAGGAGTGAGCTTATAAAGATGGACACGACTGCTCAAATGCCAGTTGCTCTATGTTGGTTATTTGCGACTATACAAGTATTTTGTGAGGCCACAAATATTCGTGACTATGGGACAAGCACAAGGGTTCAATATCTAGAGATCACAACTACGATAACACCAACCTAGTATTAGTAGAGCAAATGATGCTTAGAGACATACATGATTTGCTTCATTCAATGGGAAAGGATATCATAGATTATGGTCTTTTCGAGGTGAAAGATAATTTTTATACTGGTACATTTTATTTTTTTATTAAATTTTAGTATCCTACTTACCAATAGTTTCCCGATGCATTTATTTGTTTTTGTCAATCAAGTAAATTTTTCGACAACATAATGATAAGAGGTTAGAGATGAACTATCCAGGGAAATAGACTAAGAACATTTAAAAATGTATACATCTCTTAATGATGAGCAGTGTACAGAATTTGATAAGATCATGTAGTTAATAAGAAGAGCTAGGTTTTTTTTAGCGATGGCTCAGATGGCATCGGAAAGACATTTCTCTACAAGACACTTCTTGCTATATTACGATTCGTGGGATTAATAGCCATTGCAACTGTGACATCTGGTATAACAACGTCGATATTGTCAAAAGATGCACCGGAAACTCAAGGTTCAAAATCCCCATTAAGCTTCCTCTTAATAGCATGTGCAAATTCATGAAGCAAAGTTGTAGCACACAGTTACTTCGCCCTTTCTTGATTATTTGGGATGAAGCTGCAATGACCGAGCGTCAAGTAGTTGGTGATACTTGATAGGTCTTTTCAGAACATTATGGATTATTCTTTGCCGTTTGAAGGAATGGCCATTGTATTTTGTGGTGATTTTAGATAGGTTCTTCCCGTGGTGGTGGATGGGACAAGGATTGCGGAGATCTTAGTTATGGAAAAATATAAGGAAGATATGCTTGTCACTTAAAAATGAGGGCTCAATCTATCCGTGATTTTGGAATTAGCTCCTTTGGATTGGAAACGAAATTGAATATTCCTCTCGCTTGATGATGAAAGAAATGCAAGCTCTATAGCTTATATGAGCACACAAACTGTAGTGGAGTTTTATCACCAATTTTCTTGTAAAAGGTAGGCAGTAGAATTTATACTGCTCGTGGTTCAGGGTTTTCCATTTTCGAAAACTAGCAAAAAAGAAGGGTTCTGGAACCCTTAAGGTTCGATGGTATATGGATATGGAAAATCCAACATGCCCCATCCTAATAGGAAAATGAAGGGAATAGATACCCAATATGATTAGTGGGAAGAACTTTTGGTAATGGTCTCGGGCCTATATGTTCTTTTTTATGTGTTCTTAGTTCTATTCATCTTCTTTGATTCTTTTAAACAAGAATCTAATAAACTAAAATTGAGTGGAAAAGAAGAGAAGAAATAGTTAAATGGAGAGAATCGACTAAGCGAAGACATTCAGAATCTTCTTTACATCAAGTAAATCCTTCGGCTCCTATGCGCCTTTTTCTTTAAGTTATTTGTTGTTTCTCTCAAGCCATAGGGAAAGTCTATGATAAATAAAAAACATCTCACTCTTCCCTAAATTCTTTGTTCAATTCTGAACATAAAAGAAAGGAAAGAAAGGAATTTTTGAGGCTGTGGTACCCTATATTTCCTAATGTATATTGTAGGAATAATCAAACTATTCCTTACAGCAGTCTGGAACACTTACATCTTCGCAAAGCAAATAATGATCATTGTAGTACAATTGAAATGCATACATTTGGTTCATACACTATTGGGAAGAGTAGGTTTATTTTATAGTCCGGGGACTCTCTAAATCTTAAAATAAAGAAAAGGCCCGTGATCGAAGTACCAACTGCTCACTGTGAGGAACCTTCTCTGTTTCATTCACTAAGAGGGAATTAGCATCTTTCTCGAATGGCTATCCTTGACAAAGGGTAGCGTTGGTATCATAATTTACATGTAGCGGGTATAGTTTAGTGGTAAAAGTGTGATTCATTCTATTGAGTCATTCTCTCAACCAAAAATAAGTAGGTGGATAAGCTGAACACTGAAATGATTGATTGGTTTCTTGGGCAAGAAAAGTTTTATCACAACGATGACTTTGTCGATGATGATCCCCGCAATGGATATCACATTGACTTTTTGAACTCGATCACTCCAAATGACCACCTCCAACATGAGCTCAAAGTTAAAATCAACTTCCCCGTGATTCTCTTCTGCAATCTTTATCCTAACTATGGTACAATGTAACAAGACTAATGGTTAGTCCTTTTTTAAGACAATGCAATTGATGCTGAAATTGTTGGTGGACAACATGTAGGCACAATGGTGTTCATACCAAGGGTCCCCTTGTCTCTCTCAGGCAATATTTTCCCTCCTTTCAAGTTCAAGAGGAAACAACTACCAATATGACTAACTTTTGCAATGGCCGTAGATAAATCACAATGACAAACCATCCTAAATATTGAGATCTATCTTCTAAAGCCTATGTTCTCACATAGAAAGTTTTATGTTACATTATCAAGAGGTGTATCAAGGCAAATAATAAGGATTTTGGCCAAGCCAAAGACGTAACTATTTATTATGATAATTCTCTATTGACTATGTATTATACATGTTATTTTTGCAATATTTTTCTGATGCGAATGATGGTAAATGCTCATTCTTGAAAAACTGTGGACACCACCACTTTTGATTAACTCTTGCAAACCAGGTGAAATTGTAAACCATTGCAAATCTCATGGAAAACCGATACCACTTTTGAATTCTATCTGTTCCTGCAAATTTGATTTGAGCAGGTACTTCCTGTCTTTTCCATGTGGTCATGGAATTTGCTATGTATTCTGGTTTTATCATGCAAAATTGATATGCTGTTTGCGATGGTATGAACAGATATTCACTTGCTCTATGTTCATTTTTTCTGAATTTTGTATAGTTCTTTGTGCCAATTCTTTTACACTGATGTGACTAGATACTACACTTGTTCTTTTCCATTGTGGTTGGGCAACTAAACAGCCACTTCCCTGATATGTTATGTTCTGTTGTCTGATACGTGGACTGATATGATCAGATATTTAGCACTTCTCCCCCAGTGAGAAAATGCCAGTGATGATTGCACTATGCTGATTCTACATCCTTCTCTGTTGTTGGCTTGTTGCCTTTTCCTTCATTTTTTTAACTGATAGCGACAAATACACGCATGATCGTGGTATATTTCGATTTGGCCAGGAAACGAAATCTGTTAGTTTTAGCCTGTATCTTGATATCTCTCTGTACCCTAATGCAAGTGATGACAAAGTAATGCACAACTTTGCTGCAAATTTGAGATCACGCTACTTATACATTGTTCCTTATAGGGCTCATGAGTTTGAAGATGCCTGTACAAGGCTAATAAACAGAACGCAGATGACATAGTTGTTTTAATCTTGTATATGTAGTTAACGACATGTTTATCTGATTGGTTCCTAATTGTGGAAAACTTGCGAATGGCATGCCTACACATATGGTTGTTTTAAATTATCAAATATACAAGCATATTGAACGAGATCATGTACACGCATTTGGCTATAATAATCACATAACGTTTTGTTTGAGTTAGCCAGACAAGAAAACACATTGAGATACAGTAACATGCAAAGTACATCAGTTCTTTAAAAAAACAGTGAGTTTAAATATTCGGTGGCCACAGACTCAAAACAAAAATCTAATCTGTAACCTCCATGATGGAGTAACATCACTACCCATAAACAGATTTAGGGATATAAAATTTTCATCCACAAACTTCACTGCGTAAGCTTCGGGAAACTATTTTAAACTCTCGAAGAGATGTTGTTTCCATGTCATTCAAATAGTTATAAAAAAAATTTAAAAAATTTTGAGAAGATGTATTAATATGTAATATATCACTCGACAAACATACAACTTAAAATTTAACTTCTATATTTCGCAACGGAAAAAACAAATTAAACTACAACTAGTTAACGCATATTCATAGTGAAATTTGTTTTTTTTGTTACGACATGTAGAAGTTGAATTTTAAGTTCCATGTTTTGTGAAGTGATATATCACATATTAATACATTTTCTTAATATTTTTTAATTTTTTCATAACTATTTAAGTGGCATATAAGCAATAAGGAGACGTCCCCTCGAGAGTTTAAAATCCACTCTCCGTAACCTTCCACCACAAGAGAAGTTATCTACACTCAAATGTATCTATCCAACCAACATCTCCTACATGCAGGTCAGCAGGTATGTCTTTAAATTTCCCTCTACCTTTGATGCAACCAACAACATCTACCATATGCAGGCTCATATAATACAGGCAACCAAACAGCTTCATCTATCTTTCCCTAGTCTGGCCAAGTTCAGTATGAACGAGGGAGATGAGCCATGCTAGAGAGATGCAGGGAACCAAATATGTCCTAAGGTATTTTGATTTAACTCAGTTCTCTTAACACTCACCTAAAAAAATGAATTCACTTCATGAAAAGAAAAATATGTACGTGTCTTGATGACTATTCTTGTTTAAAAGTCAGAATTTTGGGCTGCCAGATAAGAAAGCAAACAGATAGTGTAATCTTATGATTGTTAGAGTTTACTGTTGTAGCATTTCTCTGCACTTTAGATCAATTTTTCTCTTGGTAGGGGGTCTGCTTGCAAAGCTTTTTAGAAGTGCCTCTGCAATTGCTTCACTGGTATCATGACAATTTGAAAAAAAATATATAGATAACTGTTAATCGATGGCTAGAGCGCAATTCCCATTTATGCAAACAAAAAATATGTATCTTTTGCAATATTTGAAGACGTGATTATGAAGGTATGACTATTGCTTGCAATATGTATCTTTTTTGCAATATTCTGAATTTTTATTAGGTATGTCCCCATATAATCCTACTAGCAGACTTGCCCCACAACAGTTGACATTATTCCCCATAAGAATATGAATAGGTTTCATTCTTTAAATTGAAGGCAATTTAATCAATTCTGGGTGTATTTGGTGGATGTAGGAGTGGTAATGGGTCAAGTCCCATGGTTGTTTTTACAACGCTACCTAGGCCTTATATATTTTTAGTTCAAAAATAAATTGAAATTAAGCCCACCCTATTTTAGGCTCAACCCTTAAATTTTGTAGGCTAAAATGTTAGACACTTTACCATCCCTAGGTGGATGCTTCGACTTCAGTCTGTAGATACAAGGAATGTCCATTATCTTAAAAGGAAGTACATGGAATGTTCACTCTCTTCAAATTGGGCTCAACTGCAAGAGTGCTTTTTTTCCCTCAATATCCAAGCTAGATATGCCCCACTGCTGTCCTCTCACTGCTACAGAAAGACACATAAAGGATGACATTATAGATGCCGGAACAGCTAACACTAGCACCTATAGTGTTTTTTCTGCCCACACGAGCGCCCGCGGAGCGTTATCGGCTAGAACCGGCACCTTTGTGGAGAAATAGGTGTCGGTTTTAGAGGAAAAACGGAACCAATACTATAGGCGACGGTTTTTAAAAAAACGACACCTTTAATTTATTACAGGTGTCGGTTAATTAAAACACTAACACCTATAATATATTATAGGTTTAAAAACCAGCACCTGTAAAAACCAAGTCGAGCCAACTACGTCGTCCTTATCCACTCGCGAGGACGTCGCCCGTGCGGATAAGGTGAGCAGCGGGCGTGACTCTCTCTCTCACGAGTCTCTTCCCTCTCTCGTGCGACTCTCTCTCTCCCTCTCCTTTCCACCCGCGAGCACCGGCGACGGCGCCCTCCTTGGCGTCCTCCCCACCCACGAGTGGCAACCATCAGATCCAGCTGCCCCAAGCTTGGGTGCGGCCAGATTTGCCCGCCATGGCCTCCGACGGGTGATGGCAGATAGCGCAGGCAATGGCGATGGTTCCTAGTGTGCGGTGAGTAATAGATCAATGTTGGGATTTCTTCTTGTACATGTGTAGATGTTGATTGTGTCTGGATGTCTATGTTGATTGTATATGATGTATTAACTTGTGGATGTTAATTCCATTTATTTCTATTGGATTTTTGTGGATGAACTTGATCTTCTCTATGAACTCTGGGTGATGGGGATGATGGGGATTATTTCAGGGGTGATGGGGAGTTTCTTGATGCATTGAACCGATGCATTGAGCCGAACCTTAAAGGTGCCAGTTTCTAAACCGGCACATATTTCCCGAACCGACACCTATTTTCCCTCAGTGTCGCCTGCTAGGTGCCGACTGAAAAATCTGGCATCTTTATGGGGTTTCCAACCAGCACCAATTAAGGTTTCTGTAGTAGTGTCTGGTTGCACGGACTAGAGTAGTGATCATTTTTTAATTTTTAGTTTGCATGGAAAAAAAATGGAGCCTGAACCCATATTTTCATTAGGTTTGTTTCTTAGCTCTACAAGGATTCTAACGGCATAACTATGATGTTTTTAATGCACTGAAGAGCTATTCTTCTCATCCTCAGCTTGAATGGAAATGAAAACAAAGCTTGATTAATTTTTCTCTCGAAACGGACCAGCACATGATTTCGTGATATGAATGTGCATTGCAGCGAGTACCAAAACACGTTTGATTTGTATTATCAAATATTGCCTTAGTGTTAGGATGGATACGTTACTAAGTGTACTACTATGGAGTACGATGCTAAAATATTGCATTTTCATGGTAAATGATATATCCAACAGGACAAATAGAATTTTCATTCTAACATCTTTTTAGGATAGCACCATGCAATTTTTAGAGTATATCTGAAATCGCCATTAACAACATTACGACAGGCTTATCATGTACATGAACAAACCTGTTTAAGTTAATGGGGAGTACTCAACTGTAGCCACCATGTGTCCATACACAAGTTGTAAGAATTTTCAATTTAATCGTGGCAGTGCTCAGATGGAGACCAAAAGGCAGCAGGAAATGAGATGTGTCTATATTCGAAAAAAAAAAAGAAAGGAATATGTCGGTTGCATGGAGATAAGAGATAACCAGCTGCTGTTTTTGCATAACCATGTCGGATAATTTGGAATGATAGACAACAGATGGACAAATAAAACCAATGAAAGCACGATATTTATTCGTCTGTCTGTGTCCCACAACGCAAAGAAAGTAGTACTAGGTGAAACGGAAACAGTGTTGAGATCACGCAACGACTCAAAGACCAAGCAAGCACAATACCAAAATCACAACTCAAGATATATTTTAGCATAAAAGCCATAAACGCTAGTAATTAATCCACCAGTAGACTACTAAAAAACTGTCCCGAGTGATTTTTAGCTGGTAACTGATAAAGAAGACTGAAACGTGCATTTAACTGTAGACTGCGATAAAAACTTCCATTTTCTTGACGGCTTCAACAATACAAATCAACCCTGATTTGATCACTTATTCAAGCCCCGTCTAATTCAACCAATAGAATCTTCCCAAAAATTTCATCAAGCCAACCTACAAAAAGCAGGGGATATTTGATGAAATTATCCAAATTAATGCAGTTCCCAATGCAAATGAGTAGAAACTTACCTCCCGTGCTATATATAGTGCTTTTGCTTAGATTTCGATCTTGCCATGAAGTTCCGGGCCATATCCTGGTGCCGTGCAAAAATATTCCTGTAAAGATAGGCGACCAATCTGCACGTCAATTTAAACATCAAAGAGCATCTACTATATTGCTTATTGAAAAGAAGTGCAAAGACATACCGAGAGCACTGGCAGACTCATGTATGCGTGCAGGTATGTGCACGATAACGTGAGCCGAGCTGTTCTGCTCCGAAGGAGCTTTTGCAGAAGTAGAGTTGCCCCTTGCGAAAGCTTTCTGTGAACACAAGGAAAAGTACATGAACGACATGCTATTGCAGTGTTGTTAGATGACTAACATAGAGAGAGGGAGAATTTTATCTTACGTTAATACTCAAGGTAGTAGTAACATCCCTCAGCTTTCTGTTCAGCATCCTTTATAGAGCCTAGCTTGTTGATCCTAGGCCTGTAGGTTGTAGGATCTTTCCTAAAGGTGACATCAAGATGCTGTTGAACACAGAGAAATTAAATTCAAGTACTTCCCATTAAAACGCTTAAAATACCGTCTGAAAAATTCAGTACTTATCACTTGATCCTCTAAAAAAGTAACATTCTGACTGTGTCCATGTTATTTAAATTCCAAGAAGTGTTGCATACCAGAAAACCTTTGCATGAAAATTTTCAGGGGTATCCACTATCCTCACTTGGTATAACACAGGAGGCAGTAGAAAGAGGAATTCAACTTACCGAAAGAAAATGGTTCATCCCAGAGGCCAGGGGTTCTGGTGCATTTGCAATACAGTCAACAGAAGGTTTTCCCTCGAAAACAACCACGTTATCAGCAAGGTAGGTTGCCATGATAAAATCGTGCTCAACGACAAATGCAGTTTTCTTTTCATGGAGGATAAATCTTTTTATGACCTTTGCTGCAAGAAGGCGCTGCTCTGAATCAAGATGGGCACTTGGTTCATCAATGAGGTAAATATCAGCAGGCTGCAAACAAAATGCCATGTAAAAATCAATACTTATTGGATGCACTGTCCAGATGACCAATAGTTATATACAATATACTCCTTGAGCATAAACTTTTCTAACTAGGGATTCATGGTTTAAATTACAATCTATATGCATAATTAACAATAAACATGTTAAATAGCAAATATATACTGGTAATTGTTTCCTTTTCTCCTTGATCTGCTTTCAAAACCTCAGAACGTTCTTACTAGTCTAAGAAATATGTGTCAGCTATGAGCCTAGACAAATGTGCTGTGTGTTGTTTAAAAATAATGTTAATAATAATACTATTATGGGTAATCTAGTTTCCTGAAAGGAAAAATGAAGAAAAATGTCCCAACAATCCACAAAAAGTAATCTGCAATGGCAGGCATTGCGAATTTGTATGTCAAACTATTTTCCCACTAAGTTTTAAAGATATTGATGAATAATAAACTCATCACTGAAGCTTGTGGGAGGGTTTGGTCAGGAGGATGCAGAAAAAGTGCAACACGTAGTCTATGCCTGAAAGTTTAATATATACTGTAAAGTTCACATAAAAGTAGCAAAGTAAACTTGCACACCTATAACAATTAATGTGATTAATTAATTTTCGTCCACAAAGTATATGGAACAGCATAAGCGCTTAGATATGATCGATGGGGAAATAGAATGTAGCGAATGAATGTAGTTGATTTATAAAGAGTGTGCAGTGTGGAAAATCAAGGTCTAGTGAACAGATCTTTCCTTGACAGACAAGCGCTATACAGCCTAAATGAATTTTTGAGATATAAAGGTCCCAGTTTCTTCTCAAAATAAAGCATTGGGTTAATGCAAACAAGGTGTATCACTATCACATTTTACAGATATATTTGTCTAACATTTGAAGGCTTTTAAAATACTTGAGGAACTTTTCTACCCACAACAATGATTTGAGAATATTACCTTCCCAAGACAAAGACAAAGCGCAACCCTTTGCAGCTCCCCTCCAGAAAGAGTTGAAACCTGCCTGTCCATGAGTTGCTCAATTTTCAGTGGTTTCATGACATCAGATCTGAACTGGGCTTGAGTGCATGATCCAGGTACTTTCTCGAATAGAAGATCTCTCACTGTAGAGCTATATTTAGATATCAATTCCTGAGGCTTGTATGAGACAGTGTATTCAGGCACATCAACTTCTTCGTCTCCTACTTTGTCTGGTTTCACTCTTCCTGCCTGAAATTCAGATAAGAATAATCTTGAGAGTTATAATTAGAAGTAGAAATCTTCATATTAATGCAAAAGTATATTTGACAAAAATAAGGTCTGTACCAGCATACGGATAAATGTCGTCTTCCCAGTACCATTCTCACCGAGCATTACAATTATCTGGGAATCATTAAAGCTGCCTTCAGTGACCTTTAGCTTAAAGCCACACCTTGTCTTTGTCATTGTAGGATATTGGTAGCATTGGTATGTCTGACCCTCTACGATTTCCTCAGTAGACTCGGAAACCTAAGGAAGAAAATAGCATTGCATTAGAGTCAGAACACATAAGAATTGAAGTAAAAGTATGGTGCTCATAATTGTAGCCCTTACTCTAAATGTAAGTTTCTCCTCGCGGAAACGTAGGTTCTCTGTTGGTATAAAGCCATTCAAGAAAATGTTGATTCCTTCTCTGACAGAAGAGGGCAAAGTAACAACACCATATGCTCCAGGAGTCCCATAAAGACAGCATATATAGTCTGATAGGTAGTCAAGTATGCTAAGATCATGCTCCACAACAATTACGTAGCTGCAAAAATAAAGGAAAACTTGCTTGTCAAATGCAAAGTGTGCAGTTCAAATGTTCTGATTTGGTAAAATGGAACTCTTCTTACTTTTTGGGTTGAAGCAAAGAGCGAATAACTTGTGCAGCTTTCAGCCTTTGCTTCACATCAAGATAGCAGGATGGCTCATCAAACATATAAACGTCTGCTTCTTCCATAGCACGAGCAGCTATTGCAAATCTCTGGAGTTCACCACCAGATAGAGCTGAGACATCTCGGTCGAGAACATGATTCAATTCGAGAGTATCACACAGTAGGTCTTTCATATGTCTCTCATCTTTCATGCTAAGAAGATCTCCAACCTTCCCTTTAACAGATTTAGGAATGTGATCAAGGTATTGTGGTTTCATAGTTGCCTGTAATCATGCATTAGACAGAATGTGTCACAGTAACAAATCTGACCTATAGTATGTAAGTACAACTATAATAAATAAGTTAAATGGAACATAATTCTTCCACGTCAGTATTTAGCTTATGAATAACTGAGATGATTTAAACACTTCAACCATGACCATCAGAGCAATTAATAATTTGGATGATATGTGACTAAGAAACAAATTCTAAAACTGAACATGTTTAAGGGAAACATCCTAAATAGTTGCATCTGCAGTCCTGCTATATTTCAAGTCCAGCTAACGCAATTCAAATTTAGTCAAATATAGATGATTGATATGTCATATGAGGGAAAGGTAATAACCATATATGCACCAGAAAACAGAACATTGTAATGTTACTTTTGTAGCGAAAGTTTTCTGATAAATTAATAACTTCCTGTAATGTACCTTCATTTTGTCTTCCAGTAGACGAGTAAAGTATTTCTGGAGTTCAGATCCACGGAAATTCCTCAGAATTTCGTCCCAGTTTGGGGGATCCTGCAAAGACGATAAATAGTTTCATAACCTACAGTTACTTCCATTAACAAGTATAACAAATAGTGCTTCGTGTTGCTTACTGTGAATTTACCCAAGTTGGGCTTAACCTTCCCCGCCAAAATTTTAAGTGCTGTTGATTTACCAATACCATTTGTCCCTACCAAACCCAACACTTGCCCAGGTCTTGGAACAGGCAGCCTTAAAATTTTCAAATCAAGTTTCAGGAGGGTTAGTGATGTGTAAGAAGCATCATGGATACTGGTAACAGTTTCATGGAAACAACATTAGGCTACTACAATAGTGTAAAAAGGAAAAAAAACAAATACAGCTCTAAAAAAAAGCTAGTTGACTAGTATTAAAAATTGGAATTTGTACCTGTGAAGCTTAAAGGTATTTGGTCCATAACGATGTGTTGTCTGCTTGTCAAGATCACTTGGCAAGTTTATAATCTGGATAGCATCAAAGGGACATGCCTGAAAGAATAATAGCAAAAAAGAATAAAGGTTAAGAATATTGCACATTTGGAAAGAAAATACAAAAAAGGTAGCCCAAATGGATAGCACCTTCACACAAATACCACATCCAATACATAGGTCCTCTGAAATAAAGGATACTCTCGATGATGGAGTAACTTCTATGCACTGACGCCCTGTCAATGTAGATTTGGAATCATAAGCACATGCACAAATAAGTATCTTCTCTATCAATAAAATAAAAGGTCTTTATCCTTTATTTGGAAATAAAATGTGCACATAAATAACAAAAAACCTGCAACTCAAAATGAAACATGCAGTAAAATTAGTGGATATAGAACAACAAAAGATAAATCCTAGTGTATGGCGTACGAATGAATTTATCTGAGAAACTCAAAGTTTATCTCAAAAAGATAGAAGCCAAATAATTAACTACATTGAAGTGTGTGACTCACTCGAAGGCATAACTAAATCAATAAGTTCAGTAAACATATAGATCAGTATGTTCATATGAAAAATCATATTTTCGTTGTTCATGAATATGTCTTGGCAAATGACTAGTTATTCAAAGCACATTCAAACAAATTAAGATAATTCTTACCAGCACGAAGTAGGTGAATTTAAATCCAAAAACCAGAATTGAATGAAGTAAAGCTCATGTAATCTATGAATGTACATAGGTATTAGAAAAATATGGCATGCAACAGACGGGGGTTCTTATTGCAATTGAGTCATCTGAAATATATATTCCTGAAGATTACTAGAACAAGTCAGTGCCAAAAATTTCATAGTGGTGAAGCCTCTTATACTAGTTTTGGCTTGTTCAGATTTTAGAATGGTGGAATATTTTTTCGAAATGTTTTAAGAAGTGTACATTACAAGAATTAACACATCGCAGGAAGTAGTCCAAACTTCCCGGGTCAAAAGTTAGCAGCGCAAGAGGTGTACGGTTGTCTCACCAAATTTGTGTTACGCCTATTGCAGATTTGCAGCGGTGAACGAACGAATCGTTAAACAGCAGTTGGGCTTGTTTTCCACAAGAAAAGCCTTCATAGGCACCATCCTCCTCTACAACCATTGACCTCTCAATTTTTAACTAAACAATCCCCATCCTAATTCCTCAAAAGTCAAAAGGTCAGACGTAAATACGCATAATTAAATAATTATTTTCTCCACGGGCCAACACATATACTCAAATTGAGCTCCAAACTCAACCAATGCAAATCACGAAGCGCCGATTCCATCAAAAGGCGCTCCCGGATTGGAATAATCGAGCGGGGCGGCAGCGGCACAAGCAGATAAATAAAACATACCGGTGGCATTGACGGGGCAGCGCTTGCGGCACTGCTGGCCGCACTTGCTGGGCCGGCACCGGTCCTCCGTCACCACCGCGATCCTGCTCGACCTCCCCGACGACGACATCGCCGCCGGCGGCCTCGCGCGCCTAGCTTCCCCTCTACTCCGCGGCGGATTTTGGGACTTCTTTTTTTTTTTTGGACGGTGGTCGGCCGCCGGTTCGAATCGAAAGCCGGAAACCGATCACCGCGCGCGGCGCGAGGAGAGGAATATGGGAGCCCTAAACTCTTCTTTGCGACCGTCTCCCAGAGGAGAGGCCGAGGATCGCGTGTCGCGTGTGGGGTTTTGCTTCGCGGATTTGCGCGACGCGGCGGGATTTTAATTGGATTTGGGGAGGGATTATTATTAGTACTAAGGCGGCGCGGTGCCTTGGGGGTTAAGTTTGCGTAACGGCCGCGCCGCTGACTCAGCCAGCCTGGCCCCACCATCTCCACGCTGTCATCTACTAGCTGTTGGAGTAATACTATAATACTGTAAATAGTGAAGTACACAGTTGTAATTTGACTTTTCGTTTGTAATTTGACTTTTGGTGGTGTCGTGTTTTCGGTGACAGAGTTTCCCAATAGAGAGGGTTGGCTGACTGCTTCTTTCTTGCCTATCCTTTATTTCATTTATTTAGGCTGTGTTCGTTTATAGGAGCTCCCAAAAAACACAAACAAGCAGTGCGCACGAAAAACGAAACTATCCATTAACATGTGATTAATTAAGTATTAACTATTTTTTTTGAAAAATAGATTAATTTGATTTTTTAAGCAACTTTTGTATAGAAACTTTTTAAAAAAAACACATCGTTTAGTGGTTTGAAAAGTGTGCGCGTGGAAAAAAAGAGTGGTGAGTTGAAAACACGAGGGAAAGGACTCAGCCTTAGGAGTATTTATTAATGGACTGACGTGTATATAGCGCAGTCGTTTTTTAGGCTATGTTATTTATCTTTTTTTTAACTCATATTTTTCTTTTGCACGCACATTTTTTAAACTACTAGACGGCGCGTTTTTTTAGAAAAATTCTATACAATATACGAAAGTTACTTTAAAAAATTTATATTAATTCATTTTCAAAATTATTAGCTAATACTTAATTAATTATGTCATTTCCCAACACGTAACAGCGAATAAAGCGTTAGGCTAGCTCTCTGACCGGAGAAAAACATTCTGTTTGATGGTTGGCATATGGTTGATAAGGTTAATTAGTAATAAAAAACTAATTTATGAGTAAAATTTTTATACATATGATCTTTATGATTTAAAAATTAATGATGAAAATTAAACTACGATAAAATATCTCAAATTCAACTCTACAATTAAGTTTTCAAAAATTTAAATTTTTGATGCAGCTCATAAGCCAAAAGGCGGAAGATAGTACTTTTGTAGAGTCAGATCAAGTGGAGAATATAAAGAAATAGCATGATCTTTGTTTTGGGGAACGACTGCAGTTTGACAAGAGTCTTCGCCTGTGAAGTCCTCGGTAGGGCTCACCAAATCATTTCCGAGCTGAAAGCTGACGATTAGCTGTTTTCTCGGTTTTCGATAAAAAAACCATTTGAAAGCCATTGACTCCTCAGAAAAATCTGGTAAAATTTTGTCCAAAATTTAAATCTAGTTTGTATCTTTTTTAACTCGACCAAAAATCATCAATGTTCTCGAACCAAAAATATAAGGTTTACATTCGATCAACTCAATTTATTTTGTATCTAAAAATCAAAAAAAATTCTGTAAGTAATCATTGATTTTCCTTTACAACTAATAATCTATACTTGATTAGGTGCTGAAAAAATTCGAGATGTCGGCACCCCCTGAGTGTACTATGCTAGTAGACAGAACTGGGGAAATAGGTAAATAGGCAAGCCGCATCCAAAATTATATAGCTTTTTCAATCGTACATTTTAGAGCTTTATGTATGCTAAGAAATCTTCACACACAAAGGAGCCTATGGAACGAGGGTTCAACCTTTGATTGACGATGGATACTCTGTATTTCTCATAGAAGAATGACCGTACGAAACCACCGAAATTTCTAAGGTTTTTTTTTAACCACATCCTCCTTTTCTCTTCGAATTTCCTCGATTCATCAAGGATGGCTTACCACATTTCATATTGTAAATTATTGATTGGCGGCATCTTGAATTTGGTAGTACCAAATACCAGTAAGATACCATAAAGCTCGATGAATCAACCTAGCAAAACAGAGTGCCTTCAAGATCGACTGGTACCTCTTGAAACAAGTGCCACTAAAGCTAAATTTCTAATCCTGGTACCTCGCGTTCACAAACACTTCTTTGATAAAATATATAGATCGCCAATGTATAGACATGCTGATTAAAAGATTGAAGCACGATGTAATAAAATCGTAACAGAACTTCTTGGAGATTTCCTTGCACTTTGCTCAAAGTCAATAGGCAAGAACACCAAGATTATTTCATTTATTCATCCCTCTCGCCTCTAGGCTCTAAATAGCTGGATCGACCTTCTTCTCAATTGTTTGTCACTTTAGCTTGTGGAGCAGCTAATGCATGCATAGGCCATTTTATAGAGGCAACTCAATAAATGTGGTGTAGATACATAGCTAGTACATTCGTTGTGCGTTCTCGTGAAATAAACTGTCATTTTCGAGAAAACATTGAATACTTTCTACCTAACAAAACTATTAAATATATATTGTGAAAACTAATTGCTACATTTTTTTACCTTGAACTAATTGCTAGAATTACTTCCCTTTTTGTTCTTAATTAGTTACAAGCACAACTATTTCACTTGCATATTTATTTTAGTCCATTGATTAGTTGCAGATGATTGAGTGCTTGGACTTGCCTTGTATTTTTTTTCTTACCCAACCTAGCAATGGAGTACTCAAAATACTAGAATAGTGGTCTTGAGAACAAGAAGATAGGAGTATCATAGAAGAAAACAAAAACAAATACAAGAAATAGAAATTTGAATAATGGCATCTCTTATTTTATATATCTATAAAGTTCATCCCTACTAAATATAGTTAATGCTATTTCTTTCTTTTCTTATTAAGTCACATCACCTCAATTGATTTTAACCATTGTATAATTGATCTATGGTTCAAATTTTTTTCCTCATTTTCTTCTTTTATAAAGTTATATCACTTTAGTTCATACTTTGGATGATTAATTTATATTAACTTCTTTCTTTTTCTTTTCTCATTGATCCACATCATCTTAGTTTTTCTTTAGAACAATCAATCTATATATGATTTAAATTGTTATAAACCACGTCATCTTAATTATTTAAAGTTTTTTTCAATAGTCGATCAGATTTGAAAATTATACAAAGCGTAACTATCTTACATGTTATTTCCACTAATTTCATACAAAACTCTCGCAGCAACGTACAGGGTTTCATCATCTAGTTGCTCATTAATTTTAAGTTCAACACACAAAATACTTGTTTTGTTCACTTAAGTTCATGGTAGGATAGTACATTTAGACTTCAGGAGATTATGAATCTGCCAAAAGGATGCGGTACATCAACCACAGTTTTTAAAGCGAGGACTCTGAGTAGTGTTCTTACATCCAATACTTTCCATTCTCGTACTGATCCGCTATCTTATACAATACTATTGTTTTTTAATCATCTATTGCTAGTTGCATATATAAATTTTGTAAATAAAGATTAAAATGCACAAAAACACCATGCGCCAAGTTACTGTATGTACATATCATCACCTCTTTTTAAGTAGAATTTCATTTGTCCATGCCCTTCATGTTCTTCGGATAAGAGATGGATACCAATGCACATAGGGATTTTTATGCTCAGGCAATCCTCAAACCAAGATAGCAGCAATTTTCTATTTGTAAAATCAAAGTGTATTTTAATTATTATTTGTGATGAGCAATTGGCTTGTGACATAATTAGTTTTGATATTTGGTGATAATTGATGAAGTGGTTTTGTTCGTTTTCTAGACATGGTCAGTCTGACCGGGGTGTATACCATCAGGTGCTTACAAGAATAGTGTTTTTGACGATGAACATGTTCGTCTGAGTGGAGCCAGTCATCTGAGTGGAGCCAGTCAAACCGGCTGACTCTATGTCAGTTTCAGTTTCAGGTTGTTTATTGAATACTCATGATTAATTCATGTTTATGACTTCTAGGTGATTACTTTATGTATGTAATACTGTTGTGTGCCAATGTTGAGTCAAGTTGTGAAAAAACTTATGCTCAAATATGGTTTCTTGTTTATTCATGTGTAAGTGTGTCTTGATGCCTTGGGAGAATATTGTCAGTGATGGATCGGGAGTCAACTCAGGAGAAGATTACATCCGGATGATCAAGATATCACGTGGGATATTTAGGCTAAAGAACAATACATGTGGTGGTGAAGATTCCATGTAGTATACAATGGGAGATTGTGTGCTTATGGTATGCGGAGTCGAATTTGGAAAGAGTTCAAATTTGATATGATTGGAGTTTGATGAGTTTGTTTCTTGTATGGGAAGGTTTCCTAGTGGATTATAACTTTTTGTACAAGTTATATTCATAGCTTGTGTGAAGCCTTCTCTAGATATAAATAGAAGAGTGGTTGAGATCTCTCGATATCGATTTTTGTAAAAGTTAAGTTGAAGAGAAAAATTAGGGTTTCGAGTTTAGTTGAAGTTTGAGAAAGGAGTGTTGTTATTACACTTTGTAAACATAATTAGAAGCAATAAAGTTCATCTACTTTCAGAGTCTTTGATTTGTATTTTTTCCGATCATGGCGGTTAGACCAGCGAGAAGGCGATCAGACCAACAACACCAGCTTGGTCAGACCCGCGGTGACAACAGGCGACGATGACTCGAAGGGTAGTTGGACCGGCACATCTACACCACTCAGACCGGAGGTTCCAGCATGGTTAGACCAGAGAAAATCACGCCGGTCATTGATCTTCACCGAATTACAAGGGTAACTTTTAATTCAGCAAAAAATTTTGATTTTTGATGTTTCTATCATTCATCCCTTTGGTAGGCTTGGATCTTGGGTATTTGATCTCACACTATTGAGAATAAAAACCCGAGTTCTCTCTATTCATGTTCAGGTAGCTAGATTGCTATCATCAGAAATTGGCATGAGCACCTCTTGTCCAGCTGATGCCTGGGACACCAATAAACTGGTGCTACTATGAATCCCAATGCCTACCATTCCCTTAGTTGAACTATGTAGAGACTTTAGCCATGTGTATAGCATATTTCTGCTTCGTTCGGGAGCATTCCTTCCCAGCGCGCACAGTGCGCACGGAAAACGGAATGATCCATTAGCGTGTGATTAATTAAGTATTAGCTAATTTTTTTTTCAAAAATAAATTAATTTGATTTTTTAAGCAACTTTTGTATAGAAACTTTTTGCAAAAAAATACACCGTTTGGCAGTTTGAAAAACGTGCGCGTGGAAAAAAGCGTTGTGCGCGCTGGTAACGAAAGCTCCCGAAAGCAGCCGTTGGTGCTATATATAGAGATGTAGAAGTGTTAGACGCAGACAGATGAAAAACCTTGAAGTTTTCCTTAGCTATGTAGAGACTTTAGCCATGTGTATAGCATATTTCATTGGTGCTATATAGAGAGATGTATAGCAACACAGTGTCGCAATGAAGTTTTTCATCTGCCATTTTCGCACTTTGCCACTCTAATTCGTTAATTTCTCATATAAGCATATACTACCTTTTGGATATTGTTTTGGATCCTGTGCTGAAAATCACAAGAAAAAAATATTTGCATCACTATTAGAAGAAACATAGCTTGGGACATGTTGTCCTTCAGGGAAAACTAAATACAGTACATTTTTTTGAGGAATAATTAATTCCTACTCAAGGAATTCATGTTATGTGGAACCTTTACTGTTATAGAGAATGATTCTTTCTTTTAGCTTTTGGCATTCTTAACAAAAATATAGTAAATAAATAGAAAGATGAGTTATACCAAGTTAAATAGGCAAAATGGAAAAGAAAAATTAACACCTATATGTCGTTCTCGCACAATAAATTAAACTTTGTCGTGTGCAGGAAATAATGAATGCTATGTACCTAACAGAAGCATTATTATTATAATAACTTGTACTAGGGGTGCACATTAAAAAACCAAACCAAAAAACCAGGATCGAGACGAAAAAAACCGAGACTGAGAAATTCGGTTACTAGTTCGGTCTCATTTGTTGAAAGAGACTGAATAAACCGAATTTTGACCCAAGACTGATTTCTCGGTCTTCATTATTTTTCAAGACCAATCGGTCTCTAATTCTAGTTTTAGATGACTAAAATTTTTAAAAGATCGAAGACCGAGACCAAATTTTTTGTTAAAACTAAACGCCCACCTAACTAGTACATGATACATCTGTATCTAATTCCTTCCTTTTCTTTTTTCTTAGTTACAGGCACCATTATGTCACTTGCGTGTTTTTGTCAGCCCGTTAATTAATTGCAAAGGGTTTGGCTTCCTTGTATTGATTTTTCTTCTAACCCAACCTAACAATGAAGAATTCAAATTAAAATCCTAGAGCAAAGATCTTGATAAAGAAGAAGATATATATATATATATATATATATATATGTATATATATATATATGTATATATATATATCATAGATAAAACCAAAACAGATACAAGAAACTGAAATTCAAATATTGGCATCCAGTAATTATTGCACGTTTTAAGTTCAACACACAGTATACTTGGTGTGTTCTCATGAAATTCATGCTAAGACAGGAGAATTATATTTGGGGAGATTATCAATCTGTCCAAGGATGTGGTGCATCGAGTACAGTTTTTCAAATAGGGAATGTTGGGCTAGTTGGATTTCTACGCAACCAAATACTGCATCTTTCTCAACTCTACCTTAAGAAAATTTAACAGCGCAAAAAGTTGCAACCAAACCAGCTTGTTCTCTCCGTCGGATACCTACCATACTCATACTAATCATACTAATCTGCTTATAGTTTTTCCCTTTCTTCAATCCACCCCTGCGGCTAACC